>WBNH01000738.1:1586-99490 GCA_013401255.1 Urocolius indicus
GGGGCGGGGCGCGGCGGGGCGCGCGGGCGGCTCCGCTCGGCGCGGCGCGCGCCCAAGATGGACTATGACTTCAAGGTGAAGCTGACCGGGGAGCGCGAGCGGGTGGAGGACCTCTTCGAGTACGAGGGCTGCAAAGTGGGCAGGGGCACCTACGGGCACGTCTACAAAGCCAAGCGGAAGGACGGGTGAGTGAGGAACGGGGCTGCCCCGGACTCCGCCGCGGACCGGCCGCGCCTCCCCCCTGCGCGCCTTCGGTGCCTCCCGCCGGTGCCTCCCGCCGCCTGCTCCGGCCGCGCTGCCCGGCGTCCCGCCCCTCCTGCCCCCGCGCCTCTCTGCGGGCTCCCCCCTCGCCCCCCGGCCCCAGCTCATGCTCTCCTCTCTCCGGCGTTACCTTCCCTTCTTTCCTGGTGCCGCGGCTTCTGCTGCCGCCCGCTGAAACCCCACGGTTTTGCCGCCCGGACAGTGCTTGGGTCGCCGGAGGTCGCGAATTCTCATCCCCTCGGCGTCGTGCACGAGTCTGGTTTCGGTACGGGGAGATTTTTAGAGACAAAAACACCTAGTTTAGAAAGACAACGTGTTTTCATTTTGAATAGGTGAGCAGCCGCTTGCAGCGTTCAGCTGACCGTCAGATTCGTAGAACAGAGTTTGATTTTTAATTTTTTTTTTACCAGGATTTTTTTTTTCGGTCTGATTTATTACTTCTAGTCACCATTTTGGGTATTCTTGCTGGCTGCTTCAGGAGCCAAAGTCTGTTCGTCCCTTCCGGGCTTTAGAATGCTCTAAAAGAGCTTCAGGTGTGACCACCTCTCCGTACAGACGGGAGTAAATGAATTTCTTTGCATAAACGTTTTAAAGAAAGATCTAGCAAACTGTCTTGTAGGTTCCCTTCGTCCATGACATGGCATCACTTGCGGAACAGTAGAACAATAGGAACCACAGAATCACAGAATGGTAGGGGTTGGGAGGCACGTAGGGAGCAGAAGTAGAGACACGGGTGGTTCTTGTAACAGGTCCTAAATTTTAAATTACGTTCGTTGTTTCCTTGCAACCTCCTCACAGTGGTTCTCTGCGTGTTAACATTCAAATAGTCTGTGGTTTAGAAGTCTTACGTTTGAGAAATAAAAAACTTTTAAAGCGGGCTGTGGTCAGTTATGGCTGAAACAGTTGTGTTTACATAAGCTTTAGTTCTAGAAATGCTTTAGCCATTACTGACAGAAATATTGCAATGGGACTGGTCACACCTTATCTTGTCTGTGCTGCAAACATGCTGATATTAATTGCAGCACAGTTACTTCACCGTGAATTTTGTTTGCTGGTATGAGTCAGCTACTGCTGTTCTTCTCTTATTTTACTCTTGGATCTTTCGGAGTGTTCTGAAGAGAAATTCTTATCTTGTCTGAATTCAGGGAGAGGAAGGGAAATAATAATAATGTGATAAGCTATTGCTTCAAGACTCTTTACATGTAGGTCCTAACTTTGTTAGTACAGCCATCCCTGGTTCCGGCGCCCATCGAGACACCTGCAATATGAAAAACAGATCGAGGCGTTGAAGGATGTGACTACATTTCTAATGTTCACTCATGACAGGCTCCGTGCAGCTGCTCAGGATGTTGGACTGCAGCAGTGTGTAGGGAATTCAGCGTGTGACACTGATGAAGCATATATTCAAACATATCGTGGTTGAAATGATCGGTTTGCTTGATGGTGTTTGGGAGAGCATGTTTAGAGCTGCTGGTGGTAGTGTTGTTTTGAGAAATTACAGAAAAGCATGAAATCATGTCCTTCGTATACTCATAGGTAGCTTTAAAGTAGAATTTCCTCACTGTTCTTGAGCATGTACATTTTAAATGTACTCTCCTCTTGGTGAGGAGGGAAATCAAGATATAGCGTTTGTTACAGTTTGAAAAAAAAAAAAAGAGAAAAGGTTGAGCAGTGTACATCACTCTTTTTCTTTGCCTTATCATTCATTTAATGCCTCGTTTCCCTTTCTCTAATACTTTCCATTTCCTCTCCAGATTTCTCAAAACTTTGTCTTTTAAATATGCTGTGTAACTGCCCTTGGACACCGCTGAAGTATGTAAAATAGAAACACCCATAGATGCTTTTGTAACTGGCAGTGTACTTGCACATATGTGATCTTCAATTATATGCATGGAATCAGGATTGAAGTTACAGGCTTCCATGTACATCACTTTATCCAAAGGAATCAAATTGCGAAAGCATATGTGTAATAACTTTTTGTTTTCCTGAAGCTGTACTAATGTATGGATGGATGTTACGTTTTGCAGCAGGGAGTGTATGAAACGGAGTTCAACGATTGTGTATTGTTATATGCAAATATTAAAAAAATCCTCATGTTGTTTCAATATTCCCCAAATACAAAAAATCGGGACATACCAATGGCTGAGTGACCTGCTCTTTGTTGTATTTTTATAGCTCAAGCTTTCTTTACATCTCAGTTGCTTGCTTTTAGTTAATTTTTGTATGTTTTTCCCCTCGAACTTGTAAGTTTAAAGAAAACTGTTACAGGAATCCAATTCTCATGTTAAATAACACAATTTCTTAATGCCTATTAATAGATATAATGATTTTTAGAGTGGAGTATGGTCTGCAGGACCGCAAATATTTTGTTAAAGGTATAAGGATAGCTTTTTCTTAAATGATATCTTCCACGTTCCTTTATCTAATGAATAGAAAGATAGAAAATAACTGAACTTTAATTCAGTCTATTCAAAAGCCTTCAGTAATAAAAACCTAGTTTAAGAGCCATAGCATCTAGTGTCTTCAGTACGACTGCAGTCTTTTTTTTTGATGGCTCCTACATCTGCCTCTGAGGTGCAGTATGGCAGTTGAAAACGAGATAGCACCTGCATGTCCTAATTGTAAGAGGTTAATTGTATGCCATTAAAACTACATGGGGATGTTTTGGAAGACAACCTTATAGCAATCTTGATGGAGTGAGAATCTTTCTAGTGAATGAAAGAGATGTTCTGTAGTATGTGCTCCAGCGATCTGCTGAGAGTGTGACCTGGATTTTGTGCCCCACTCCAACGATAAAGCCAGTCTGGCCCTGCAGTGCCCTTTACCACAAGGTGAGGTTTGGAGTTTCCACTGGCCCTGTCTTAGAGGATCAACAGAGGTTCCACAGTTTCCTCACGTTTGCTGCCAGAGGAGACCTGTCTGAACATCAAATCAGCTGAATAACAATGTCAAGCATGGCAGCTGAGCTCTACCTGGTGCATTGCCTGCAGCAAAACTGCATTCTGTTCTCAAGTTTTTATTTTAATCCCTCCTATTTTTAAGTCTGTGCTGCCTGCAGTGGGCTTTAAAACCTGCTTAGAACAAACTATGTGAATTGATGGTGTATATTTTTATAGCAGAAAAGTGTATAGGAAGGCAATTGACATTAGGCTGACTCTGGGAAGGAAGTGCAGAAAGGGTTTCTTGAATATCAGTCTTAGGATAAAGAAACTGTTGCTTGTCTGTAGTGGTGGTAGGATAATTTACCGTCTTTTTTTCCACATAAAATGTCAGTTATATCCTGCAAAAAAAAAGCTGCTTTGCGTGCCATCTGGGTGCTCCCTTAGGAATGCTGCACAACTCATATATTAAACCTACCTATTTGATTTCTGCTGGGCTTGGAAAATATGCCAGTAGTTTTGAGTTTGTTTGATTATACAGATTTTATTCTTATTTATTTATTTAATGACTGGATCATGTTCCCTGTGAGCTCCCTAGGAACCGAGTGCCCAAAGGGGCAAGCTGAGGTGGCAGAATGGCAGGGCTGCCAGCCTGGCTACCTTGGCTGCCCGGCTGAAGGAGAATACATGGTGTGCTCCTGGAGCTGGCAGCAGGGGCTGGTCATATACTTGCACCAGAGCAATACCCAGTGCTAATGGGCTTGGTCTCACAGTGCATTCTTTTCTTTGATCTCCTCTCTCTTCTGTTTTTATGGTGCAGCTACAGCTGGAAATCAGAGAAGCCTATTCTGTGGAGCAGGGCTGTCTGTTTCAGTGGCATTTTGGAGCATTTCCAAATATTAATTTTTCCTGTTTATTGGATGTGGTTTGGATGAGAAAAAGAAACTATTGAATGTCACCATTAGCCAGTATCTAACTTTTTAATTACAATAGTAAAAAAAAAAAGAATATAATTGAAGATCTTGAACTATAGTGACATCCCTCAGTGCTTTATTGGAAACCTTTCCTTAATCTCTCAGAAGGAGACTTAAGTGATGAGACTGTGTTTTGTCAGGAACAGATGTGGCTCAAGCTAGTGCTCTCCTCGTGTCTCATAGACTATGAGGGGTTATGTAGGTCTCAAATACAAGTGCATTTGGCACTTTTTTTTTGTAAATTTAAGCTATTATAGTTCTGTGATAGAAGCAATGCTTTAGGTAGAGGTGTAGATTCATTTGGAAATACACTTTGCAATTGAAACGATGAAAATAGATGAATGTGCTGGACTTTTTCTTGCATACTTCAAGCCATCAAACCTATCACCAGTTTTTTGTTTTCCTTGAGGGTCTGTTTGAATTGTATAAGAAACTGAATTGAGGAAAACTAAAAGATGTCTAGTAAACTCCTTGTTTGCATAGAATATGTCATCATTTCTGCTTATTAGTTAAAATGATATTGCAAAAGTGACAATGATTCTCTCTCAAATTTTTGTATAAAGACAAACTGAAGAGATTGGCAGTATTTTTCTTGGAAGAAAAAGAGAAGGCAGAACATCTACAAGTTAGATAAAATAATCAGTGTTTTGAGTAATGTGTAGGATGTAAGTGGTCTTCTTATCTCACAGTATATGATGAGAGGGACATGAAATATTTTTGTGCAATAAGGAAATAGTTGAATGCAGCATAGATAAACTGCATAATATGTTGTCAAAGGGAAAAAATCAAGAGCTTAGTGTCTGTTCTGTCATGTTATCAAAACCAGTCACTTCTGACTGAGTTATTGTAACAAGGTGAATGACTTTCTGCTCTACAAGTTTGGCAGTTCTGCAGGCCAAACTCTGCAGTGTGTTCAGAAGAGCCCACTGTGGTTTACCTGAGGAATTTTGGGTGGGGTGGTTCTTTTTTGTTCTTGAAACACTTGGCCCTTCATAAGGTCGATACTAGATTAGTTCCAGTTTGTCTGTGTTCATGGGTATGTGTTGATTGAGCTATGTCAGATCATAGACTGCTTATTTTGTCTATGTTTCTATGAAACTGATTTTTAGTTAGAGGTACATTCAGTTTGAGAGTACCACAAATAGAGGTAGGTAATGAATCCAGTGAGAGATTTTACTTGGCAAGCACTGAAACAACAGGTCTGGAGTTAGTGAGTTCTGTCTCTAGCCTTTGCAGGAGTTGTACCTTGAAGTTCATGCTATTAGTCTACACTGTAAACTTCCAAACAACTCATCTTCCCTCAATTTAATACACACAAGGTTCGATGTTTTTTTGGTTTTGTGGTTTGTTTTTTTTTTGTTCTTCATGAATTTTTGTGATAGTTAAAAGAAACAGTCTTCAAACAAAGCAGTTGGTGGAGGTTGCAGGCAACAACGGAGAGCTGTGGAGTCAGATGCAAGCCTTTGGCTTCTGGCTCCTGTCAACAATAGTGTGGAATTTCTAAATGCCACAGACTTTATTTATGTATGTAATGTGGTATTATCTTCTCAAAATATATGCCCTGAGTTTCTTTTGGATCCATTACCATAGTAGTTAAAGTTCCTAATTAAACTCTATCTACATAATGAGGTATGCATGCTGTACTGCACCCAGTCTTGCGCTCTTTAATTTTTCTGGTAAACCACTCGTGTAACTGCCTTCCCATCTGCTTCCTTCCCTTCTCACCCAGTTAGATGGCTCCAAGCTTTATAGGTTTTTAAGGTCATGCAATTGAAAGAGTCTTTCTGTGGCCCTTGGAATTATTTGGTGTGATCTTCTGTTATCTTGTCACAGACGTGACATTATTTATGACATGATTTATTTTCATAGCCTGCAGCAAAGGTGAGTTAGTGTTCCTACCTGAGCTTATGACAAGTAGAGAGAGAAGGGTGTGAGAACAGTGTTGCAAAATGCCAAAGATCTGTATCTGCTTTTATTCTGGATTTATAAGTTTGAATAATATATGTAAATAATGGGAGCATGTACTGCTGTGTTTGATCTCTCATGGGGGAACAGGGGATGGTTTTTAAGGGTTGTGATTATAGAGAAGGTGATCAGAGAATGCTGCTTTAGGCCAAATGATGGTGAGGTGGTATGTTTTGGGTATTCTTTGGTTCTGAAATCTTTTCAAAGTTGAGGTTTTTTTTTTCTTCAATTAAAAAACCACAAAACAACTGAGATGTCCTTTATTACCATTGGAACCTGAAGAGCTGTAATTTACAGACTGCTGTAGCAGAAGCTGAAAAATCACATATTTCATAAGGATAGACTTTTAATTATGCTGAAATTTGGAAACTGCAGTGGGAACATTATGATGGTATAGTGGCTCAGATTTGTGTATGGCAAAGTTGTACTCTAGCAGTATGCAACAACAGCTGATGTGGTGACTTGCCCTTTACAAGAGCTTCAAGTTACAGCCCAGATGTGTCCGTTTTGATGTTAAAAGGTGATTATAGTGCTACTGTGAGGATCAAAATGGCTAGAAGAATCTGTCTCTCTATTGAACTTGCTGACTTACAAGCCAATCATTGCTGTGCTTGAAATAGCAGAAGTAGATCCCTTGTTTAGACAGTTAATATGGAGAAGCTTCCATCTTCCACCAAAATATTTTTCCATGAACAACTAGTGAGACATAAGAAACAGGACATCAGTTGCATCAATTACAAACCTCTGAGTAGTAGCAAACAAAATACCGTTACCATTTTTTTTTTCCCTAACTACTTTCTTTCTATAATGGACCCTTGTCACTGGAGTTGTGATTTTGTGGCATAGAGACTGGGTTGCTGTGGTTCCATGAACCAAGCATGTGAGACAGTGCACAGGCTGCTGGCACAGGCCATGTTTTTCCCACCTGTGCTGTGGTTAATACTGTTAGGTTCAGCTTCACTTTTCCAGAAGAGTGTATTATCCTTTCATCATCTTGTATTTCAATTTAAACATAAAATTAGTCTAGTGAGAACTGGAAAGCAGGATCACAGGAGTATTGGTCCTAACAGTTGGCAACCAGTATATTTTTGCTTAGCAGAAATGCTGGGCTCTATCCCCAAAAGGAGACAGCTCATGTATTTCACAGGACCAACTTTGTTCTGTGCTGACAAAGTAAGTGATATCTTCAGCTGAACCTTACTTTTGCCTGGTTTGCTGTTTTTCGGTGGGTTTTTTTTTTTGTCTTAGAGTAAAATGTTTCCCATGTCTATATTTCTGTCATTAATCCTGTCTTTCAGATTAGTCTCTGGTTCTTAATTCCAGAGGACAATCCTTTCCTTGGAAAGTATGATGTTAATCTGCAATATTTTCCTACAGGAATCTGTAATATGAGTGATAGGTGGACTTGTCTGTTTTCACTGCTGCCTTGGAATTAGCCGAAGTGTGGTAATAATTTGTTGCTGTGGTACTCAGAGTATGCTTGATTGGGAGTGGGTGGAGGGAAGGTCATAAATAACTGAATTATCTGGTAGTGTCTTCTGTTTGTAGAACATAAAAAATGGTTAATTTTTTTGAAATAGAAGCACTACTGTTTACAGACAATTTAAATTTCCCAAATAGACTCCTATGTATGTAAGAAAGCTCTCTATTTGCAGAGTCAAGCTTAAGGCCATCCTAGTATTTGCTAATACGTAACTGAATACGAAAAGGATAAAATGTAAGTGGCTGGTAAAGATGAAGAACGGCACAGCATCAAGACTGAAAGCAAATGGTAGAGGAGAGTTGGTACTTGGCATTGTTTTGATTTGCATGTCTGCTCTTGTTTGTGCTAAAAATGAGCTCTTCTGCATGCATTCTTCAGTAAGCAAGAGCTTTTTTGATAGACTGCTACAATATGCTAGGAACAATTGGGTTGCTTTTTTTCAGTCACCTTGAGGAATGGTTCCTGTGGGGGGTTTTGTATTTTGTTTATGTCCATAAGCTTAAATTCATAGGGAACTTCAGAAGAAACTCTTCCATTTCCTTGTGCAACCACGTGAAGTTTATGTACAGTGACCAGCAATGCCCAAAAGAGTGGAATGGGGGGGTGATAGAAATAAGTGGTGGAGGTGAAAGACAGAAGTGAGATATTCATACATACCAAGATGTCTAGTGGCATGCTAGAAACCGTGTACTGTGCAGTCTGTTTCTGGGAAGGCAGTGCAGTGAAGTGGTAGATGTTGGGGACTGTGTGTTGTTAAGGAAGAAAAGATGAATCTGAAGCTAAACTGTTCCTTAGGGGAAGGTGAGAGATGAGGTGGTGGAGGTGGCTGGGAGGCTGCAGAGTCCAAGAGCTCACAGCTTGAGCATGGTATCTATTTGTACATTTAGACTAGGTGAGGGTTATGCCAGTGGATTCTTTGTGTTAACAAATGGTCTGGAGACAGGAAAAAAAATAACAAGACTTGGAAACTTTCCTGTGGCTCAAATCAGTCATCAATGTAGAGTAGTTTGGGTATTTCAGGGAAGGAGTAAAGAGGGAGAGGTGAGTCAAGGCAGCTGGAGGTCTCCTGGACCAGGAGGACACATCTTGCAGCTCTTGCTTCCAGCACTGAGTTTTAAGAATGCTGATAAAATGTATGGAAAAACCCTAGACAAGGCCTAGAACGAGCCCCTTACTTTGGAGAGCAGGAATAAAACAGTAGCGTTAAAGGATGAGTCTCATCTTTATTTTGTGCATTTGAAGATAAGTACTTAGAGATCGAAAGTTCAGGTAGATTAGCAAGAAAGTGGTAAGTACACACAGTGTAGTTCTTCACTGGACAAGTTGAAAGCAGATTTTGAGAAAGCATTTCCTAATATCTAATAAAGTTATTGAGGTGACTTTTATGTGTGGTGTTGGTTCTGCTTATTTTTTAGAAAGAGGGATGTTGGTATCTCCCTTGCTTTTAAAGGTGAGTGTGATGAGGCTCTTAACAACTTCCATGCTTCTGTGGGACCTTTGATGGCCTCTGCAGGTTCTAAAAGGAAAAAAATAACCTGTAGAATATCCAGACATTTACCTTAACGTGTTTGCTCATTTTAAATAATACTGTTTGTGGTCTCTGCATATGATAACTGTTCTGTAGAAAACACAGACTAAATATTTCTGCAAAAACATGGAACATGTCTTAATGGTAAAGAAAAAAAATAGCTACACATACTAATAACTTCTTCATTTCTGAAACTGTTCAAACCTGAAAAGTTGTGTGACTGTACTGAGTTCTCATATATAGAGAGATCTGAGTTACTAGCTGCTTTTGAGATACTGGAAAATTGAAGATGGACTTGTAGCCTTGCTGTCATAAAGCCACGTGGGCCGCACTTGTTGTGGTTTTAACTTATTTGTAGCTTGCACAGTAGTTGTGTGAGTAATAGCATTTATGAAACCCAATTTAATTTGTTTTGCCTCCTCCCCAAGGCTCTTTGCTTTATTGTGTAATTATCCACTGTCTAAATGCAAATACAGATTGGAAGTATACTTGCAGCTCCAGCTGTCTCCTAGGATGAGATAAATCATGTGGTGTGCAAAAGTAATAATCTGCATGTCTTCTGCCAGTCTGATGCCATGAAAAAAATCTTTGATTTGATAAGCTCAAATAATTTGAGGTAAAATTGTGGTGATTTTGGGGCTTGTGCGGGGAGAAGAGGCACTACCAATTCTTGAAACAGCATTGGAAACATGACAAAAGGTTCCATGCTTAAGTTTGTCAAGTCTCATTAAAAATTCTCTTTTTGACACTGCATAAGCCTATGAAGATTGTTTAATCAATATATAATTGTCTCTCTCCTTTATGCTTGTTTAAAGTATTAACAAAGTGAACTTTTTTTTGTAGTATTATGAAATACTCAGAATTGTAGATTCTGACTTTATGTGGACGATGATCATCAGTTCACCTTTCTCTGTGAATTCACATCTTGGAAATACTCATAAAGGTTCAATACAGGCAAAATTTATCTCAATTTGAGTGGGTAATGAAGCTGACGCAGGAGCATCAAGATCCTACACTTTGTGCTAATAAAAGGCTTTCTTTCTTTCTGATATCCTTCTGCTGTAAAGAGCCTTGAATTCAGAGTGGAGAATCCCATCCTGTGTGAATGGATGGGAATTAAGTTTCAGTTTCGGGCTTCATCCCACCAATGCTCATACTCCTTTCCCCCCTGCTGCCCCCATCTTTTCTCTGTGAGCTGGCAAGTAATGCTGTGCATTACTGCTACGTGCAGGCAGATAACCATTCAGGAGGATTTTGTGTTCTGGCTGGCTAGCCTGCTGTTCTCTCTTGTCTCCTCTGAGGCTCAACAAATGGTTTCTGAGACCTTGTCAAGCCTCCATAATAGCACATTTGGGATTACAGCATAGCTTTATTCGTAGCTACAATTTTTTTGTTAGGTACAAGGCCACTTTTGAACTAGTTGCAAACTTTTGTGCATTGTAGGCTATTCGGAAAAAAAAATATATTGAATTTTGTACAGAAGCATATCAAGTCCTTAGTAGCTCATATAGGAAAGGTACTGCACGGCTAATTTAATACTCTACTTTTTTTTTAACCGAGAATTCTACCGATGTTGCCCTATTACACGTGTTTTGCTTGTTCTAGTGAAAGACTGACTTAAGCACATGAAGATCAGGATGCCAAAGAGTACTTGTGAAATCTTTTGCAATACTTGAGTAAAAAGATACTGCTGGCTTGGGAGCGGTTTCTATTCAACTGCATCTTAACTACCTTGAGTTTTAAGTGGTAGTACAGCAAAACATATTGTGCAGTCAGTTTAGAATTTGCATGAAAAAAAACTATAAGCCAGGAGTAAAACTGCAGATACTTTATTTAGAGGACAAAATGTTCAAGAGAACATAGTGATTTTTCTCAACTACAGATGATAGCCTAAACATTCAAAATGAAAATTAGTCTTGAAAAAATGCACATGTTTTGTGAAACAGGGAAGAACACAACTAAAGGTCACTGAAGCAATCTGCCTGTTTTTCTGGGAAAGCTTCATGCTGTGTGCTTGTAACACCTTGCATACAAGATGTTGACATTTGAATAAAAGACTCTGGAGAGTTGAATTGAAAAAGAAGACTCAATTCAGTACTGTCTGTGAGAATAAAATGTGTGGCTGGGAGCTTGGAATACAAAAGGATCTGAATTACAGCAAGCCCCTGATTCCACCTTGTGTTTCTGGCCAAGATGTGTTTTCTGAGAGGCCTAGCCTTACCCTGTGAGGGGGAGCCCTAGCTGCAGGTGTACTTTCAATTACAGTTTGCATTCAGACACTGGATAATCCCACAATGAAGCCTTGCAAAGTCAGATTTCATCATCTCTCTTGTTCTCACGGAACTACTGTGCAAGGCACGGAGTATAACAAAAACAACTGGAGCAAGTTCTGCCTGGGTGGACTTCAAGACAGCAAGGTGGGTAATTTGTCCTCGAGTGTAATTTCAGTCTTATCTGATTTTTTGTACTTGAACTACTTGGTGTTCAAACTCTCTTTTTTTTTTCTGGGTGAATGTCAATTTACTTTAACCAGGGCTGAATAAAACAACCCCTCACAAATAAATGTGCTAGCAGCGCCATTCACTGTTCTGTTAGCTCAGTTTTATAAAAGCTCAACTGGAAGCTTATATGACTCTGCCAGATGAGTGTCAGATACCAAAAGACTTGAAAAAAAGAGTAACTATTGCAACATTGAAAGCTCTATGGGTAGAATTACAGGCTCATGTAAGGGGCAAAAGTAGCATTTCTATCTGCCTTTCTAGTTTGACATGAAGCTGTTTCTGGTAAGGAGGAAAGGGCTGTAAAGAGGGCTCCTATAAGAAATTGTCCAAAACTCTCCCCAGCTCTGAGCCAGACCCATTTCCGGGGCTGAGCCCACACGCCTCCACGATCACTTTTTTAAGAAGCTAGAAGAGGCGCGTTTATCCTGTTTCTTCTTCTATCCCTTCTTCTTTTCTGGCTGGTGGTGGTGCAAGGAGTTGGAAGAGTGAGAGAAGCAACCATGTGGACTCCAAGGTCAGTGAAGGAAGAGAGGAAGAGGTGTACTGGAGCAGAGACTCCCCTGCATTCTGCGGAGAGGACTGGTGAAACTGAGATTTGTTTGCATTTTGTTGAAGACTCCATATCGGGGGCAGTGACTCACTTCATTAAAGACCTCGCACCGGGGGCACTGACTACAGCCAGAGGAAGCCATGTCCTGTATAAGGGACCCCATATTCACAGGAGCTGGAGTTGTGGGGAAGAACCCATGCCAGAGAAGTTCATTAAGGACTGTGTCCCATGGGAGGGACTCTGTTGGAGCAGGAGAAGAATGCAAGGAGTTGTCCTCCTGAGAAGAGAGAAGCAGCAGAGATATTCTGTGAGAGACTGACCACATCCCCCATTCCCTGCCCCCCTGAGCCATTGAGGCAGGAGGAGATAGAGATATGGAGAGCAGTGAGCTGGGCCTGGGAGAAGAAAGAATGGATGGGGGAGGGAGATCTTAGAGTGCTGGTTGTAATTTTCTCAATCATCCTGCTCTGTTTTTGCTTTTTGTTCTGTTTCTTGTAGGCAATAGAATTAACTTTCCTTACTTTCCTCTCTAAATCAAGCAGTTGAGTCTGTTTTGCCTGGAACCATAATTGACAATGAGCCCTCTCTGCCCTTGTCTAAATCCATGACAACCTTGGTTATCTTTTTTACTCCCTTCTTGCTGGGGCCTCTGCCATCCTGATGAGGGTGGGGGTGGATGTGGGGCACTGAGAGAGAGACTGTCGTGGTGCTGCTTTGCTGGCTGGGCAAAACCATGACAGGCTACAAAGCAGAAAACAGAGCAATGGATGGCTTGTTAGCCTTGTCTCATTTTGGTGGATGCCTTGTGCAGGGATCCTAAGACAAAACTTCAGGACATTGGGTAGCTACTTAGTGAGTCAGGGCATCCACAGTGGAAGAATCAACTCAGTACTTGGCCTACTCTAGGATGAAAGAGCAAATCTGAACTGTTACTACTGAGGGCTATATGTGAGAAACATGATTTGCTCTTTGCTCCTGGAAAGATGGTGGATCTATAAAAGGTTAAGAAATCTACTTGAGGTGCCACTTCAGTTAAAAAAGAACAACAAAAAGGACGTAGTGATGAGAGGGTGTGCGTTCTTAAAGCTAACAGAGAGCCAAGAAGGTGAAATGTTACAAGCTGCTTGGGAAATGTTTTTCAGTGGTTCATTGGGCTCTCAGTAAGTATCACTCATGAAGACACTAAAAACCATCAATTAAAAAAATCTACCATGGTGAAGTAGGAGACAAAACGAAGCTCGTGGGGCTATGCTTTTTGAAAAAAAAAAAATAGTCTTTTATAAATGATGAATATAGTAAGTGATGGTAAGCTAAGTTTATAGTGTGAAAGCCTTCTTGACAACCTCTCCTCCATATAAGCCCTCAAAAAACCATACGCACACTCCTTCCACCTTGAAAAACTACTGTAGAAGGGCATGAAGCCAATTTTCCTTTTTTCTCCTGCTGTTCCAGTGCATCAGTAGCACTATGCTATCTGTAGAACCAGGGCACCACTGACCTATAAAAGGAGTGTTTAGAGAAGATGAAATGACAACAAGAGAAACACTAGGGTTTTTTCTCTGCATTATGAACGAACTTAGAGGATTGGAGGTTAAGGAATGCATCAAGAGGATCTGTCTCAAATTGCATCCTTTGGGCAAGGGACTATTTCAATGAATTGATGTGAAGAGCAGTCAGTTAATACATGTTTGCACATCTGAAGGAGTTCAGTAATGAAATAAGAAAGTTACTAACCAGAGGATATATCCCAATACTTTAAATTGTCCCGGTCGTGGATGGCTGGAAAGCAGCAGTGGTGAGGTAAGCTTTTAAGAGAAGTTTTTGTAAGAATGACAACTACTAACTAATAATCTGAACCAAGAGAGATAGTGTACACGTGAAAGGTGCTGAGGTGAAGACAGCTTTATAAAACACACTCAACACCTCTTAAATCTATTAAAATCCTTTGATGGTGTTAACATACAGGTTAAGGCAACATAGTTGACGTAATCCATCTAGACTTCCAAAAAGCCTGTAAAGTCCTGTACCAAAGTTAGAGATGATCCTTCTCTGGATAGAGAAGCTAGTTAGAAATGCAAATTACTGGTGAAGGCTTGGCCCTCAAAAAGTTCTTCTTCAGTAATCTAGTCGTTGATGTGAAGTGATGCATACGGGGAAAAAAAAAAAGAGTATTTCTTTACTCACACAACGGTAGCCTCTAAATTTATTATTATTTAAGGGAAAGACTTTGGAGTTTATAATGACAGTTTTGCGAAGTGTCAGCTCAGTGCAAGTAATTGCTAAATGTAGTGGTTTAGGTCCATCCAAGGACAAAAGGCCATGATTAGTATCACAGAATTGAGAATTCCTAAAGGGCAGAGGGGGATTTAATTGCCACTTATGGACAAAACAGACCGGGCTACTCGCCTTGGGGAAGAAAACAGAAAATAGTTTAATCCAACACCAGCTAAAGCATAACCACAAAACCCCAAAACATAACCAACAGAAAACAATACATAGTGATATAATGCTGAAGAGCACAACCAGCCCTTTAAGACCACCTTCTCCTCTCCCTTCTTCCCAAGCTCAGAGCCCTGATCGTGATGTCTGTCTCCTCTGCCGCTGAATGGCTTGGGGCGGCAGGGAATGGGGGTTTCAGTCAGTCTATTCTCGATGTCTTCTGCCATTTGTCTCTCCTCTAGGCAGGCGGGCACTGCTCCAGTCCTCCTTGCTCCAGTGCTGGGTTTATCATATACCCACCATCCCTGCACGGGCTTCTCTGATGTGCGCTCATCCCAAAGGCTGCAGCGCTTCTGTGCCTCTCGTGTGGGTCTGCTTTGTGGCCTGCAGACTCTCCAGCACAGCCTACGCCACGGCTGCCTCTTCACACAGTCTCTTGCCCATCTGGGTGCACTCACACAGAGTGGCTGGTGGCTCTCAGTCCTGCCTTTGCCCTCCATGGGTTGCAGAGGCACAGCCTGTGTTCTCGTCATGGGTTACAGAGGAGTCTCTGGTCTGGCACACCTCCTTCCCTTCTCTAACTCTGACTGCAGTCTGCATGGTCACCTCCATCTTGTACCAATCTTACACCTCCTACCAAACTTTACCTTCCTGTCCCTAAATAGTGATCGCAGAGGCGATCCAGATTGGCCCAGCCAGGCCAGAGGTGAGTCTGAACCCCGAAGCCAGGGGAAAGTCTGAGGGACTGGGTGGCGGGTTTACTTATTTTTAAATATTAATTAAAAAAAATTATATAACCAGCCATACTCCATGTAGTTTCATAGCCACCAGAAAGCAGGGAGTAAAGTGAGCGGCATCTCACTTTTTCTGTTGTATCTCTGTCCTGTACCCATTCCTTTCTTGTCTTTTGCTCTTACCACGTACTTTGGTGCTGGTTTGATAGTCATAATTCCACTTAAATATAAGAAAAAACTATTTTACTGTGAGGGTGGCGGAGCAGTGGAACAGATTGCCCAGAGGGGTTGTGGAATCTCCTTCCATGGAGGTCTTGAAGACCCACCTGCATATGTTCCTGTGTGACCCGATCTAGGTGAACCTGCTTCTGCAGAGGGGTTGGACTAGGTGATCTCTAAAGGTCCCTTCCAACCCCTACCATTTTGTGATTCCGTGATCATACCCCACTGTACACCAACAGAATTTGTTAACCCAAGAAATAAAAGAAGTTAATGACTTTTTGCTGAATGCAGGAGCTGAACTATGTCATGGAGGAGTGTGGCACAGGTCAGAGCTGGCATAAGGGGAGGGATTTTCTGGCTAGCAGCTTTAAGGCAGAGATGTCAAGAAAAGGCTTTTCTTTTGACAGCAGCAAATTATTAGAAGAACCACATGTACAGTGTATCATTAAATTTACTTGGTTACTTTGAACCTTTTGCCAAACTACATGTTGTGGCCAAAGGTGTTAATTTAAAAAAAAATCAAAGAACAAAAGGAATAAAGTGAATCAGTAATTTCCATTCCCCACATAGTATTATCTGTCTCAGAAGCCCTAGTGTTTATTGGCTTGCTGCTGATAGTTTTTCCTCCAGCTGTGGAAATGACCTTTACCACAAAAAGCTCTGATTGTTGAAGGATTTGTTTTGAAGGAGAAAATATTCTCAGCATAAGCCTTTCTATCTGATCAGAATAGTGATGCTATTCTGGCACAGCAATCTTTCCATGTCCTGTAAATTTCTGGGAGAAGGAAAAAGTATGAATGCTTGAGTTCTGTTTATGCATCTTCCCCTGCAATAACTTCCTTGTGTTAGCATTTTGGTGAGTAGTAGGGGTTTTTGTTTTCAAGTGACATCTGGTAAATTTAGATCTGGGTCCGTGAAATGTGTTTCAGTCACAAACTGTGTTCCTTATACTTTTCTGTCCTTTTGTAAACATTTTTTTTTAATCTTAAAGCACACCATATCTAAAAATTGCAAGCTGAAGTGATAGCAACACTTAGTCACGCTGAAACTACTTTTCTTTCAGGATAAAATGTGTGTTTTAGAGGAGGAGTACTAATAGCAACAAGAAAGATCACAAACTGACTTTTTTTCCCCCTCTTCTGATATTCTATCTTCTACCCGTTTACTTTTTTTATGTGTTATTTGTATCTCATTGAACAAGAAAAAAATCCTCTAATCGTGCAAATTTGTTGAAACGTTACCTGAGAGTTATATCTTCTTCTGCTGGTTTGTTTTGTATTTACATTTAAACATGATATTTCTGTTAATTCTCCTTTAAGTTAAATTTTAATTCAGTTAGAAATTGTTGACAGACTTGAAGACAATCTCTGCTTAGCGTTAACAGTGATACATTTTCATTACCTCTCTGGAAGAAAGGGGGAAAGAAGAGAGCAGCAGGATAATTGATATCAAATACCAAGTTTCTGTCAGGTTCTTTGAGTTTTGAAATGTATTTAAATTTAATGATGATGGCTATGCAGACACCTCCTGAGGCTCCCCAAAACTTAGTGTGATCATACAGTGCATTGATCGAATCTTAGATGAATGTATCTGTAATCTATGACATGTCTTTGTAAAATTAAAGTGTCATTTTGATCAATGGGAGTGGTTGCTCTGAGTCATATGAAAGGTCTATCCATCTGACTTTGACATTTAACTCCAGCAGATCTTAAGGAAGTGAAGCAAGACTAGGGCATGCATTTAGTGATGCTTTCCTGCTAACATATTTCTGCTTCTTCTAGTATCCAGCACTACTGTCTTTAGGTGAAATGAAGGTTTGAGGTTCTAGTGGTGGGTAATGGCAGCAGGGCAGTGTGCTGTCTGCTCCCACTTCCCAGCCCCTACCTTGGGTTCCTCGGATGCCAGCAGCCACATTAGAATGGGTGCAGGGTGCTGCTTCTTGTACCAAGCACAAATATGTAAAACGCCACACTACTTCATGAACTGTATTTGTCGTCATCTGCTGATTAGCTAGTACCAACTGTTCTTTACTCTCTCCATCTCTTCCTGGAAGGTCTTTGAAGGTGACTTCATAGAATAGAGAATAATAGTTGTGGACTATTCCTTTTAAACGAAATACTTGACAAAGTAGCTCAGACTCCCAGCTTTCAGACATTTGCATTATTCACGATCCTGTCTCATTTACTGATATGTAAGAGGCTTTCATGACAGAATCTGGAGCTTTATCTGATTTTTTGGCAGTTTGCTTTTGTGAAAAGAACAAGCTAGAATCTATGATGGGATAAACTTTAAGGTGGTTGTAAGTAAGTTCAAATACTCTTGGCTTGAATAAATCTAAACTTTTAAGTATAGTTGTGCTTTGATTGTGTAGCAGACAGTTTGTAATAGAGAGGATAATGTTAACCTATTTTCTCTAGGTTTAATGCATGTTATGGGACCACCCTATTTTTAAAAATGTCAAGTCTAGTCAAATGAAGAAGCAGTAATTTGACCTAGTGTTCATCTTTTGGTCTTGTGAAATCTTCATCCAACTTGTTTTAGCCAATACAACGGAAATGGATTTTTTTTTTTCTCACAAAACAAAACCTACAACAATTTGTCAGCCTTTATGCTAAGCTGTNTAATTTGACCTAGTGTTCATCTCTTTTGGTCTTGTGAACTTCATCCAACTTGTTTTAGCCAATACAACGGAAATGGATTTTTTTTTTTTTCTCACAAAACAAAACCTACAACAATTTGTCAGCCTTTATGCTAAGCTGTTAGTACCATTTTTCCCCTATATAATTTACTTCTTGCCAATGCACATCGTCTTCATTATTGGGCTGTTACCCTCTGTCCTCACAGAATAAATAGTCTTACCTCATTCTGCACAGATATACCTGTCCAGCTTTGTATGCTGAAATGTATGCAGTGTTAACCACTGGGTTTCATATATTGAAATGTGTCATGGTTTGAAACTTTTTCAGTCTCAACCAGTTTCAGAGTATTCTTCATTTAATGGGTATATATCTTAAATCTGTCTATAGTAAATGGTTCTCAAGATTATATATGTATATCTCCAGAATGGTCCTATTTCTTATCTAGCTAAATTTTGGAAATGCTGTCTGGCATGGAAAACAGTATTAGGAATTAGCTGTGTGTCTTGAAAATACATAGTGAGTGTAGTAGACAGGTATGAAAATCCTTAGGCTCTCAGATAAATCACAAACCATGTCACTTAGAGTCCTGCATAGAAGATGTCAGGTTGGAAGGGTTCTCGAGACAGCACCTGGTTCAACCTTGTATTAAAGCAGGACCAACTTGGTCTAGTCCTGCTTTTTTTTGTTAGTTAGTTTGTTTTAAATTCTTGCTGTCTAATTGGAATGTCCTTTTCTTGCCATTTGTGACTACTACTTCTCAACAGTTTGCTGATATGGAGTCAACAGACCTGTCTCCCTCAGCCGCCTCTCCTTAGGTATCCTGTACTTCAGACTTCTGCTGTTCTGCTGGACTTGTTCACTGTGTCAATATCTGTCTTGTACTGGAAAGCTAAAATCTGAATATGGAGCTCCCAGATGTGGTTTCATAGTGGTGAATATAGGAAAATAATCACCTGTTGACTGTCTGCTGAGTACTTTCCTGCCAATACAGCCCAGGATTTGTCTGTCTACCTTTGCTGAAGGAGCACATTGCTATGTCATGTTCAGCTTGTCCACCAGGACCCCAGGTCTTGCTCTGTAAAGCTGCTTTAGATCCATTTGACAGTGTGTTCAGTTATGTGGGATTGTTCCAAACTAGAGATAGGTCTTGATATTAATCTTTGAACTTTCTGAGGTTCTTGTCTGTCCATTTTTCCTCTCTTTTGAGGTTGGTGCACGTGACATCTCATTTCCTCCATGTATCAACCATTGTCCCCAATTTGGCATCATCCATGGATTTGCTGAGGATGCTTGCCATCCTCTTGTCTGTTTGTTAATGAGGATATTCTGTCAGTCCCAATATCATCCCCTGAGCGATGCACTGGTAACTGGCAGCCTGTTGGATTTGTACCATTGAATACAACCACTGGAGTCTGACAGACCAGTGAATTTTTCATCTGTTCTATAGTTAGCTGTCCAAGCTTTCTAGTTTGGCTAGGAGTATACTATGAGATCATGTCGCAAACTTTGCTAAGACCAAGGTGACATCCAGTGCACGTCCCTAGAACTAGTCCTCCCATTGTATAGGACAATCAGATTGATAAGACACAGCTCATCCTTGGAACATTCTTGCCAGCTGTTCCCAGTAATTTATTTTCCATTACAGGCCTGAAAATAGCTTCCCAAGAGGATTTGCTGCATAACCTTTTCAGTGACTGAGGTTAGGCTGATTGGCCTATAATATCATTGAGCCCTTTTTGCCCTTTTCAAAGAGAGTCGTGACATTTGCCCTTTTCTAATAATCAGGATGATCACCATGACCTTTCATAGATGATAGAGTGGCTTTGCAGTGACATTTGCGAGCTCAGTTAAGCACCCTTGAATGCAGCCTACCTGGTCACATGGGCTTGTGGCTGTGTGTTTTGTTTGTAGAAGTTGTCTTTAGTTTGGCTTTGTTCTGTTGGCATCAGGACTTTGCCACTAGCCTTGGGAGCATGGTAGCATTGTGAATGATACGATGAGAAAACCAATGCCAAGAAGGCAGTGAGAACCTCAGCGTCCTTTGTGTCTTTTGTCACTTGCCTCTCCACTACAGCCATTTTCTGGGTTTACTGTGTGTACAACATTGACATTTAGCATAAATGTGTAAAATCTTCCAGCTAGCAAAAATGCCAAGTACTGCTTCTTGCAACAAGCTTCACTGGATGTCATGCATAACAAGGATGACTTTGATTTATTTAAAAATATGATTTAAAAACAACCCCCAAAAATACCAGTGCTGAGACCTGGGAGGAAGAGACAAGAGATGTCACATTGTGAAAATGTCAAATATCCTAAATGTTATGATTTACTGTCATAAGTGTTTTGTTTTTCTATTCTAACCTATAGCCATGTGTTTTTCTAAGTGCTTTCTTCCATCTCAAATACACATGTGGAGTAAAGCACATAGGGGAGGAAGGACAAAGAAAAATGATTGGAATACTACAGCTTAACTTCATGTTGTCTTTCTCTTCATTGTAGTGTGAGTGTTTGCTGTTGAACACTATTCTGATATTCAAACTATAATAAAACCTCTGATTCATCTATTTCCTTGCTCGATGTTCTGGTAGATAGTAAATCTTTAGTATTTTTTGCCTTGCTTGTCTCCCTAGCATTTAGGAAAGCTCCTGTCCATATTTTGCGATTAGTAGTGAAGATGCACCACTGTTTATTCAGTTTAGGGCTTGGAGTTACACTGTTCATCTAGGTGGGTTGTTCAAAGCCAAGATACTCTACAGCACAAATGAAGTTTTAGCTAGTAAAATAAAAAATACTGTGTTTAAAACATTCAGAGAATTTAGAGTTAGTAGAATCACTCCAGCCATGGGTCAGTTGTGCTGACACAGCAGGATGTGTTACTTAGACTACTACTGATGTTAATGAATTTCTTCAGGGTAGAACTTACAAAAAAAAAAAATCTCCTTGTGTTTTATTAGGATTATCTTTTAATTATAATGATTTTTGTCTTCTTTAGGGAATAAGACGCATAAACAATTAAAAGATTCCTGAGAATTTGTTTCCTGTAGAAAAGATGCTGCATTTACAGTTCTCTGTGGTAGTGTAAGGCTGTAGTGTATTTCTCTCAGATGTTCAGTGGCAGTCAAGTTTTACATTTCCTTGTTTATAAAGACAAAACTATTCCAAAATTATGACTGGCTAATTTTGAATTTGAGATTTAAAAAAAATTATAGTGTGATTTTAGAATTGTTACTACTGATTTTAAGTCTTAGTCTTTTAATATGCTATTTTTATTACTCAGTTGAATTTTAAACTGATCTAGAGATCCAAATAAAGGACACATGACAGTGCTGTGACAATGCATTTCTACAAAATGTATGATAGATGACATAAAATAACAGTAGAACTGTCTTTGTTTAAACTGCTTTCATGTAATAAGCCTCATGTTTCTCTGCATGTCGGATATTTTTCCTACTTGCAAAACATTTATGCTTAAAGTATCCTTCTAAATAACAGGTAGAAACACCAAGCATTTTAATACTAAAGCTTAGCAGTGTGTTTCCATTCAGCAGGCACCTGTTCCTCAACCTTTTTATTTTCAATTTTCTTTTTTCATGTAGCCTGAATGCTTCTTTTGATGCTTTTGCATTTCCAAATTCAGTAGAACTGTAAAAAAAATCGAAAAATTTTGGAAACAGCTTTATAATTATAGCTTAATTTTCTTAAAAGTAGATTTTTTGTTTTGTTTATTCAAGCCGTAAGAACAAAACTCGTTAATTATGCTTTTTTTCTTTTGATGATTTTGAAGGCATATTTGTTCTTGTCATTAAAGTCCACTGGAAGTAACGTTGGAGCTATCTTTTTTTTTTCCCCCAAGTTTATGCCTCTGATGTTAATGTTGTCTCCCTAAGGAAAATTACACTTTACACAAGGTTGTGTAGCTTGTGCATGACTACAATAAGTCCTACTGCTGTTTCCATTCTGCTGTGCATGAAGTGTGTCTTCTTACCACTCTCATGACCGCCTGTTACTAGTGGGGAGTATTGCTGTGTTGAAGGTACCAGCTTACTGAAGTGCAGGGAAGTATTGAACATATTAGTACAAAAATAAGTTTGCAGATTGATCAGCTTTTCTAAGCCTACTGGTAGGTGTAAGAGCTGTTGAAGTTGCTTAATGTCTCATTGTCTCATTCCTAGGCAGCAGAGAACATTGTCACGTTTTCCAAACAGGACCTCTCTGTTAGAAAGAAGAAATTTAGTTGAATTATGCTTTGGGTCTTACTGTGCCATTAAAATGCAAGCTGTTAAGTGGCCAATTTTGTTACTTACAGTTGTCTGTGAAAGATATTTGTAAATAGGTAGTTGTTCCTTTTTGGTTTTTTTTTTTTACTGTTTGCATTTTCATGTCTTGCCATTGAACATCTCTACCCTCAGAGAAGGAAACTGCCCATATCCAAAGCCATGGAGAAACCCTTTGGGCTGTGTTATGATTCTAAACAGACTATTGGCAAATATTTTTGTAAGTTGTGAGAAATAAGCCACTGGTCACTCTGTTTGGCCTTTCTTTTTCCTTCATAATACTTTTGTGAAGTCTTACTACTCCCTTTAAAAGACCTGTTTCCCCAGTTCCCCTGGCTCCCAAGGAATTAGGCGAAGTTTTAGAAAGAAAACTAATTTGTCTCAAAAGTAAGAGGAGAATTTTCCAATTTCCATTAATATTTGATCTGGTACTAGTGGTATAATGAATAACCATGGTGTGTTACCAGGCTCAGTGTAGAACAGGTGTTAGAGGGGGTTAGGAATTGGTTTCTGACGTTGTCACTCAACTGTGTGTGCACAATTCAGAGAATTTAAGGCTTGTAAGTATATTATTTTTTAAGGCTCTGGAAGAGATTGTATAGTGCGGTGCTAAAAATGTGCTTTATCCCTAAATTTTACTTTTAGTTTTCTTCTTGTTTTCTTCTTGTTTTCTTCTTGTTTTCTTCTTGTTTTCTTCTTGTTTTCTTCTTGTTTTCTTCTTGTTTTCTTCTTGTTTTCTTCTTGTTTTCTTCTTGTTTTCTTCTTGTTTTCTTCTTGTTTTCTTCTTGTTTTCTTCTTGTGCTTATATTTCCCATAAACTGCTTGGGTAGGTTGAGGACAGGACAGAGCTACTTGCTCTCAATTCCTGCGTACAGCACTGGGGCAGAGCAAACAAACAAGGGGTTAATTCACTACAGCCCTGGGTTGCTCTGAGAGGAGAGGAAAAATGGTCATGAGACCTCTGGATCTCAACTCTTTAACTGCTTTTTAATGAGAATTTTATCTTAAGTTACTTCTTACTTCATCCATTGTTTTGAGGAGACCAAATGGTGTGTTCTTAAACCACTCTGTCAAATTTCACCATGAAAACTGCGATTGTAGAAGGATAAACATAACTGCAAGCGTTTTCTTCCAGTTTTGTTCTAGGAAACAGATGAAATTTTTTTTCTAAAAATTTCTAGATAAAATCTGCCATCTGCTATGAAATATTTTAGCCCAGACTTAATTTGCCAAATTTTGACTAATTAAAAATAATTCTACAGTTTTAAGTGTAAGGCAGGCTTCATTGTAGACAGTGCTACCAGAAATGCCTGTAACAATACAAGTTGTATGGCAGCACTTCTTGTTACATTGAGTTCTCCTTGAAATCTAAGCCGATAAACAACAGGACAATTAGAATAACCTAATTTAATCTGACTCATTTTACTCCATATTCTCTTAATGGCAGTGCCTATAACAGAAGTAGATGTGTGGTAGAACTCATGAAACAGGGATCTCAGCAAACACCTTGAAAACTAAGTAGGTGACCACATACAGCAATGAGAATAACTTCTAGTCAAATCCATTTGCTTCATATTTGTATTCAATAATGACCGCAAGCCATTGCTAACTAAGCCAAGTAAGAGAGTAAAATGATTTTTAGTTGAGAAAATTTCCCTATATCTTTTTCTATCAGCAGCGTAGGATGTCACTACACTGGAAAGTAGATTGGGGTTGTGTTCAGTGGCTGCTCTTGGAGTGGTCCATAACTCCCCTGTTCATCATAAATTTATTTAATTTAATTTGAAATCCATTGATACTTCTAGTCCAGGTAAAATTCTGTCATCATAAGTCACACAGGTTAATTATCTGCTTAATACCATAATGGTTTCCTATTTAGAGTCTGCATAAAACTTGTTTTCCTCTAAGGTCAGAAATGGGAAATTATTTTTCCCTACTTGGACCTTGTTTTGGCTGTGTACATTGAGCACCCTGTGCTCTCTTCCAGATGGGGAAATTTTAGGGTTTTATTATATGAAAGCTTTTGAATGCCTTGTCATTGTCCTCCCTAGTCCTTTTTTCCTGTTTGTGTCAGATCCTGTATCTTTTCCCCTCTTTCCTGTTGTTGAATCCATATAATTGCCGTCATACTGAAACCTGCTCTCGCCAACTTGCTGTTTTGTTCTTCATTAACTGTGTTCAGATTTTGTCCATTAATCTCCCACTTTTCTTCTTTTCACCATTTTGAAAGGTTACTGCTAACAGTGGGTTGTCTTTGAACCCCATGAAAAATCTCTTGGATGAGACTTGATAATTTGAGGGATTAAATAAGTAGCAATGAACAGGGGAAATTGTGTGTTTCGGGTAGGAATACAACTATTCAAAGCCTTGAAAACACTTACTTAAAATGCTTAACTACAGTTTTGATTTATTTACTTTTGGGATGTTTGAATTGCATTTTTTCAGCAAAGCTTTTCAGAGCTGTGCAAGCTAGATTCATTAAAAATTAATAATGATTCTTATGTAACCTGGAGATTTGGGGCTATACGAGTGCTCCAAATATTGAAGGTAGTGGCTGGCAATGTGGATGCCAGCCCACAAGTGGGAAGGACAAACACTGTCTCTTAAGTCTGAGGTCTTTGAGGCTGAGGATGGTCAGGGGTTCAATGTCTTCTTTTGCTGCAGTGTACCTCTTTGTCAGTTCGCTTTTGGTATCTGGAGTTACCAATAGGCCTGCATTTTAAATGAATGATGGCAAGGTATACATTTCTTAAGGTACAAGAGGGTGGTGGTTTTGTTTTCAAATGTTAAAAGCTGAAGAAACATTTTTTCCAGATTCTTCAGAATGCACAGATACTTTGTGTGTTTTTATTCTGGTAGTTTTATTAGTTTGTTAGAAAATTTTGGGATATTTTTTGACTTAAAGGAAAGAAAAGATATTACTCTGATGTTGTTTCTAGCCTACTCAGGATATTAATGGAGGAGACTTACTGTGTCCCAGAGTAGTACATTTATGGGAGATGTAACCCCAGCTAGGCTTATTTCTAGCATATGCTAAATATTTGCCTTTTGTTTTTTTTTCTTAGTAAGACAAGGAAGGAATCAATGTTCATCATAATACTTCATTTTTTTAAAAATCCCTCATTATGTAGTGAGCAAATTCAGATTTTAGCTTAATCAAGGTGATGTGGTGAACTTGTGTCCAGACATTAAACTGATAAAGAATCAAAAGAAAATAAGATGCAAAATTTGTATTAATAAGAAAACGTCCTCAAAATGGTGGTGAAGAGCTCACTTTGACTTCATGGTGCAGTTTTTAAAAAACCATTACTTTTCTTCTTTTGCAGGAAAGATGATAAAGATTACGCTTTAAAGCAGATAGAAGGTACTGGAATTTCTATGTCTGCATGCAGAGAAATAGCAGTAAGTAACATTAGTTCATTCTATTAGCAAACAGACTTATTACAAGTATTGATTTGAGTGTGTGCTGATTCTTGTCTGCAAAATTATGTTCCACTATGGGTTCTGTATTTTTATCATAGTTATAATTACAAATGTCATGGATTACTTTGTGCACCTGTTATGTTTACTGTCTAAAATGATAGCGTTTTAAAGTTAAAATTTGGTGCGTTCTTTGCAGCAAATTAACTTTAAATGCAGCGGGTCTAGAATGTGATTAGAACCAGTGGCTTAAATTACATATTTGATCTGACTTTTATATTAGTTCTTCAGTTGTTTTCCTGAACATATTGGTTCTTACTGACTCACAGTCATTAAAATGTGTTAGCTTCTACTTAAGTGAAGACTTCAAACTAAACTGGCATTATTGTTGCTTTGGAGGCAGTAATAGATCCATGAATATTATTCAAATACTTTCTTAGGTTATTCAGGTTTGTATTCATATGCTCCATGTTCTTAGAATTTAGTGAATAATGTGATCTAATTATGGTTTGTGAAGAAGCTTAGAAAGAAATACTGGTAAAATCGGTATTCTGAAGTTCAACTATTGTATGTTCTGTGTTGTACTGCTGCTTAGGTTTATTTTTCTTGAAATACTTCAACTGAAGTGATTTACTATAAGGAAATACATGTAATTTAGATGTGTGAAGGGAAAGTGGATATTTTTTCCCAGACCACATTCCTCAAGAGTGTGAAACTGTATCTGCCTTTCATTTTAATTTCATATTGATTGATTGAGTGAAGTGCGTATCAGGCTTTCCTACTTTGTCAACTTCCAGTTGGCTTTGTGATTTCAAGCATAACAGTCCTTGAACTGAGTGAAGGGGGCAAAAAATGAAGTGCAAAGAATAGTCATTTAAATTCTATTAAATAGATCCTCCGTCCCTTTTTATCATTATCGCTGTAAACAGAATAAATGGAACCTCATATGGAGGTGGATCAAATTGAAGATAATAGCCATATTGTTTATATGGATTGATAGTATGTGTAGTATAGCTATGAAAATGCTACTGAGTTAATCACCAGTGTTGTAGCATAAAATGTCATCTGTACATCTAATTAATAAAATTACTTGTTGTCATACTTAAATAGTCAAGGCTGAATGCCAAACTTGGTTTTGATGCATGCTGGACTGCTCCAATTAATGCAACAATAATGCTCCAATTTTACAACATAAGTGGTATTGAGGATGGCTTGATTTGCCTGTAAAGTATATCCATTTCAGTTTCTTTTGACAGCTGAAGCATATATGTTTTACTCTGTGGCTGAAAGAAATCCCTTTGCAACTCTTTCTTGGTTTTATAACTCTGCAATGGCTTTTGTCTTGTTTATGATGGCTAACTTCAGTTTTGGATTGCTGAGTAACTTCTATATTTCAAAATGCCTACAGCCTACTCTAAAACATCAATTTGATGCAGATATCTAAGCTGAGGAACAGTCTCAGATCTTCAGAGACTTCCCTGCATCCATTACAGGGAAGGGTTTGACATAGGCAGAGACCTGAGCTGAAATGGCTAATTTGGGTATGGGATGAGCTCAATTTACATATGTACGTCAAAGACTTCCTGCAGCATGAGTCCTTAGACCTAATATCGAAGAACCTAGCCAGTCCATTACTCGGTTGAAGTTAACACTTATTTCCATCGTTTTATGTAAACCATTTTTCTGCCTTTTCCAGAATCTTAACTGAATATTTGGTTGCTCTTCTTTCGTTGTCTGCAGACATGTGTACTGCCTGAGATTCCAGGTATCTTTTTCATGATCTGCACTTTAACATCTGAGGATTTAAGCAGGCACTAAAAACTATGCACTCATCATGACAAGAGATGAGTTTGTATTAGATAGGAGAGCAGAGTGATAGAATGATGAGAAGATTTGTATAAAAATACGCAAACACTCGATTCCTAGTCTTCCAATTGAATCACAAGGAAGAAAATCATTAAAGCCTCTGCACCTGGAATAGCACAGCAAATGCTATTTCACAGTTGACAAAGCATTAGAATTTTTCAAGGCTGTGGGAAGCTGGAGTAGTTAACTAGGCTTCAAACAGAGCTTCAGGATTTGGGATTGGGCAGTTTTCTCTACAGGAGTGCTAGATTTTGAAGTAATCAAATTACTTTCTTCACATTTTTCTTATTGATTAGAGTTTTTTGTTCCATTTTAGCAGATTTGCAAGTACTTCACTTGCCTGTGCTCCCTTTGGCTAGTGAGAAGTTACTTGTTTTTTTTGGCTTTTGGGTCAGCTATTTTTCATTTGGGTGGGTTTTTTTTGTTTACTTTTTGCAGGACTTCCACTTCTCAGCTTTTTTGGTGCCTGGTTTGGTTGAAAGAAATATGCTTGAAAAGCTTGTTTGTGTAAAAAAAACACTGCATAGTATTTTTATAATGTTACTTTTTTACTTGGCTCTGAAGAGGAAGTGGTATATGGTGGCAGACCCTCTCAGTGATGAAATACTGAATGGGATAAAGCAGGGCTCGAGTAGACTCTCTCTGACTGTGTGGTGTCCTTCAGACATTCTAGCCAGCTTTTGCAAGTTAGAACAGCCATGAGTCTGTCAGGACTAGGACAGAAAACTACAAAACAATAAGTCACTGTCTTCTCTGATCATTTCCTCTCTTTAGGTCTGCCTTGGAGGCATTTGGGCATTCCTAGGATTTTGTGGTTTTCTATGATAACAAATGCAAGCTGTCAACAAATGCAGGCTGTCATCACAAAAGGTGATGTCCTCTGTGTTGAATATAGTGATAATGTGGCTGTAGGAAGAGAAAATTGATCTTCACGGAAGGGAAAATGAGCAGTTGTGTTAATTTTCTGATAAGAGAGCAAGCTGAGCTAAACCATCCTTTGGTTGTACTGTGGCTTAGCATAAATCATGAAGTGGCAACTGCACAGGTGGTTTCAGTATAGTGCTAACTTGTATCCTAATGTTCACATGTCAGAGAGTTAGCAAAATAAAAGGGAGTATTGATTTTTGTCTCCAAGGTGGGAGTTTCAAAGCCCAGTAGAGCTGGCCTTCCTCAGGAACTTGTCTGGGTTTGTAGCGGCAAGCACATGGTACATGGACAATGTGAGAATGAGCATAGAGATGAATGGTTTGTGACTGCTGCTCTTAGCTGAAATAAGCCTCGGCAGCAATTCTTGTCACGTCTGTAACCACTCTGTCACCCTTGCAAGCACTCTGTCACCCTGGCTTTCAGCTTCTCAGCTGAAGGTGGCACAGAGGTAGAGGCAGAGCTAGGACAGCAGGCCTGTGCCCCTAGGCAGGTGAAAAGAGCTGCTGTTGACTAGCAATCTTAACCAAGTTGACCTTGATGGAGGAAGCTGCTGCAGAGGTGAGTTGGTCCTCACACACTGAAGCTTCCATGTCCTGAATGACAACAATATGTTGTCACATGATTAGCAGTCCATTTTCCACTCTGCTGGTGGAGGAAATGGAGGAAGGGTCTAAGGGTTCTTTCAGAGCCGGTCTGAGAGTGACCAAGAGCTCTGAGGCAGCATGCAGCAGCTGGAAGGATCCTGTGGGGCAGAAGCTAAAACTGTATGATTCCAGAATTTGCCTCCTACAACATTTTTGTCTGATAAGGAGCAAATGGCTATCCTAGTGAGCTTACTGGAAAAGATCCCCTATTAACTGTGTGATAAGGAGAAATATCTAGGTGTAGCTTCCTCAAATGATGGTCGTGGGTCATGTCCCTTCCTACAGTTACAGTGAAAGCAGTTTTCCACAAGACCAGACATGGAAATCATGAATAATGAGTACAGTCTGATATCAGAAGACAAGTAATGGTTTCTTAGCAGTCTTTCCATGTGGTGAAAGGTGACAAGGTATTGTGGAAGACAAATATTTGATTTGACCTTCTTTGGCAAGCCTAAATACTCTCAAATGCTTTAATAGTAGTATGGTATATAAAATATGAGTTGTGACTGATACTTTATCAAGCTATATTACAATGCTACACACAATATTCTTGAAATATTTTATATAACAGGAGGATAATTTTATTTTTAGTTCTGTGAAAGTGGGACAAAGAGTAAGTAATTAAACATGAGAAATTGGAATCCCGAGGAATCATTATGTTTTCTGTGAAGAGCAAAATTTCACCAAGATTGATATACAGTGTCTGCCACATCTGGATTCTTCATCCACCTCCTTACTTTGAGAGAATCTTTAATAACACCTCTTCTAATACTTCAAATGTGTTTGGACATAAGAGGTGCTAATAAATATTCACTTGTATGTGTGATCAGGTGAGACTCATTTGTTTTCGAAACCATGTAAATTAAAAACAAGTGTTTATTTTTTCCTCTTGACTTTTTGTGTTGCCAGGCTTCTTTTTTTTTGCAATGCTTAAGTCTTTAAAAATAACAACAAAATAATAAAATAAAGCAGCAATTTCACACAGTTGTATATCTGAAGAACTGGAGCTTCAAAATTGTATTGTCAGCTTCATAATAAATTCTTAGTCTGAGCAGTATCACAACTCTTTCTGTTACATTGACTTTGTAAGCTTTCATTTGAACATTTTTGAAAGGAAAACAGCATGTACTTTCAGCAGGTATTTTGTTGTTTTTTAGTACTGTGGAATCCCTGACTCATGAGAATATGAATGGTAAAATCATGTTTACATTGAAACAAACTGACCTGGAATCTGCTGGATAGCAGCTAAGACAACTTGGGATTTGAGAACTTGTGTAATAAAATTTGGGTGTTAGTTTACTGAAGTACTTTATACTTGTTATTTAGAGCTCCAGTGTTTGATAGGAAACTAAGAATAGTGATTTTTAAATTTTTTTAGAAACTTATTTTATGAATATAGAATCGAATGACATCTCTGGAGTCCTATTCTGCTCCAGCTCTCACAGACAAGCAAGCACAGCTTCAAAAATTTAGTCAGCTGCAAGTTTAAAAAGCCTTTAAGCCGAAATTCATCATGACTAGTTCATACAAACTTGTATGTATGATACTGTCAGAATAGCTCTTCTCTTTTGTTTTATTCTAGTGAGAGAGAGGCTATTTCTTTCTCTGGCTTTATTTTCACAGGCTTTTGGCTTGGCTTGCTGATTTCCCATTGTGTGGTAGGCTCTCCCTTCACATGGGTGTAGGCTAGGGCTTTCTTTGCCCTGATGCAATTGGAATTAATCTTAATTGGTCAGAATTGTGCATAGTGTTTCAGGTAACATCTCACTATTGCCTATACTTATCTGTTTAGTGGTAGTTCCACTGGTATCATACAGGACAACTAAATCTTTGTCAGTTGTGTTCTGGTCTGAAAATGTCCTTTTTTTCTGCATAAACCACAATCTGCTTTCTGTTCCAAGTCCCTATTTGCCCACTTTCAATCTTAAGGCCATGGTATGACTTAGTGAACGATTTTATTTGGAGTTGGATTCCTTGGTGGAACTGATGTGAGCCTTTTTGAAGCATGGTAATTACACCATCAAACTATCAGGCACAAGACTAGGGGTGGAATGACATTTGCTGTAGAGCTACTTGACCTCACCTAAGCCAAGAGTGAAGTGTCTTGGNCATCAGGATGACACAGTAGTGGTTTTTGCTTAAGTGAATATTTTGCTTGATAGTGCTGAGGACTTTGTGTCTAGCCAGCTTTCCAATTGTTCTAAGCCTTGAGAGAAACATGTTGCTTAGCTCTCATAGGAAGACAACGAGAAGAAGGAGTTGACTTCACAAAAATAGCTATTGTCCTGAGACAGGACATCAGAGAACCTCCTTTTGGGCCAGGTCACCTGTCCAACTGCTCTACCAAATGTGTCTGTGATTGTTAAAAAAATAAGTGTCATAATATTGCAACACTAAGCAGGTTACACTGCCTGCAGACCACATGTAGTAAGAAGCAAGCACAAGACTGGGGGTGGAATGACATTTGCCGTAGAGCTACTTGACCTCACTTAAGCCAAGAGTGAAGTGTCTTGGCTTAGGAGATGTGTCTGTAGTGCTGGAGGGCTATATAGAAAATGTGGGAGTGTTACTGGAGGGAGGAGATGATGTTCATCAACACTTGTCCTGAGTTCAGCTCATATTTGATGTGAAATCTAATTATTGTTAGTATTATAGTTAATCTTGTCCCTGTACAGGTCATGCAGCAGTTCATGATGTTGTCTTAGTGCTGATGGTTATTTGATGATGTCCTGTCTTATTCCACTGTGTCTTTGTTCATGAAGCAGTTTAACAATTTTATGCATCGTTAGGATGCTGTCTCTCAGCTGCCCCATGGCTGTGGAATGAGTATTTCTGCACTTGAAGAGGGAGATGAAGGAACCCCTTAGCATGAGACCAGGACTTGGCCTTAGGGATGCTCTTTCTCTTGTATCTTGAGCAATATTTGCAAAAGCCAAGACAATCCAAGTCTTGCCCTTAACATGGGGTTACATCACTCAAGTCAAACCAGATGTAATCAGTATTTTCATGATTTGCTGATTTCTGTTTCTTTGAAGGGTAGCTGGGCCTTCCTTCTTCATAAGGAGTGCCTAGACCGACTAATTTAAGGGAAACTTCTGATTGCAGAAGTGGATTTGAATCATCATATGATACGCAAATGAAAAGGAATTTAATTTGCTGAGAGCCAAATGCATAATTTTTGTCTGCTTTCTCTTTGTGTTCTATAGAACTGAACTAGGATAGATAGAAACAATTAGATATGATAGTCACTAGACCAAAAAATAGCCTGCATTATGAGGCGTCATGCTCAATAGTCAAACCAGATTTATTGCAGTCTGCTTTGTCTTCAGTGAACTCTGTTAGCTGCTGGACATGAGTCAAGTCATCTAATAGGAAAGGCATGTGGCATATGGACTAGAGAAGCCTGGTTCATGGAGAGTGAGGTTGCTGGAATTGCTGTTCACAGCACATGTGATGAGTTACCGTCAGCAAGAGCTCTTTCTGTCCTTCAGACATTGTTTGCGTTTGTCGCTCTGCATTATCACTGTCCTGGAGTTTCAGCCTTTCCAGGACAGTGATTCAGGGATAATCTGTCACCACTTGTAGTGGGTCTGGGATGGTAGTGATTTTCCACAGTAGCTCTTGCAGTGCTGTGCTTGTTGTTGATATCAATATTATGACTACCACTTGCATAACATCAAGGCTGTCCCTCCAGCATTCCTTCCCCCACCTTCACCAACAGCGGTGGGTGGGCACGATCCTGGGAGGGACCATGGCTGGGACAGCTGACNTATTCTACTGGTTTTGTTGATGTATATTAGGCATCCTGTTCACTGAGATGCTTGTAGCTGTTTAGCTTTCACCAAGCCCATCAGTTTTTTCTTAATCAGACTGGAAGAATATGTAGTTAATGGCTATTCAGCATAAAAGGGGAAGGCAAAAGCCAGCAAGAAGGATAAACTCAGCAGACAGATGCACAAACAATAACAGCTGTTGTCAGTGACAGTAACAAAGGCCAGAGCTCTTGGTAATAGGCCACAAAAGAAATCTCTCAGATGTGTCCTTGATTAAAGTAAAAGAGGGCTTTCTAAGTGGTGAGAAGGAAAAGAGGTTGCTCTTGGTCATGTGGGAAGATTCAAGATTCAGGCTTTCATGAGAGGACTGCCTGGACTCAATAGAACTTCGGTGGGATGTTTGGAGACAGGATAAAAGACATGAAATGCAGTGATCAAGGTGGATTAGGGAGGAAAAAAGCATGGAAAAATTAAGATGGAATAAGGAATCAGTTTCATTTAAACTACCTACTGGGCAGCATACTTATCTGGCCAAACTCTGTACATGGTCACTATGATGTGTTCTATGCCTATTTTGAATTATTCTTGCGTGGGCACACTCTCTGATCTGTGTGTGGATCTGTGCCTGCTAGCAAACTTCAGGCTGGACTAGGTGGTGAGAACAGGACGCCTGCAGGTGCTGAGTACTGGGAGTATCACAGTAGAAGCTTGAATGTGGGAGAGACATAGGTCAGGAGATGAACACTTGAACAGCTCTCGCTGGTAGCCCGTGTGTGTGACCTGCTAGTGAGCTTAAGCATGCAGAACCAGCAAGCAGGAGGAGACTCAAATCTGGCGAGACCCAATATCAGAGCTGGAACCTGGATGAAAGGAAACAATGGTGTCTGGGCTTGGATTCTGAACAGATGAGAGGTCTGAAATTTAGTCAGGAGACTGAAAATATATGTCTGTGTATGTGAACTTTAAGCCTGATTAGCCAGAGTGGAGTAACAGGATCTGAGCCAGCTTTGTTGTTTGAGTTTTACATAGGTACTGTTGCTGTATTCCTGGATGATGTTTTTGGATGCTGTTCTCCTGTGTCTTTTGATACATGTGTGGCTAGTCATGTGTATTGTACATGTGCCAGTAGGAAATGCACGCACAGTTATTGTACTTGGCTGTTGGCTGGATTTGAAAACAGGGGAGAGTAGCAGCCTGTCATCTAGCACACCAAGAGGAATGCTGTGAATGCCAAAGTCTGCAGGACTGACTACCCCAGCACAAACAAGGGAGAACTATGTCTGTTGCCATACTGTGCAGACAGGCAACCTTTCTGCTGTCTCACTTAATCTTTATGTCATGTTCTGGATCAGCTTTGGTGATGGGTTCTCTGTGTGTACTCTGTCATGAGTCACATAGTTATGAAGAGGTCGAGTGTTTAGGAGTGGGCTGCTATCTAGGGAATAAGGAGTAATATGAACTGAAAATGGGACAAGAAGGTGTGAAAGAGAAAACTACATTGTTTTCTAGAGCCCTGACTGGTATCTTCCTCTTCTGTTGAGGAATAGTCTGTGGCATCTGGTACCTATGTGTCATCAGACCACAGAAATTACGTAAAGTTTTGGTATGGACACATAATTACTGAATTGTCATGTGATATTCTGGGTGCAGTTAATTCATCACAATGTTTAGCATAAATTTGAGCTGTGAGTTTCTACTGTTGCAACAAAAGGTACTTTTCTATAAGGACTCGCATAATATATTCTTAAACCCTGTATCTCATTTGCTCTTAAGTGTCAGACTGTGACCAGTGGTCTTCAGTCTGTCTGGGACACAGTTCATCTTCTCTGTAGCAACCTGGATAGTGCAATATTTTGGCTTTGTGACTAAACCAGTGTTTGTAACTCAGTGTGGTGGTTTAGCCAGGTGCCCACCAAGTCATAGTATCACTCCCCCTCCTAAACTGGACAGAGGAGAGAGAAAAATATAATGAGAGGTTTTGTGAGTCGAGATGATAAGGACAGAGAGATTGCTTAGCAATTAGTGTCACAGGCAAAGCAGACTCAACTGGAGGAGAAAAAGGTTTGATTTATTAAAGGAACAGTAAGAACAGGGAGATGAGAAATAAAACCAAATTTGGAAACACCTCCCTCCATCCCTGCCTCTTCTCAGGACTCTCCTTCCTTACCCCCAGCGGTGCAGGGGATGAGATGGGGATTGTGGTCAGTTCATTAACAGATGGACTTTGCCACTGCTTCTTCTCAGGAAGAGAGACACTCCTCACATTTCCCACTGCTACACTGTGGGGTCCCTGCCATGGGAGACAGTCCTCCATGAACTTCTCCAGCTGGAGTCCTTCCCATGGGCTGCAGCTCCTCACAGACCGCTCCAGCATGGGGCCTCCCATGGGAGCAGCTCCTCACACCCTGCCCCAACGTGGGTCACACATTGGGAGAACAGTCCTTCAGGTACCAACTGCTCCAGCCTGAGTCTCTCACAGGGTCACAAGTCCTGACAGCAAACCTGCTCTGGTGTGGGCTCCTCTCTCCCCATGGACTCCCAGGTCCAGCCAGGAACTTGCTCCAGTGTGAGCTTCCCACAGAGTCACAGCCTCTTATGCTTTGTTGGAATTACCAGCATTTACCAAATTCCATGTTTCTTTTTGCGGATCCTGCCTTAAAATTCCTCTTTGTAATGTTTTTACAAGCCTTGACATGAAGAAGCTTAACATGCTGAAACTCCTACCTTTTGCACTGATTTGTCTTGTTGCATTATCTGCTCAACCCTCTGTCTCCCTGTTTGATCTCTTACTTGAGATAAAACCTCTGTGGTTTTAAGTCGTCTTGCTCAAGAAGTATAACACTGAAGACACTGGTCAACAAGTAGGGATGGGAATCTGTATCAAATGAATCACAGAATTTTAAGGGTTGGAAGGGACCTTGAAAGATCAATGAAATAGAGAAGAAGGAAACATACGCAGATACCTACTGCCATTTACTATCTCAGCAGCAGCTAAAATGTTACGGCACATGACAAAGAGACCAGTAGAAAGCAATGAGTTTTCATGTTTACACAGCAGGAACAATACATATTTTTGAAAATAGATTGAATTGGAGAAATAAAATGTTAATTTTCTATTATATATTCTAGTAGTTGTTGAAGTTGCCTTAGGCTTTTAAAAAAAGCCCCTAGCCATTCCTTTTAATAAAAATGTCATACTTTGTGGCAGATTGAGCTAGGAAGAATTTGTCTAGTCTTAGGTAGTTACACCTGACAATAGTTAGCTTAGATACAAAGTTTTTGTTTCTTTGCAGTTGTGTGAGTACAGCATCACTGCAACATGATGGGTAGAGCTTAAATTGGCTGATGCTGTGTGCATTCAGGTTCTTTGCTTTATCTCAGCTGTGGGAGGATTTTACTTGTGGCTAGAGCTGTAGTTCCTAAAGGAGCTGAGCTGGCTTAATGGCTTACTGTTGCTGAAAGTTCTTGTTCCTAGCTGTATTGCTTTGCTAGTGCTGGGTCTGCTGTTAGTGCTATGAGTCATTTTATCTGAGTTACTCAAACTTATTGCCTTTGTGTGACTGAGTTAGTTTTCTCTGAACTGAAAGCCTTTCTGTGGATGGCTTCTGTGAGTGCTATAACTGGTGGGAGGAAGTTGGACCTTCTGTAGGTGGTGGTGACCTTGTAGATCAGCTGAGTCTAACTTCCAAACCACATCTTCATTTAGCTGACTGCATTGACGGGCTCTAAATGACTCATCCTATTCAGCCTCAAATGACTGCAACCAAAATGCAAGGTTTTCAGATAATTGGGAGTCAGGAGAAAATTAGATACCCCAAATGGCTCTCTGAAAGATTATAGCCTATGAGAAAGGGCAGATGCCACAGCTGGCTGTTTGTAAAGTCTTCCTGATCCAGGATAATAGTGAGGTTTACATAGATTTCATCTTTTAGGAAATGAATAGAAAGTGAATGCCCTAAGGGTGCTATGACCTGCTTTCAGCTTTGGTTTTAAACTAATGACTAGTTCTTTCATTCTAAATATATGCCATTTTCTGTAACTTGCAAATTTCAACTTTTACAGTTTTATTGTAGAGTATGTAGCAAAGACTAAGTATTCATCTTTCCATCCCTTTCACAGATTTGTGAATATAACTGTTGTGGACTTTCTTTATTTTGCAGTTGCTGCGAGAGCTCAAGCATCCAAATGTCATTTCTCTGCAAAAGGTGTTTCTTTCTCATGCTGACAGGAAGGTGTGGCTTCTGTTTGACTACGCTGAGCATGACCTCTGGGTAAGGTGAAATGTTTGTAGGTACTAGCCTTAGAGTCTTACTTGCAGAAGAAGAACAAGGTCAAGGAAGACATACCAGTCTAAAACCAATATAGCCTCTTACCCTGTGTTTGTTTTCAGTACTAAAGGAAAAGCAATGGAAAATGTTGGGTAAGCACGCTACATAGTTAATCTGTGACCTCTTTAAGAAGATAAAAATCTGCATTCCGCTCACAGTAGCTAGAAGTCTAGTTAAATAAATGCAGATATAACCCTTCATTACAGCTAAAGTAGAGTGCAGCAAAATACAGTTGATTATGGAGGTGGATTCCCTTTTTGCTGAATAGGAGAGTTTAGAGTTTTAGTTACATTTTTTCATTTTACTTATATTGCATGTCATCCATGAATACATGAAGTGAAAGTAATGCCATTGTATGAAATTGAAATTGTATTAATGTGTTTCAGTGGGAAGAGCTTTTTACTCATCTGCTGACATTTCATGTATTTGGGAGGAAGGCTGTTATTTCCTAATTACAGCTTTAGAATACAAACATGTTGGAAACAAAGAAAATTTAAGATACATGCCATTGTCTTCTGTTAACTTAATATTTAAAAGTCTAACAGCCATTTGGAATACTTTAAAAATGTATTGAAGTATCATTTTAAAGAATCCAAAATACCATGCAACTTTTACTTCCCTGAAAAAAAGGTACATGTGTGCCTTGAATTAAAGCCAATGTACATTTTGAGCATTGCTCTCAATGGAAGAAGTATTGAAATACTAACCTTAAAAGGTATTAAGAAGATTTGGATGAAAGGGTACAGCAGAGGCAATTTTTAATGAGATGGAAATTTTGATGTGTATGTTCATATAAGCATTGCACTGTACAAATCGTGGGTTGTTTTCCCCTCTGCAAGTAGTCTAGACAGATGGCACAAACCAGTGTAAAATTGGTTCTTTTGAAAATGGTGTTCCTCGTAGTTGGGAGTAACTGTGCCTAAGAATTAGTGTGTTGATTTTCCTTAAGCTAGACTGAATCAAAGATGTTTCTTCCCATAAGATGTCTTGGAAGTTCTCGATACTTGGTGTTGAGATTTTGTTACCAAGATAAAATTAGAGAGAAAAAAAAGTTATGAAACAGATGAAATATTGAGACATTTTGAAGACTGATGTACAAAACCAACCAAACAAAAGAACATCTTGAGGAAATGGAGTAAAGGGTTGTTTTTAATATGGAGGAAAAAAAAAAAACAAAAACAAGCACATACCTTTTTTTCCCCACGCTGCACCCCCCACGTTTATGGTGTGCTAAGCTACAGAAGTTTAGGAATATTTCAGTGTGAGGGTTTTTTGTTTTAAAATGTGCTGCAAGGCTTTGTGTTTGTTTGGATGACTGTGACTACTAGTGACCTGTTCTTGTATTTCTGCATTTCTGCATTGTTTCATACTTAACCAAGATCACTGCACTTCTGTTAATGAAATACTGCCTTATATCTAAGTATCTTAGGAGTGACCCTTAATTTTGAACTTTGTGCTTATATTCACAAACCTGTATAAACTCTGGAACTCCTCAGCTGTACCAGCTCCTGGTGGATCATGTTTCTAGACTTAGCTGCAGTGACTGGGCTGGCTCTGTGCCCCAGGGAGCTGACTATGGATGAAGTCCTCCAGCACTGAGCATATCTAGTGCAGCAGGTCTCAAACAAAGCTGAGAGAAAGGCACAGAGCGTTACAGTAGAAACAAAAAAGTCCTGGAGAGACATCTGTCTTTCATTTGTCTCTGAAAATTTGATCCTCTCTGACCACTGCATGAAAAATAACAATTGCTTTGAGTCAGTGGAAGTGGGAGGTGAGAGACAGTGAAACTTGTGGCTCAGGCTTGGCTGACTGGGCAGGGACTGTCACCTTTCCAACAATGTTTCTCTCCTCTGTGCAACACCATTTTTACCTTTGGCGAGGCAGGGATGTGCCTTTTCCTCCCAGGAAAGCCAGGCTCAACACCTGAAGCCAAGGAAGGCAAACTACATGGAGCTGGGCTGCAGCAATAGAGAAAAAGCAAATTCTGAAAGGAATTTGAGCAATTGGGTACCTAATTAGCACCTCTAATATGAAATCTTAGGAACAGAGGAAGAATAGGTGATAGAATTTTGGTGGTAGGTTTTAGGTGATTTTGGTGATCACAGAAATGTGAGCTGTTACATAAAAGAAGCGTGAATACATGGAAAAGTTTGTTCTAGAAGTCACCTCTCAAAAGGACACCAACGGGGACACAGTTGCCATGACCATGGCACACCTTATGCTATTGAATCAGTGGCACCCGGGACTCAAGTGCTAAGACAAAACATATCCTTTTGGACTCCTCATTGTTGGTTGATGTTGTTTCCTGTGTATACACTTATAATAGTTAAAGTTTGTGTCTGATGAGGTAGCTGATTTTCAGATGAACAGATTTTAGCTTTGCTCTGTCAAGAGCTGCTGTTTTGAGAGTACTATGCTTTAAAAGCATAAGAACTAAAGAAGGAATAAATCTGGGTGTGCAATTTAAAACTCCCAATAAAGTTTTCTAGACTTTGCCTGGCATTAGGTATTGGATTTTACAGTGTCATTATTACTGTAGGAGGAAGCCTAAAAGCAAAAACTTTGTTATTTAAGCTGAGCTGACAACAAAAACCCCACGCAGTCCCTCCCCCCTCCCCACACCTCCTGTAGGATGAGGGAAAGCAGGGGGGGGAGGAAATCAAGACACATGAATTAGGATAAGAACAAGTATAATAACCAAAATATAATATAATAACAGTAAGATGAAAATATAGCAATAATAATTGCGAAAAACCACATCAAACCAAAACAACAAGAAACAAGTGGTGCACAATACATTTGCTGACAAACGCCAGAGCAGCAATCCCCCTCCTGGCTCACTTGCTCTAGTTTATATACTGGGCATGACATTGTATGGTGTGGAATAGCCCTTTGGCTAGTTTCAGCTGTCCTGATCATGTGCCTTCCCAGTTTCTTGCGCACGTATTGATTTTTGCCTCGCTCTTGCAACTGCTCTGCAGTCCACTCACTGGCAGGCAGGGTGAGAAGCAGAAATAGGAATTGGGTAATGCACCTTTAATTCTGTGCTGTGATATACAAGATACCAGGCTGTCTTAATGAAAATAGCCTACAAACACAAATCCCTCTGAAACCTCCAAGATCAGTGATCTGCAAGGGAATTTACTTTGATGGTTTTATTGCTTTTGTATTTCTTATACCACTGTGGGAGAGTGAGTGAGTGAGTGAGTGAGTGAGTGTGTGGGGCTTAGCTGCTTAGAGTCAAACAGCAGCGACAACTGATGTCATTTTTGACAGACTTGAGGCAGTGGTCACTTGACCTTGGATGGTAATAATTTTCTAGTACTTAAGGGATATGTTTCCAGTTTTGAAAATGAATGAAGAGTTGGAAAAAAACCCTAAGAAGTCTGTGTAAGGAATTGCTGGCTATCTTTGTGTGTAATGCTGTAGATAAAACATTACACTTCTTTATTTTGATTTCTTTTTCCCCTTTACAGCATATAATCAAGTTTCACAGGGCTTCTAAAGCAAACAAGAAACCAGTTCAGTTACCTCGGGGAATGGTGAAGTCACTGTTATATCAGATCCTAGATGGTATTCACTACCTGCATGCTAACTGGGTGTTACACAGGGATTTGGTAAGTGGATCTGCAATGGGTTTTAGCACTGGGTTGATAATTGAGGGCAAGAGTTGTTTTTTATGAAAAAGGGCTATGAAACAAAAACCTTTGTGCTAAGGGCCTGTACTAGTAAGTATATGTTTCTGCTGCAGTCAGCCTTGATTAGTAGAATGAATTTTAAAAGCTGGCAATGATCTGATACGCTTATGACAGCAAAGTATATCTGATGGCTCTTTGCCTTTTTTTATTTTTTTAAAAGAAACTATTTGTAAAGGCGTTCATTTAATTAACAGGCACATTGAGGTTCAGAAAATGCCTCCGGTAGTATCACTGCAGGCAAAATAAATAACTAAATATGGCATGTGTGTAGGTGGGGGAGAGGATGATTGGCTGTAAGAAATGCTGAAAAAATAAAACTCCTTAAAATGATGAGTTTTACTTACGAAGGTAACTTTTGAAGGCCATTATCTTATCCTAATATTTTTTTATCTCTCAGAAAAATAACCATGCCGACTTTTGAAGACTTCTGCAACTAAACTAATAGTTATCCAAACTACAGTATAAGTAAAACATTTTGAACTCAAGTTAGTGTTTCCTAACCAGCAAATTCTATTAAAGGTTTTGAATTGGTGCATCTAACCAGTTCTAATATATTTGCATTGGAAATGTGCCCATAGCTAGTGGGACTGGTTCTGTTGTCTTAAAATTGGGTAGTTTGCCTGATCCAGTTATGTATAGTTCTTCTTAGAAGTAAACTGAAAAAAAAAAAAGCTATCAAGGTATGATGCCATCTATATCTGATGCTTCTAATTACTGTAATTTCGGTAGTGCATGAGTATCATCAATTTGACCTTTCATTCCCATGAGACAGTATTACTACTGCTATTCTGTGCTTGGTGCAGTAAGCCTGCCTTCCTTACTGCTCTTCCAGAGTCAAGTTTCATCTTTGAAATAGCTTTAGTTGTGTTTTAGGAGGAAGTGTAGTCAATGACTAGTTACTTGTCTTCTCTTTTCAAGCCCAATAAATAATTTTACAGAGTGTCAGTCTCTGTTTCAACTGGTGGGAAAAGATTTATATTTGATAATAGCACTTTCAGAACTGAATTAGAAGAAAGCTTTGCTTTATTAAAATAATTGTATGGATATTGTTTCTAATTAGCTACAGGCTGTAAAAATGGAACAGAAGCCTCAACAATCAGGGGAAAATGTAAACAAGATTGTGGGGGCTTTGTCATCATACATGAAATAGTGGAGCAAAACATAATTTAGAAATATGTAATGCGTGTTACTACTTAGATACCTTTTGTTTTAAAACAAAATGTCATGTCATACTTCAATGTTCTGCCTGCAATGGTAGTCTTCAGTATATTTTTAGGAGATAAACAGAAAACAAATAAGCTGTCATCAGGAATCTAAATTTTTTTAGATGTTTTACTTTCTGTAGTTTCATAAAATTTATGAACTGAAGTGTAATTGAGTTTAAAAAGAAAACCATGCATGTTGTTCACTGGATGGCTCAGGAGACTGGTAATTTATTGCAGAGCCTTTCACATCTAGGTCTGTAGCTCAAATGGAATTTTAAGTTGGCAACTGTGGAAAAACTATTACCGTCTCATTTTCTGACCTATGTGAAATGAGTTGGTGGTCTCAGTCCAGCATGAAGTTTTCTTCCAGCAGAAAAACCACCATCACAATTGGCTATCCTTTGATAATCTAAGGAAGAGACCAAAAGCTTGAGGCAGAGTCTGAGAGGTCTTCCCACTGGAACTTTGCCAAACTATGTTGGTGAAAAACCTATAAAAACTATGCAGAGGCTGCCTGGACTGCCTTTTCCATGGAATCCGTCAGTTCTGTCCTTTTGAAATCCTTCAGTTTACGATGAATTTTAGAAGGCATTTGTTTCATGCAAAAGAAAAGACGGAGTTGTGTCTGTCAGATGCATTCTTCCTTTTATCAAGATCCCTGTGAACAGCCTGAATAACAGAAGGGCTTCTACCTAGTGTGTTGTCTTAGCAAGATGGAGGTATATTGGTGCAAAGTTAAGCTTGCAAGTTGAGACTTCAGTAGCAGGTATGTTCTGATCCAAAGGAAAACAACTAGCATATTTGTTCTTAGGTGGGCATTTTCATTCCAGGATACCTGTAATATTAGCTTTCAGGAATAGTGGTGTCAATTCTCCGATTTTAACTCCTGATTAGATGACTGGACAGATTTGTTATGTTTCTCCTAATATTCCTTTAAAATTATAGGCATTTCTGTAGTTTCTAAATGTCTTCTATCGATTTAAGTGTGTACAGATGGACAAATACAGTTGCTTAAGTAACTTGCTTGCTTTCTTTTCATGTACTAGCTATTATATGAATTATGGTGCTTGGGGATGGTGGGAACCTAAAGAATATAGTACTTAGGCAGAGAAATCTGTTCTTTGCTACATCTCTGTCATAGACAAGGATAAATTTTTTGAGATCTTGACCTCTGAAATCAGAAACAAAATACGGCATAAAGTAACTCTATTGCTAGCATCCGTAAACCAGGCACTAAAACTTACTCCTTGTTAAAATCACATAAACTTAGACTGGAAATTGTCTTTGTAATGGTGGAGTTGAGGAATCTGTTTGAAGAGAGGAGGTTGGACTAGATGATTTCTAAAGAGGTCCCTTCCAACCTCTACCATTCATTCTATGATTCTAATTCCTGTAAGATTTGTATGAAGTGAGTATATTCTGTGTGTGACAGTAAAAATTGTAGGAACACAATACTTGTCTATTGTGTTTTTTCTAGTTGTAGCTTGTCTTTTACAAAGGAAATGCACAAAAGTCTTAGTAATAACTATTTAAATAGTTAAGAGTTTGCTGTTTTTTGTATTTTTCCTTTCACTGAAATGAAAGCCAATTCACCATTTCCATCAGCAAGGAAGCTGTTGATTGTATTTGTTATCTTTGAATGCTGGTGTTTTTTGAGTAGTTTGCTTTTCCATAAATCTTTAGAACATACCAATATATTTTTTTCATCAAATAAATGCCAGCCCTCTTAAAATTTCTTATTTGACTTGCATATTCTTCACCACTTCTAAATTTCATGACTGAGAGCAATTGAAAGCAGATTGTTTATTCATGCTCTAACTGTAGCAGGAAGGAAGAAAGAACACTTCATGTAATTACCACAAAGTGCATCAATTATAGTTTTAATAATATTTTGAATTTAGTTATCAAGCATGCTTGCAACATATTGCATTTTGCTGACTTATTTTCCTAGTATTTTTTCCATGTTATGATATCCAGCTATTTGACTTCTTCCTTTACACTAAGGTCTTACTTCATACTAGAAATAAGCAGAAATGGAAGACTGTCAGTAGATCTGTTTTCATCAATCTGCAACATCAACAGCAAGAGAAAAGAGAGGATGGACTTTGCAGCATGCTCAGATTTCTTCAAGTAATGGGCTCAAAGTAGAGATCTTTTTGCATGGTATAGCAACTTCTATGCCATATCTGTTAGACTTTAAAAGTGCATCTTTCTTTAGTACCAATTTGTAGTAGTCCTGTCCACAAGTCGGGATTGACTCTGAGCTAAGAGATCAGCACCCCTCCACTGGTTTTTCTGTGGTGGCAGTAATGTTAGTCTGTGATTTAAATTAACAGTAGATTTCACACTGAAGCTATTTAAAGTGTTCATGTTGTACAGCCATGCTTAAAAACATACCGTCATCCCCAGAAGCCCTTTACAACTACTTGAAACAAACAAACAAAAAAACCTCAAAGGAAATCTCACAGCTTTTACTGGTTGTAGTGCTCTCTCTTGCCAAAGGAGCAACAGTCTCTTAGGCATTTTCATTAACATCCTAGTTGAGTCTGGGATTGTGTTGCTGTGAGTGTGATCATTTGTGGACCAGCCCTAGCACAGGATACTGCAGCCTATTTATAGAATCATAGAATGGTAGGATTGGAAGGGACCTTTAGAGATCATCTAGTCCAGCCCCCCTGCAGTCCAATCCCCCTGCAGAAGCAGGTCAACTAAGAGCAGGTTGCAATGTATTGCTAGTGTGCAGTCACCTTAACTACTGCTGCTGTGGGATGAGCACTGTGTTTTAATAAACTCTCAGGCAGATGACTTCAGTAGAGTTAGAATGTAGCTTCCTGGAGCCTGGACTCTTCCTGAGGATACCTGCTGCCAGGTTTAGGATTAGCGGCAACATTAAAAGGGTTATTTTAATAATAAATGAGGAGAAGCCACTGCCAGGGTGTGTTTCTTTTAGACAACATCTTTGACTTTCCAGTCACTTTCCAGGCTCCGACTGTGAATCATTTAAATGTGTGCTTTAGGCAAGGTTAAGTATATGGAACTTTTGCCCTGCCAATTTACCATTTTCCATTTAGGGCTTTTGGATCCAAGGATGTCTCCCTCATCAATATTCAAGGATTACTTCAGAAATACAGGAATGCTGTAGTGCTTAGAAAACTGTGGTCACTTGAAGAATTGAACCTAATTGCTTAAAACTAAAACATAGAAAAGCTGTGCACATAACAGCTTTGGAAAGCAGGGTGCCCTTCCACCCTGTTTTACATATTAACAGGTAATAGGCATTATTTCCCAATAAATTTTGTAATTACTTACTGGTGATTTGCATTTAAAGGAGAAAAAACCCCAAGCAACCAAATACAATCACTGTTTTGGTTTTCAGCTGTTGCATTTCCCAAGATTTTTGTTTCCAAGGTGTTTCTCATTATGGAAGTGTGTGCTTGCATGAGATCACAAAAGAACAGTGTGTTTGGCAGAACCTTATTTTCTTTCATAGGCTGTAAAAACATGTTTTCCTGTGAGTTGTAATTTACTGTAACTCTAAATATCCTATAGTTAAAATAACATATATCGTTTCTTAGTACTGCAACTTATAGAGAACATGACTACTCCCTTGCCTGCTTTTCTGAGCATTTTCTTAATTTTAAACTTTTGAACAAGTAACTAATCAAAGTGTAGAAATGATCAGAAGAGACTGCAAAACTAAGTATTCAATGCTCATGCTAGTGACCTAAAAAAAACCCCAAACCAAGAAACAACCAATCCAACCCCAGAAAAAAACTCTAACCCAAAGAAACTTCTTTTTTTTTTATGAACTGCTGTGCAAATGAGAATCTATTTGACTGACTTTCTTCTTGAATGTTGTTGTTGGCAATAGCCAAGCTTTTATTAGGTAAACTCTTCATTGAGTAAGGTCTGTCAGCTTTGTACAAATGCAGATTTGAAGCTAGAGAGTATATTGCTGTAGTACTGCCTGACATTCAATCAGAAAAGAAGGTGGCATACTGCTTAGAGATCTTTGAATTCACTGTAAGAGAAATCTATACAGATACAAAAAATAATGTCGTTCATTTAAGCCACTGTCTTGGAAAGGTCATAGTATCAGGGGAAGTTCCCGAGGAGGTAAAAACACAAATGTCACTCCAGCCTGCAAGAAAGCAAGAAGGAGAATTGGGGAAGTGACAAGCCACTCATGCTTACCTTGATCACTGAGAAGGTGATGGATCAAATCCTCCTGGAAGCCATTTCCAAACATTTCGAAGACGTGAAAGTGATTGAGAGTAGTCTGCATGCATTTTTGTAAGGGAAATCATGCTTAGCTGACTGAAATCCTTCAGTGTCTAGCTTGATGCATGGGGGAAGAGCAATGGATGTTGCTTACCTGAGTAAGTCTTTCAACCCTGTAGCCCATAACAACCTTTTAGACAAACTAATGAAGGTGAGTGCACAGTGAAGTGAGGTGGATTAAAAACTAGCTTAGTTGATGGTCTTGGAGGATAGTGATCAGTGGCAAGAAGTTGAACTGGACACAAATTGCATAGTCAGTAAAAACTTCTACATCAAAGTAGTACAAGGTGCAAAAAAAGAAACAGGAAAAGTAAGGCTAGTAACTTAACCACTAGATGTCTTTAGGGACAAATGAGTACAACAGAGGGTGAGTATTTGAAGACATGATGTTGTTGTGTGACTGTTGATATTTTAGTGAGATACTTTTCAATTGCCTGCTGCAGAATTGTCAAACACAAGAAGCAATGGAAGCACAGTATTTTTTCCTGATACTTCTATGGGCTAACAGCTAGTGAAGAACTCTTGCAAAAGGGGAACTGCAAATTTGAGGCTGAAAGTAATGTAGTTTTCTTCATATGGCTATAAATGCTGTTTTGAAGAGTACTGTTTTTGTTTTCTCTCTCCTCCTAGAGCCCTTCTGTGCCAGTTAAAACGTTTTCAGGACTGATATTTATAACCATTCACATCTTTACCGTACAGGGTGTCAAATCAAGGCAAGGTTTTGCAGTGCCTTTCATCAAAAGTTAATATAATTGTGGTTTTGAGAAGTTTTTCTATGTCTGGTGGAACATACACTTAATAATGGCCCCTGAAACAAATGTGTCCACATAATTGCCTAATGACTTCTAATGAAAAACAAGGTGGCTCTTTAGAGTTTCAGGTAGGAGAAATGATACTAGTGCTACTACAGTCTCTTGGAAATATAGCTGGAAAAAGTACAAATGGTGTTGCATGATCCACAATAGCAAAACCTTTATGTTGGTGTGGTGGTGGTTTAGCCCTGGCTGGGTGCCAGATGCCCACCAAGTCATTTTATCATTCCCCCTCCTAAACTGGACAAGAGAGAGAGAGAAACGTAACGAGAGCTTCATGAGTTGAGATAAGGACAGGGAGATCACTCAGTAATTACTGTCACAGGCAAAACAGACTCAACTTGGGGAGAAATGGTTTGATATATTGATGAACAATCACAACAGAACAAGGAAATAAGAAATAAAACCATACCTCCTCCCACTCCTCATTCTTCCCAGGACTCTCCTCCCTTCCCCCTCAGCAGCGCAGGGGATGGGAGTTGCGATCGGTTCATTAACAGATGGACTTTGCCACTGCTTCTTCTCAGGGGGAGGCCTCCTCACATTTCCCACTGCTACCCTGTGGGGTCCCTCCCCATGGGAGACAGTCCTCCATGAACTTCTCCAGCTGGAGTCCTTCCCATGGGCTACAGCTCCTCACAAACTGCCACACCATGGGGCCTCCCATGGGAGCAGCTACTCACACCCTGTCCCAACGCAGGTCATACGGGGGCAGAACAGTCCTTCAGTTACCAACTGCTCCAGCCTGAGTCTCTCACAGGATCACAAGTCCTGACAGCAAACCTGCTCTGGTGTGGGCTCTTCTCTCCCCATGGTCTCCCAGGTCTAGCCAGGAACTTACTCCAGTGTGGGCTTCCCACAGAGTCACAGCCTCCTTCAGGCATCCACCCACTCCGGCGTGGGGTCTTCCGGGGCTGTGAGTGGGTCTTTGCTCCCCAATGGCCTCCATGGACTGCAGGGGCACAGCTGCCTCACCATGGGCTGCACCACAGGTCACAGTGGAGTCTTTCTTTCAGTGCCTAAGCACCCTCCTCCCCCTCCTTCTCCACTGACCTTGGTGCCTGCAGAGATATTCTCGCTCCCTGTTGCTGCTGCAGTTTAGCAACTGTGCAGCAATTTCTTCTCCTTCTCAAATAATTCACAGAGGTATTACCTCCATCACTAATTGGCCAGGCCTGGGTCAGTTGCAGGGTCAATCTTAGAATTGACTGGCATTAGCCTTATCAGCTACAGGGGAAGCTTGTGGTAGATCTTTGTTTAAAGAAGCCACTCCTGTAGCTGCCCCACTACCAAAATCTGATTCAGACAAAACCAATGCAGTTGGTCTACTGTTGCTGTGTGGCTGTAGCCTGGCTTCTTAAGGACACAAAGCTTATCCAGGCATGCTGCTTTTTTGCTGGTTTCCCTAAGTAACCTTTGTAGCTGTTAGGAAATTTCATATACATTTGGTAAAAAGAGATGGTATCAAAATGGTCAAATTTTTTTTTTTTTTTTAAATTTCATGAAAAGCAGATACCAAATAGAGGATGTGTTCTGAGAGAAATGCAGTTTGACATTCACAAAAAGTGTTTCACATAGTGCATGCCTCTCTCCACTGACTTTGTATGCCTGGTCATCAAAACTGATGGCAGAATGGGAAAGGAGCTTGAGGATTCTGGATACAGGAAAAAGAAGGCACAGGGAAGAGCTGGAGTATAAACAATGAGAAAAGCAGGAAGAAGATCTAGGACTTGAATGCCAAATATGTGAGCTTCAAGAACTGCAGTCATCAGAGAACACCTCATCCTATTACGATGCTCTAGACTGAAAGATTTTGTGATGAAGAACATGAATTAATAAAACATGAAGTATGAGAAAGACTTTTTTTTTTCCCAGCAAAGGCTTTTAAGAAAGAATTCATATCTTTTTTCTTTATTGGAATTACTGAGACTTCACAAGTGTCCTTTACAGCTTCTTGAAGAGAATAATGGCTGACCATACTGTAATATCCTAATACCCATCAGATTAAATCTGCCAAACTTACAGACAGCTGCTGTTAACTATGAAGAATAGTCAAAAAAGTACAGTACATTTGAAATTGCATGCAATAGATCTCTTGGGCAGGATCTCTGTATAGAAGTATGGGGAATCCCATGGCAGACTGATGTAAGTGGGGGCAGTAGTAATATGGATCAAAGCAGAAAGTTGAATAATTGTGAATTTTTTGGTAGGAAAATTGCACAGGTCAGGTGTTTGGTAAAATGCACAACTGTTGGCTCAAATAGTGTCTTGTTTAATGTCAAGGATTTTTCTGATAAATGTTTTAATAAAGCTTAGTAGAAGGAAGACAAAACTCCAAATTAATAGGGAAAAGTGATTTTGAGGGTTATTTTCCATGCCTGTATTACTTACTAAAGCAATAGCACTTACATTTCATGTCAGTGTATGTGGTGCTTGGTTATTTTTGGCTATGTGAGGAAAATTTGACTATTAGATTTTGAAGGGTTTACTCAAGTAATTCACAAGTAAAGTTGAAGGAGCTTCTTGTGGAAGTTGCCTTCATTGTTTTAATTTCCCAAAAAGTATGAGGTTTCTATTCATGGTTCTTTGTTAAGCAGCTTTCACAAGAATCTCAGAATCTTAAGAGTTGGAAGGGACCTCAAAAGATCATCTAGTCCAACCCCCACTTCCAGAATAGAACCACCTAGAGTAAGTCACACAGGAACTCGTCCAGGTGGGTTTTGAATGTCTCCAGAGAAGGAGACTCCACAACCCATGTGGGCAGCCTGTTTCAGTGCTCTCTCACCTGAACAGTGAAGAAGTTTTTTCTTATGTTTCTTTGGAACCTCTTATGTTCCAGTTTGTACCCATTGCCCCTTGTCCCATCATTGGACATCACTGAGAACAGACCTGGCTCCATCCTTCTGACACTGCCCTTTACATATTTGTAAACAGGTGTTCAGAAATGGGTTTTGTAGAAAGTCTTTAGTCTGGTACTCACAGTGGACAGTTGAGGGATCCCATCCCTTCATATATACTGAACCTGGCTTTTTCAGTCAGTCATAAATTCATTCAGTAGTTGTCACTGCAGCAATCTCGGAGTGTGTTTATACTGCCCTTGAAAGGCTTCAGAGGACATAATAAGTAGTTTGCAAAAGGAATGTGCATTAAAACATGTGCCAGCTTCATTCTGTCATGTGGTACAAAGAAGAGGAGCAGTGTCAGGAACTTCTTGGATGTTCGGACCAATGGTTGAATGATCATTGTATTCATAACAAAAATGAATATTTTTGATGTTCTCTGTAATTCACAGCTCTGTTGTATTTGAGGTGTTAGAAAATACATTGCTTTCTTACAGGTTCAGTATCTGAGGATTTTTGAATACTATAAAGTAGATACCTTCCTAGCAAGCTCAGTTACTCTACTGTTTTGTCTTGAACTTCACTCTTCAGAAAGCAGGATGCCCATGTGCAAAACTAGCATTCTTTTTATAAAGAAAGCTCATTCCTTAAGGTGCTTCTTTTGCCAAATTTGGATTTGATAAAACACTTCTGCTATTGCTTTTTTCAAGCTTAGACATATTTTGACTGTTTAAAATTCTTTGATGTTTGATTACATTAATAACTGAAGTAGAGGCATGTAATGAGAATGATATGGGTGTAATATAAGTAAAACTCATATATATATAATTCATATATGAATGCCAGTTACATAGATAATTTTTATATCTGTGTATATATATATATATATATGAGTAGTTTGATTCTGATTTTGTCTTATTAATAGCAGACTTCAGAGATTTCTCATTTGTAGACCCCTCCTCAGATTCCTTAGAGTTCTACTGCTTCTCATTTATGGACATCACATCTCTGTTCTCATTTACTATTTCATAAAAACAGGACTTTGGACTTTGATTTTAGTGATGAATGAAGAAAGAACAAGAAGTTAAAAGTATATAAAAGTGCCAGTACCACTTATCTGTTGTGTAGACACCTGTGACCAAGAGGCCTTGGAAATCAGGCTGAGAAGCAGCTGAGGGAGGGAGCCTTATGACAGCAAGACAGTTATGTTTTGGCTGTAAATTGTGCCACTGAGCAGACAAACAACTTCGAAAGAGTTTCAGCAAAGCCACAGTGCCCATAATTGAGATAGTTGCTTCATTTCTGTGTAAGGTATGTAGGGAGTATTCTTTCATTTTTTGGTGTTCACATTGGGTGATCTCCTATACATCCAGCACTGCAGTAAACTAATATGAGCTTTCTAAACTGTAAAACTTTGTTTGGAGAGTGCTTTCCTGTTCCAAATTTTGATAACACTACCTGAATTAGTTGAAATTTTGGGAGTGCATTCACATTAACTGATGGGCTGGCTATTTGGAATTTCTTATCTGTAACTTAAAACTTCTTCTTTGTTATTGGCCTGATTTTTTTGTGTGCTGACTTTCCAAGATGGCCAAATATCTGATTATGAGCCTGAAAAGAGTAATGTGAGTAATCCTTTCCTGATAGAAGACAAGCTCAGTCACCTCAGTGTGTTAGCAGACAGTTATGATAACTAAACTGGCTCAGATAACTCTCATGTCCAGATATATAAATACAATTAGCGATAAGACTTCTACGGAGGAAAGGCATTCTAGAAACTTCAGATTCAATTCCTGTTGTAAAGGCAATGAGCTGTACTAGCCATATGGAAAAATTACCAGTCTAACTTGTGGTTGTAACATGAGAGAGATGTGAAAGACCAGAAGCTGTTTGATCATAAATATGCCTTTGAATTAAGCTTAGTCAATAAAACCCCTGCAGTACAACCTAGTAAAAAACCCTAGATTATTATTATAGAAACACTTTTATGCAGTTTGTAGATTAGTTTTGTTAGTATTTCAGTACTAAATACTTAAGGGTTGTGGCAAAGTTATCACTGTGTAAAATGCTGTGGAAGATAGGAATATAAATTGTTCAAAATACAGGAAATAGCCATAATAATTGTCTGTGTCCTCTTGTAGAAAGAAAATAAAATGACCTGGATGAATGATCTGAACTCATAATATAGAAGAAAAGTTGAGAAGAGGATAAAAAGCAACTCTTTAATTAACTATAAATCTGAGCAGTTTCAAAGTAGCCCGTGAAAAGTTTATCTCATAAATAGTGCACACTTATTGTGTGTAAAGGCTTGCTCATGAGCTCCCAACTTTATCCGACTCACTCTTAACAAGACTGACACAAAACATCATCTTTGGGACGTTGTTAGAGATATTCAGTTTGTGCTGAAATAAGCATGAACAAGGGCTGGGCAATCCCTGGAACGTGCACAGTAACAAATTGCGTAGGCTTTTCACGTTTCATTTTTTCTTCATCCAGAACAGGAAGTGTTATATATTAATCAATACAAGTAGCATGATATAGAAGTGATGAGAATACTACTTAAAATGAAAACCAAAAATAAAATGGGGCTGTTAAGGAAAATGGCCATGGGCTACCATAACTGCATTCAACCCAAAGAGGCAGTTTTCTTCCTTTACATGGATGTCTTAGGAAGTACAAGATTAGAGCAATACTGAATGGCAGTCAACGTTGGGAAGCTATTTCAACTAAATGATTGAACAAAAATGATACTCAGTCTTTTTATTACCCATTCAAAATCCTCACTGGTGAGGAAGAACTCGAAAAAAGAGGTAGAATTATATCTGGAACAACATAATTCATAAAAACCAATTTCAGTGCACCTTCTACTGTTGCATAGTCCTATGACATCGTCCTGTGCACAGCATCCAGAGTCATTCTGACCTGTGGTCAGTCATCTTTTTTTGTAGTAAGGCCCTCAGGAAATATCTTTATGCAAGACTGTTTGTTTTAATAAGTTTGTTATTACATTTTCAAATGTTGTGACAGTGATATTTGACATGTTAGATTTTCCTGCTGTAATAATATCTCTGCCTATGGTATCTACCTGTTGTTCCTTGGAAACGTAATACAGAAAGTCAAACCCTACAGCTTCTCCTGATGTACATTTTTAGAGAGTGGGAGAGTTGGCTTAAAAAGTGAAATTAATGTGTTTTTTCCAACTGTAATTTGGTTCCAATGAAAGTGATAGAAAAGCCTGTATATTAGGCTATGTACAGGCTTTAATAAGTTATGCTCCCCAAGTTGGCAATAACTGAGTGACAGCAATGGAAGGAAATTCTTGGAGTGTGTTCAGAGCATAAAAATGCAGTAGTGAGGCCAACAGCTTTCATCAGGCTGAAACAAGAGATAAAATACAGTGATGGTAACTAGCAGAAGGCCTCTCTGGCATAGACACGGCATTCCTCTGTCTTCTGTCCTATCCAAATTCTTTCTGTACTTTTGAAATTTTTAAGCATGTGTGCTTTGATAGTTTAGGTTCTTGGTTTTGTTTGGCCTTTACTTGTAAATTTAACAATTCCTGATTTTAATGAGAATTTTCTTTAGATACTTGATTTGTCTTTGTCTTTAAACAGCAATAAGATACTGTTTGTAAGAAGATAAAATAACAGGAGGATTATGAAAATAGACTTTCCTAGTTTTCCAGTGCTTTTCACAATTTGTGTGGTTTATTAATTACGAAGAAGATTTTAATGTTTAGATTTAATATCTGTTGAGTTCTTTAGAGCCATCATTTTCATTAGTGTTTGTGGTGGTCTTTTGATGATTATTTTAAAGCCCAAATGCAACTGAAATTATCTTGTTTTCTTGAATTCAAAGTTTTTCATTCACAATTAACTTCAGAGAAGTGCTGATACTGTCATTTGAATCTAGTTGTATTGTTGCTTTCATTGTGCTAGAATACTGTTTATCATTGAAGTAGTCAGCTTTGTTCCAAGTAGCAAGAGAACAGAATTATTTTCTTTAGCCATAAAATGTTCAATCCTACCTTGATAAGGAAATGTTTTGGTGTATATCACAATTACTTGAACATAGCAATGTTGTAAAGATAGATGTACCTTGAGAAGCATAAATGTTTTGTGGATCATAGACTCCGAGAACAGGAGGGAATTTTGCAAAGCTAACCGAAGGCTAGTAGGTTTTTGCTGCACAGTTTTTTTTTTTCTGAGGACCTAGCTGAGAAGCGATAAACCACATCGGTATATTAATATTTCTATTACTATATCACAGATATGCTCCAAGCAGGCTGCAACTTGTTAAGCCCTTGGAGTTGTCTTTCAAAATCTCTTTGGATTCTTTTTTTTCCATGCCATTGAATTGCATTTTTGCATTGAATTGACATTTTTAGCTTTTATTTGTGTTTCGTGCTTCTCAGGCACTTCACAGAATATTAGGGTTGGAAAGGACCTTTAGAGATCATCTAGTCCAACTCCCATGCTCAAGCAAGTCCACCTAGATCAGGTTGCATAGGAATGCATCCAGACTGGTCTTGAAAACCTCCAAGGAAAGAGACTCCACAATCCCTCTGGGCAGCCTGTGCCACGGCACTATCACCTTCACAGTGAAACAGATTTTTCTTATGTTTAAATGGAATACTGTCTAAATTCGAAAGTCCGAATTTGCCCTCTGAATGACCATACATGGTTACGCCAGGAGAGGCAAAACCAGATACCATACTGGAATTATATAAAGCATGGAAAACAATCCATCCACTGTATTTGTTTTGCATTAGCAAAGCCTCGACAGGAGCAGAGTGTAGTTTAGAGCACTTGAGTTGAAACAAATAGGTGGCCCAAGACACAACAGCTAGAGTTAAGCAACAATGAATGATAATCTACTAGGAAAAGCTCAGCAGAATAATTCTTTTAATCTAGGTGATACAGCTGAGATGTGCATCTTCAGAAGTGTAAGAAGTCCTTATAGTGAAGGACTGGTTGTTTAATCTTTCTGCTGATGTGTAATAGAAGGGTCAATGGGGGTAACCTCATTTGTTGTATTAGAAGGAAAGGAAAAGCAATGTGATAGAAGAGTAAAAGGGAATTGGGCAGCCTTCATCAACAGAGACTTTAAGATCCTGGTGAACTGAATGTGGTATCATGTGTCAGGTCAGGCAGATGGATGAGAGTGACTGCTGGAAGTTCTTTGTAGATCTGTGAACCTGCTGTTATACCCACTGGGGGTTTATCTCCTTTATTGGAAATTAGCCTGTTACTTAGGATTTCTGTTTGCACTTTGCAAATAGTTATTAAATTAGAAGTACCTAAAATATTTCAGTGAGCATCTTTATTCTCTCTTCAGTAATAATAGTGATTAAATACACAATTAGGATTTGTCTGTGAACACAAAAGGAATATTACCAAGTCAGATTGAGGACAAGATAAAATTTGGTGCTGTGTCGTGGTCTCAAGGCCATTCTTCTGTAAGAATGAATTATTCTCATGCTGCTGAGGTGGGCTGTTGGCAGGGGGAAGGGTGATTTTTCTTATTTTTGTGGGGTTGTCAGTAAGTTGTTTTGTTGGTCTTTTAAGTACTCAGCTGAACATTGCTGCATGGCTCTTCACATTTGGTTTAGGATCATAACAGCTTTCTCATTTGCATTTGTCTGGCATGAGCAAATTATTTTACTTGATGGCAAAAGTAAATATGCCCCTATTAGAACAAAAAGGAGTAACTTCAAAAAGTTGATCATTTGTAGTTGTAAAAAAGAGCTGCTTTTCAAGTGCTGTGTTTTCAGAACGCAGTATTAAAATTGCTGAAAGATTTGTCTTTGCTTGCTCATCCGAAGTGATTTGAATAAGCATTTTCATTTTCTCGGGATAATGAAAATTAAATAGGAAAGTGAAATTTGCCCAGATTTCTCCCTTCTGTTTCCAATGACTGCTTATTTTTCTTTGCAAATAAATTTCTAATGTACATTGGGTTGCCCAAAGAGGAATGTCTGGGGAGCTGGGTTTTTTTCTCCAGATGGTGGATTTGAGTCAAGATATCAAGAATATAACAAGACTCCTTAACCCATGTTATGACTTCTGTTAGTGGACTTGCATGTTTTTCATGGAGTCCTCAAAATGTTTATGTTTTAGGAATAGCAGTACTGTCCTTTTACTTCTTCATGGTCCATATTCCCCTATTGAATTTAAGGACCAATTAATGGTCATGTCTGGGAAATTTTCAACTACTGATGTTGTTCTAGGCTGCTACTGCAATGATTTTAGGAATGGAAACTTTCAGAATAAGACCTGAATTTTAATTCAATTTTTTTAAGTCTTTAACTACGATTTTGTATCTTTACAGTTAATGTGTCTGTATAAATATTTTTGTCTGTAGTAAGAATCTTCTGTTTCCAACAGAACTGTTTGAAATCTGAGTCAAAGGTCTTTGACTCTAGAAAGAGGTGAACTGCTTGGAGTGATTGTTCCAGATCAACTGAGGGTGGGGTTTTTTGAGGCTTTGGAAGACCCCTACACAGATTTCTAAATTGCCTGTGCTTCTAAACATTTTCTGTAAATCCTGAGAGAAAAAAACAACCCAACTAAGTGTGAATCAAGCTGTTGCTACTTATTTTGCTAACCAACATGTCTCATCTCTTTGTGCTTGTTTTTTCTCATTTGCACTACCTTGAACTTAAGATAGGTCGTTGGGGCAGGAATTGTTATCTGTGTTGTACAGATTAATCATCTGGCAAAATGAAGTCTTTGTGTGAATATGGATCCTTGTCCTTGTCAAAATCCAAATAGTGAAATGTTTTAAGGGAAGAACATGAGGATGCTGCAAGGATTTCTACAGAAACATTCAAGAATGGAAATTAGGTCAATGCATTATTTATCTGAAAAAAATTAGTGCCTGTGTAGTGTATTGTTAACTCTACTCAAAATATTCATTAGTCATATAGCTTATTAACACCCCAGCAGCTTTTGTAAAGGATATGCACATTTTTGTCTTTGAGTCACAGTGTAGCAATAGAATGGTTTGTGTGGTGAAATGTGTTTTCTTACCTAGTAGTTTGAATTGCTTTTAACTTCGTCATTAACTCTGAATTTGAAGACCTTCCTTGTTTGTTTCTAAAACTTTCCTAGAAACAATTGAAATGTAATGCTTTGTGTGCTGTGTGCCCACAAACTGCATTTTTTTAGTGTTGAAGCGTATTACATGGAGTCTATGCCTTTATTAAAAAAACCCCAAACAAACCAAACAAAAAGGGGTGTTGATAGCAGTGTGGGACACAAGTTGTTCTGCATGTCACTGAGCTAATGTAGCACAAGTTAGATCTGTTGTCATTGCTTTTGGAAAGTTAACAGTGTATATGTTACTTTTTGACCACAGTCAAGCTACATTTTCTTCTATCTTTAACCCGCTTTCAGAGAAGAGGTGGCACACCTCAAATTTCTTTTACATATTTTTTACTGGGATTGTACAGTTTCAGAAGTCCATGTTAGAGCCTTTCGTAAGCAGTGGTCATTACATTTCTTGAGGAAATTCTTTTGCTGGATGGTGAATTTGTGTTATGCACAGTATGAATTACTTCTAGATCAAGTTGTTTTTTGTATCTTTTGAACGTGTTTACACCAGAGCCTGAAAGATTCAGGAAGACATGAAAATTTCTTAAAATACATGTTGGTAAATCACACCAAGGTATAAGTATTTATTTTATTAACTTGTAGGAAGCCTAAACTGTCTTAGTGGAGTAATTTTTTCCTTCCGGTCAGTTAAAACTGGGAAAGCAAGAGCTATAACTCATTATTATAATTCTTGCAGTTCACAACTGAACAGTAGCTCCTGTTGTAGCCAATATTTTCAGAATGAATGGGTATCTAAATCTCTCCATTTCAAAACAAGTCTAGCATATATTTCCAGCTTTAGTTGTGAGCTTCATGACCTTTTTTTTCCTCAAAAAATAAGCACTGCAGGTTTGATTTATAGAAGAAGTATCAGCATTTGAGGTGTTTTCTGACTGCAGATGTTGAGAAACAGGATAGCAGAAAATATAGGATTAAAAAGTGAATGGTTATTTTTCTAACCAACTGAACTCTAGTTCAGTTATTGAACTTGTCTCCCTAGTGAAAAAAAGTGAAGACGGAGAGAAAAATAATATAAAGGTAATGCATTCATTTTGCAGCTGTGTGAATTGGTATATGGTAAATAGGAATAATTCTGAAGATTTTTCTCTCCAATATATGGTAATGTCTAATCTCACTCAGGTATTCGTGATTCAAAATGTGTCCACATGTGTGCCTAATGATGCTGGGCAAGACGTGCTGTAGATCTGGTTTCCTGTCCCTACACTGAGGTTGCAGGTGGTGGGCAGCAATAGGACTGCCTCCTGCCAAAGGCTTCTAGGGCACTTTTGGTAGAAGTTTCAGCAGCTCAGTGATTGCCAGCTCCTGTGGGTTGAGGACAGACGCTAGAGTGTCAGTTAGGGAGTATGGTGCTGGAGCACGGAAATACCAGAAAGAACAGCGAGGAAGATATAGTCAGGGAGAGTCTGTGTCTGGGTCCTTGCACAGCTTTACCGTGACAGAGAAACTTGTCATTTTTATCAAAACAAAGTTGGTTTGAAACTGGCAAAACAAAGCTTAACTAACTTTTCAGAGACTAATGTTTAGGTTTATCGTGGTATATGTATTGTATATTTATTTTTTTTTCCACAGAAACCTGCTAATATTTTAGTTATGGGTGAAGGTCCTGAGCGAGGAAGAGTAAAAATTGGTATGTTTATATCTTTGATAAGTCCCAGTGTAGCATTTAAGTTAGAATGTTCTGAAGATGCAGTTATGCCACCTAAAGTAGTCACTATAATACTAGTATGTGCCTGGGCACTTTGCCTGAATGCTGTTTTTTGAGTGACTGGCTTCTTGCTATTAGCCCCATGCACCAGTTCTGATGATAAAATGCTGTAGCCTCATCAACAAAAAGTGGAAAATGTCATTATATTTTGTTTAAATGGGTGTTTCTGTGGGGTGGGAATTTTGATACGGGGATAAAGATGACAACTACCTAAGGGGAAAGGAGGAGATAAGTGGGATTTTAAAATTTCTTCCATTTACCCCCATAACACCATGCTGCTGCTTATGAAAAACTAAATAGGGAACTATTCATTACTAGAAAACTAAAGTTTTATAATGGAAGGCAGCATTTAGCCTACAAAATGTTCTTGAAAGGGTAGATGGATCCCTTGGAGAGAAATGCAAGGGATCTTAAAAGTCCAGAAAACACAGTAATCCAGCCAAGATGCTTAGTTAAAACTACAGATAAATGCTCTAACTGGGATGCACCAAGGCAGGAAGGACCCAACATTTTCCCCACTGTTGTAACTTTTCTGGTGGGAGTTACTGTTCATAGCAAGAGGATAATTTGTAGAACTTTGTTTTAAATTTAAACAAAAATTTTAAAATTAACTGTAATCTAACAGTAATAAGGTATCCCAGGCTGTGCAGTAGTGTGGCACTGCTTTGATAGCAGACTGCTAATGCACAGCCTACTTATATCTGTTACGGTAGCACAGCCCAACTTGGAAGGGTTTTTTAAAGCTAGTACATCTTTTTCACTTCCCCCTGGCTTTCTTTTAAGAGATTATTCTTCTGCATTGTTGCTCTGTACTCTTACTGCTTTGTTTATCTGAACTATATTGTTAATGGCTAGTATAATGATTTGGGGTAGGATTTTCTTGGAGTGTTCAGTGCTGCTTAAATCCTTCCCTCATCCTGTGGAATCCAAGGAGCAGATGGGCCAGGGCTGAACACTTCTGCAGATCCTACCCTGAAAGTTTTTAATGCCCTTCCAAGGTTTAAGGTTGACTGTAGAGATTAATATCTTCTCTGTACAAAATAGATACAGCATGGACAGTGGAAGGGAAAATTTCTTCCTATTACCTTATTCTTCATAGAGCAGTTGCTTCCAAAATCGAGAATGTAGGTCATCCTCTGGACATGTTCACTTTCAGCTGTGGTGGTGATATTTGCTGTACACAACTGCTTGATAGTAACTGCACATAGACCACCCATTTATTTCTTAACTTATAGTTTTGAATTAGTTTGGAAATAACTTAGAACATAACTAAATGTAGTTAGACTCTGTTAATGGACAGGTGAAAGTTTCTGTATCGGACCACCAGTCCTCTGAGCCATCCATTCCCAGCAGGGAAAGAGGGAGGGGGACCCTGGATTTCTAAGTGTGCTATCAAAGTGTTGATATAGTTTTTCTTAAGATATTACCACAGCAGGAAAAGAACGCAGTAGTTATACCTATACCAAGGGCTTCCACTTTTTCCAGTGTAACTAATTTTTCTAAAAAATACATAACTGGTACTTAAAATAATTTTGATAGGCTTTTTTGACATATTTATTCATAAATTCTCTTTCTGCCAATAGTTTTCCTTATTTTTTATAGTTATTAGTGACCTGATGATATCTTGAGTAATTGATATTTTAGTGTAGAAATCTGTAAGGTGTTTCTCTTTTTAAATGTATTAAACCAATCATAAATAGGAATGCATATTTAAAAAAAAAAAAAGAATGTTTAGTCAAGTTAGAGACCCCTATTTACACTGCAGTTTTTCCTCAAAGCTCTACCATGTAGGTCCTTTTCCCTCAGAATGGCTACCCAGCTCATTTCATTTGAGTTTTTCCTCAGCATTCTTATATCCCTGCACCACGGATTCCCTCTGTCTTGGGATGTGAGGAGTAGTGGGTCAGGAAAGCAATTTGGTGGGAGAAGGTGCATATTTTATTCTCGAACCATTTTTTTCCTGTGTCACTTACATTTGGTAGTTCAGAGAGCTTTCTAGGCATTTGTGTACTACCAATTCTAAACACAGTTTTTAATGATATAATGCCCCCAAACAGAATTTTAAAGTCATAGACTAAATGATATTTAGTACTGGTGTATTGATACATACATAAAATTAGCAGGGAGGCAGATGCTGTAGGCTTAGCTGCTGCTTTTGTGTGAAGGAAATCTTGCTACAGCTAACTTCTTGAGGAGGGAGCTTTTGTGATGTGCACGTATGTATTATAAATCATTCTAACCTTTGCAGAACCTGTGTTTTACATAAGATGCTGTTTCTTTGAAAGACCATCCTGTAACAACAGAATATTTTACCAAAGAACACCAGGTCAAACGAGTAAGGATTTACCAGTGTCCTGAGAAGTGAGTTGATGCGCTTTTTCAGAACAGTGGTTAATTCTTTGTTCTAAATGGCTCATGTTAGTAATGATTTATAATGATATACTTGATAAGTGATGACATCAGTAACTTCTACAAAAGCTTTAAGAAAATCTGCTCACAGAATTCATGTCTGCTACAGTCTGTGATTGCATTTTATTTAGCAGTGATTTAGCACTAACAAGTAAACTCAATTCAGTTTTTTTTGTTTTTTGGTTTGGTTTTTTTTTTTTAGAAAAAAGGGGGGAAAAAAGGTAGTTTTCCCCATGTTTTAAAGCATCTCTCTTTGAATTTTCAGCTGACATGGGCTTTGCCCGATTATTTAATTCACCTCTGAAGCCTTTAGCAGACTTGGATCCAGTAGTTGTAACGTTCTGGTATCGAGCTCCAGAGTTGCTTCTTGGAGCAAGGCATTATACCAAAGCTATTGGTAAGTAAATTGGATGGAAACTTACTGTTTTTGTTTTTCTGTAAAGTGTACCCAAATATTTAAGTGTTCATGAATAGCACAAACAACAGTAGCTGGGATAAAGGTATGTTACTGATTTCTTACAGAAATACTAAACTTTGACAATTTGACATTGCAATGCAATTTAATTTTATATGGTTTTAGCACAAGACTTTCATAAATGCTGTTAGAGGCGATACAAAATATAGATGCATCTTTGATCTGATCATAGAACTCAGGTTATGGTGATGATGAGTCACAGTGAGCTAATTTTATTGCAGTTTTTTACCTAGTGTAATAAATATATGTGAAATAAGAGCTGTACGGAATGGAGACTATATTGGCTACACTTAAAAAGTGTACTTTTTAACCTCCCTTTATCTATTTCAAAGCATAAGCCTGAACAGGAATTAGTTCAACTAGTGAGATATGGTCTGGGTCATGCCAACATGCTAGGTATGCATGATACTGTCGTCAAGCATATCTAGAATAAAACATACCTCACAGAACGCAGATGCTTTGAGGATGGCTTTAGTTACATCAGCTTAATGCTGTATCTCCCTCACCACTTAATTCATACTTACTAGCCTGAATTTTAACAGCCTTGGCATGACATGGTTGACTTTGCTCTGCCAGCCTGTACTCTTGCCGTTTCAGGGCTAAGGGATGATTGAGGGCAGGAGCTGCTTGTGGCTCCTGCCACAAGGATAGGAGGAGCAGCCCAGCAGCAGGCTGGAGGGAGGCTTGCATTTGGATGTGAACAACTTTGCCATGAAAGCAAGTTGTATAGGGAAGTTTTTCTTTTGCTGTCTGGTTTATAAGATATGTTAAAGCCTGGCAGCCATTTGAGGAACAATAACTTCACCTGCAGAACTCTACTTACTTTGCATAAACATGGAGGTTGTATGTCAGCATACATGTTTTTGTTTCTGTAACCTGAATTTCTTTCCTCAGGCCTCAGCCATTAAGTTTTCAAGATTGTGTCAGTGGTTTTGTCAGAAATTCTAGTGTCTGTGACTTAAATGTGTTTTCTTTTACTTTTCTGTTAATACTGTATTTGTCATGGATTACATGTGTATCTTTATCTGTTCCTTTAAGTTACTTTTTTGCTGTATTTGCACGTTCCTTCATATTACTGGCATTTTCTTCTGCTTGCAGCATGTGAAACTGCATGGATAGTCATAGCCTTTAGTAATTTTTTTTTTAAGCATAGATAAAAACTTCCTGTGCACAAACACTGAGTAATGGGGTTATGCTCTCTGCGTCATTCGCTTTCGTCCTTGTTCATGACCTTTCCTTGTTCATTCAAGGTTCAGTGTAGTATTACTTGATGTAAGTTAAAAATTGCATTTGTATGTACTAGAAAAAAATTGGGAAAACAACTGGGAAAATTTGGGCTATCTGATTTTGCAGACTGGGACGCAACAGTGTAAACAGAAAGGATTTCTGATTTGAGTTCGTTGTGTCTCTTTGTCTTTAAAAATGTTATAAAAAAAAGACATCTTTCTGCAGGGTTTTATAGATAGTATTCGGCTTTTTTCTAGCATCACTGGTTTTCAGCTGGGGCAGTGTAGCAGTAAATGGGCAACATGTCAGTTGGCTTTTCTTCATCTGTGTTTTATGTGTGGACATATACACAAATAGTGTCTTTTGTTGTTTTTTTTTAATTGAAATTACTTTTTACAGCATTAAATGGTAGCTACACTTCAAAAACCTCACAAAAACTGTGTGATACTCTCTCAGCTTCTGTGTAGTTACTGAGTTGTGTACCTCTATCTGTAGCTAAAAGGAAAAGTCAAGGAAGTGTTGCACTTATACAATAGAAACTTGACATTTTCAATGCAGGGACCTTATCTCTGATAAGCTAAAAACTAACATTTTGCTTCTCTAAGGTGCCTTTGGAAAGATTTATTTTGGTTTTTTTTTCAATTTTTTGTTCTCCTTTTTCAAAGATATTTGGGCCATAGGGTGTATATTTGCAGAGCTGCTAACATCAGAGCCAATATTCCATTGTCGACAAGAAGATATCAAAACTAGTAATCCTTATCACCATGACCAGCTGGACAGAATATTCAATGTAATGGGATTTCCTGCAGGTACATACTATATTTTTTTCTCACTACTGTTCAAAGAAAGTTATCTGTATTGCTTTCTTTGCATCTGAACGTGGCAGCTGATCAAAGCAACAGAGCTGTTCAAACACAATCTTTATTTCATGAGTTATAAGTCTAGGATCTAATGGTCATATGAGAGCTTTTCCCTATTATTGATAGGATTATCTTTGTGTATACATGTACCAATGTTTAATAATTTCAAAAGATCTCGTTTTATGGTGGATGATTAAAAAGCAGAAGGAATATTTCAGTGTTTTTTCAGTACTGATTATAGATGCAGAAAGCAACTGATGATTGTATGAAACAAAAATATTATATGTACATGTTCGACTTAGACTAAATTAAACATAGCATTTGCAAGCAGGGAAGGAGATTTCATCTTTTTTTCTGTGGTAGAGTTTGTGCTATGGGGAAGATTTCTTCATTCCAAATCAGAACAAAGAACTGGTTGCATGGACCAAAACAAATTACAACATGGATATTGCTTTTGTGCATTTTCCCCTCAGTGTTGCTCATATCTTATTTTTTTTTCTACAGGCTGCCTTGCATCTTTTCAGTTAATACTTGGTCTTCTAGTGTTCACGTGATCGCAGATATTGCAAGAAAGGGGCCTTGTATTTACTTTGTGGTCATCTTTCTCCTCGCTGCTTGTGTTCCCTGCTGTTGCCTGTTCACCATTAAGATTTTTTTTTTCTTTACTGTTCTGGTGGACTTTCTTCTTCTTGTCCCATGAATTTTCTGGTCTTTATGTTTGTGCAGTTTTAAAATCGTGTTATTAAATTTACTCTTACTTTTCCCTTTGGTTAGTTTTGGATTTTTTGGCCTCTGTGTACTTCATTGCTTCTGTGCTGTTGTATACAATTCCTGGAAGAGTTGCCTTTTCATATTAAGTGCTTTTATTTTCTTGAAAATCCCAGTTAGTTTTGCTTCTTCAAGCAATACTCTCTTTTTCTGCTTTCAACCTAGAATTTTACCCTGTTCTTACTCTTTTCATTTGGCTTTCACGTTATCTTTATGTAGCTTACATAAATAGATGGTACTCTCATTATTGGTTTTTAAAAAAATCTTTCTAACGGCTTGAATTTCTTTTTTAAGGTCTTTTTTTCCCTCACTCAGAAGCAACAGATTTTTTTTTTTGCTTTTTAATTGATACTTGCCATATTTGAAGCATTTTCATATCTCTTTGAGATAGGGAAGGGTGAGAATCTTTTATTTAAATAAATAATAAATAATAAATCTCTGATTCATTTATTCATTTTACATTTTTAAGCTCCCAACGTTTCACAGTTGTGGTGAAACTTAGTGAAGATTTTACTTGAACCAAACTGCTTGCCCATAGAACCTTTTCAGGAGTTAGAGCGTAGTTCATTGGAGGCAAGCTGTTAGTGGTGGTGGTGTTGTTAGATCTTTAAATCCATTCAGACTTTTTCTGCATAGAGAAGTTCAGATGAAATTTTCTTTGAGGGTGTGAATGCTACTTGTTTTTAACCCTGTGTTGACCAATGTTATTTCTTTTACATTGAGAGAGCAGAAGTTTGCACAGTATTTGCACAGAAAACTTCCCAACAACTAAAGACAGTGCTGTCAGAATGGAAAAACCCTTAGAGGGAGACAGTGTTGGCAGGAGGCTCGTGTATTCCTGTCCCAGGAATACAACTGTGCCTAAATAAGTTGAGTAACAGTCCTGAAGGATGAAAGCACAATGCCTGACGTTTTTCTTTCGTGTTGTCTTTTGAGCCTATGGCGATCTTCACTGTAGCTGCCAGTTTTTAAGGTTCTTGAGTTAATTAGCACACAACTGGAACCTCTTAGGTGTTGGTAAGATTTGTTGTTAAGGGATGATGAAGGAATCTGAGCCATGTAACTGCAAGGTTAGAGAAGCAGATGTTTAAAAAGAAATCAGAGCTATAGAGATACTTGGAAAGTCTTTGTTGATAAATCACTAATTTAATATTGATAGGTATTAATGATTACTGTACTAATTATTAAGAAATCTTTGGGTTTGCAGATAAAGATTGGGAAGACATAAAAAAGATGCCTGAACATTCAACTTTAATGAAAGATTTCCGGAGAAACACGTAAGTCTGCTTTGAGTTGAGCTTTCTTAGCAAAGCATGTTTTACTTCCTCCTCCTACGCTAAATTTGTTGTAGATCAGATTGTTTTATATGTAGACACCGAATGGAGACTATGAAATGGTTATGACTTGGACTGTGAAAAAAAGAACAATTAAGCTGTTTCATAATGTTTCACTTTGGCCCATTTGCTGTGGTGTCCATCAGAAGAGTACCCAGAGCAGTAAGGTAGCAGGTGGAAAATGGGCGATGCCCGTAAGACCCTACACAGCTCTGAAGATTGCAAAGCACAGTTTGTCACAGTTACTTCCAGATTGCTGGTACTGGAGGTGATTTTTCTGTGGTAGCTGCGTACAAGGGATTGGGTGATTTTTATAGTGTTCCCACCAAACAATAGGTATAACTATCATGTTTGGTGTCTAGGGTAGCTTATGAAGGCTCAAGAAAAGAGTACCTTTCCGTTTTACTGTCACATTGCCAGAGTCTAAGACCTGCACTTGAGACCCTACCCTCTTGCCTTGTTTCCTGCTGAAGGATCGGGAGTGTACTGTGGTACTTTTCTTGCATCTGCCATGCTACTGTAACTACTTAGAGATGTATTTCTGAGTACCTCTTTGAAAAACTGAAATAATGGATGCTCTTATAGCAACCTGTACATTGCAGGATAGTGTTAAGACAGACTTATTATTTCTCTCCATGTTTACTGGCATTAGAAATACACAGAATGAAACTGTACACCAGTAAAATTGCTAACTGACTGTTTAAACCCAAGTGATAGTTTGGTGTCTGTGTATGGGTTAAAAGTGATTTTTTTTGTCTGGATACGGTGTGTATTTTACAAGCATGTGAGGGTAACAGATGTATTTCTGTAGTATTGGAATGTTTTTTAAGCAATCCAGGATGTTGGCAGTTGCATTTTTTCCCTGCTTAGTGGATTAACAGTCAAGACTAAAATATTCTTACCACCTTTTCATGGCTATTAAGAGAGCTTTACTGTATGAGATGTGCATTGTTGACGTGTCAAATTTTGTTCTTTTCTCTAGGTATACCAACTGCAGCCTTATCAAATATATGGAAAAACATAAAGTTAAACCAGATAGTAAGGCGTTCCACTTGGTAAGTTCTGACACGCATAAAAAAATCAAAACCCTCACATAAGTTACAAGTGGTCACTTGAAGTGGTGTCAAGTATTCTGTGACTAGCCTTATTTATCTTATAAATACTTAACAGATATACCTTTTTTTTATTAATATCATACCTTTATTGAAAAAAAAAATACATCTTTTTTTAATAAACAAGGTTAGGAATAACTGATAGCCTGCAATCTAAAAATTGTAAAACCACTTTATCTTCTTGCATCAAGAAAAAGATTGAGTGTTGTTCACAGGATTGGTTTCTATATTGAGAGTATCACAAGTTTTCAGTCTTTGTCATGTTAAGCTTGTAGTTACATTTGCAGTGTTGCTGCATGTCTTACCCATTCTGCAGCATTGCATACTTTTAACAGCCTATTTTTTTGTTTCAAAAGCAATCCTGAATGCTCTTTTTTTAGCATATCCATTATTAAGTTTATGTCTTTTGTTTAAAAGATGAAATAAATTAGCTTGAGACTTGAAGGTTAACTTGAAAAATTTCAGTGTGCCTTCCTAGTGCACTGATCTTTTGTAGCTTTCTTATGAAAATTTCCTGCTACTCATACAACAATTGGTTTATCTCTACAAATCTAACTTCTTAATAAAGTCTCCTGTTAAAATTATACACTTGCTCTGTCCTAGAAGTACCAGTGTTACATTGTTTCAGATGTTACTACACAAGACCTTTTGTTCTGTGTGTTGAAGAACATTCAAGTTTTTAAAATTAACTTTATATGTGAGGGGAAAATAATTTAAGTAGATCTGGTGTGTCTGAATGGACATTCTCCTTATCTTGCTGTTTCCAACTCAAATGTTTTCAGGCTAGAAGTATAAGGTAAATATATTAGTGGAGGGTGGAGGGAGGCAGGAGGGAAGAAAGTGGGAAGACTTTTGATCCTGGAGGTGAGAGAAATAAATAGGAGAGAAGGCAAGATTAAGAGGCGTGAGTGTCTGAGGACTGTGGGGCTTTTGTTCAAGTCACTGAAAGCTGCACCTTCCATGATGATCAGAGCCAGAGTTTTTGAGCAGATGTCTTTTTTCTCTTCAATACTTTTTTCCTCCATTAAGTTTTAGAATTAATCCATCAGTTAGAGCAGCTCTGAGACAATATTCTTCTTGTGCTACTCAATGAATGCATTTTTAAATGGGAGTTTCCAAGCAGATGAGTTATATTGCAACCAGTCTAAAATAGAATGTACATTCAAAGTTTGGATTAAAACCAAAAGAATTACGAGATGAATCAACTTGTTGCGTGAAGGTAGCTGGTGGTTGAACCATTATGCATCATTTAGTGTGAAGTGTCTCTGTTCCCTAAAACTGAAAGTTGGTGAGACACTAAAGATGTTTACATAAGAGGGGAAACTAGTCCTCTCAGGTAAGGATTCTTGATGATTTTTTGTATCCAAGGAGAAATGGAAGCTGATCAGCAGTCTGTATATTTATTATGTGGTATATAAAAAGTTTAAGTTGATGTGTGAAGAAATCAAGTGCCTGTTAGGCACAGGCAAAACAATCCATCCTATTTTGCCCAGTTTTTCCCATGTACCTATTTATAACAGGGTGTCATAAATGCATTTTTAATATTTCCAAGGTGTTCTTATGTTTTAATGTGGGAATACACACTCTAAAAAAGATGTATTTGACGTAGCAAGTAGATAATATCTCATATTCCCAACAAGCCTTAAATAATATTTCTGAAAATTATATTAAGTAGTTCAACAAGCAAAAAACAACTAACATGAAGTATGTGTTGAGTATGATGTTTTGCATAGAATGAAGTTTGGATATAAAAACAAATCCTTGGACTCGTAAGTAAATTCAATGAATTTGCAGATCTTTGTCTTCAGCCTCTCTAGGCTGGTATTCCATAAAATTTTGCACCTGTGGGCATTAGGACTTAACCTTTCTAACTCGATCTTCTTTGAGAAGAAACATGCTGCTTGAGACATACAGATTTGACTTGTGACCTATTTGAAGTGGGACTGTTCAGTCTAGAGAAGAGACTGAGGGGGGATCTCATTAACATTTACAAATATCTCAATGGTGGGTGTCAGGAGATTGAGGCATCCCTTTTTTCTGTTGTATCTAGCAACAGAACAAGGGGTAATGGGATAAGCTGCAATACATAAAGTTCCACTTAAATATAAGAAAAAACTATTTCACTGTTCAGGTGAGGGAGCCCTGGCACAGGCTGCCCAGAGGAGTTGTGGAGTCTCCTTCCTTGGAGGTCTTCAAGACCCGCCTGGACATGTTCCTGTGCCACCTGATCTAGGTGAACCTGCTTCTGCAGGGGGGTTGGACTAGATGATCTCTAAAGGTACCTTCCAACCCCACTATTCTATGATTCTATGATTAAAGCTCTCAAAATTAAGCTTATATTGCTGTACTGAAATCTGAAAGCAGCCAATTATCACTAGTGGTGAATAGCTTAGAAAACTCAAGCCAGTTCTGCCTAGGAAAATGAGTCGCTTTAGGTTTTTATATCATTCCTAGGCAATCTGAGGTATAAACTTTTTCCATGCAACAGTATGCGTAACATGGCCAGTGACTTTATCTTCAACTATTTCTTCCTTGCTTCTGTCCAGGCTGCTGGTTTAACACCAAGCTCAGGTAAAAGTGAGCATTTCACGCTTTGCTGTACACCTTGGTGGTCCACGTAAAGACTTTCTTCGAATGAATTAGCTTCCTTTAGGAGCTGTAAATGTTCTGGCCAAACCAACTGGAAATTTGTCATCTGCTTGCCCACTCTGCTAAGTCCAGAAACCCAAGTTTTCAATAGAATAACAAAACTAGATTCAAAATAATCACATGAGAATAGCTTGAAAAACCTACTGCTGCGTTTTCTCTTTTCTTTATGGTATCATAACAGGATGATCAATGTTGGAATGTATTCATCATGTTTGTATTTATACAAAAAAACAATGGTTCCATTAAAATGGAAAATCCAGGAATTATGTCCTTTACTAGGCCACTACCACTCGACTATCCTTGGTTGTCTCTTAGTACTGAACAACAGGACCAGAAGAGGAGTTTGAGTGTGCACCTCTGAGCACTACTCAACTGCTATCTCACCCTTCTGTTCCACTTTGGACCTCTACTCACGTTCCCTCAACAAAACTGATAGCAAGAGAATGAGCTGTGTGCAATTTGGATCATAGAATCATTGCAATTCAAAAAAACCCCTTTAAGATCATGAGGTTCAACCACTAACCTCACCCTGCCAAGCCCACCACTAAATCATGCCCGTCAACACCTCATCTACATGCCTTTTAAATATCTCCAGGAATGGGGACTCCACCACCTCCCTGGGCAACCCATGCTAGTGTTTAAGAGCCCTCAGTGAAAAAGTTCTTCCTCATATCCAATCTAAACCTGCCCTGGTGCAACTTGAGACCATTTCCTTACTTGGGAGAGTTAAGGCTTATTGTTACTTGCGAGAAGAGACTGATGCCCACGTCGCCACAGCCTCCTTTCAGATAGTTGTAGAGAATGATCACTTCTCCCCTGAGCTTTCTCTTCTCCCAAATAAACATCCCCAGTTCCTTCAGTCGCTCCTCATCAGACCTGTTCTCCAGATTCTTCACCGGCTTTGATGCCTGTCTCTGGAGACACTTCAGCACTTAAATGTCCTTCTTGTAATGAGGGGCCCAGAACTGAACACAGTACTTGAGGTGTGGGCTCACCAGTGCCAAGTACAGGGGGACAATCACTTCCATGGTCCTTCCTGCCACAGTATTTCTGATACAAGCCTGGATGCCATTGGCCTTCTTGGCTACCTGGGCACTTTGATGGCTCATGTTCAGGTGGCTGTTGATTAACACTCTCAGGTCCTTTTCCTCTGGATAGCCTTCCAGAATAGTATCAGTCAATGTCACACAAGTTAAAAAGCAGGATGTATAGTAGTGTAGATGTAGCCATGTTTTTGTGTACATTCTATAGGTATGAATTGTGAGGGAAGAACTGTGAAGTTCATAGTTAATTAGTCCTAACAGGATCATGTCATTTTACTGCTAACTGCTGAACAGAACAGTTCACTGAAAATCAGATCCCATTTAAAAACCCTAGACTTTACCTAGTTATTTCTTAAAACACTGTTCAGGAGCTGTCAAAATCAGAAGGTGCCTTAGGTTTCCACTCTTTTTGTTTGAGGCTATGCCAGACTGCAGATTGGGCCCTTCCACCAGAGCCTAAACAAGTTCAGCAACTCTCCTGATACCAGTTCTTCCAGAGGTACCCTGGATACTCTTCCACCAGTTGTCCTGTAGCCCTCCACTCTCTGCATCAGAACAGATAAAAAATCCGTTTACATCTACTACAGTAAAATATGCCAGAACCAATAATGTCAGGACTAGTAAATCCAGAGATTGTTGTCAGTGCCAAAACCAAAATGTTTTGATTTTGCAACTTGAATTAACCAGATTGTTTTTCTCTCTCTGCTGACATATATGCACATGGTCCCTTTTCACATGCAGAACTAATGTGATCGCATGAGACAGCTTTGGCTCCTTCCTATTTTTGCAGCTTACTCTTTTTTTTCCTACATATTTGTTTATGCCCTAGAAAATGAGTATGCAGCACTCCTGATTGAGTGATGGTTAGTTGCTTTGGTCCATATAAACTGTAGTGATTATCCCATTCATTGCTAGTATAGGAAGATTAGTGCATTTTTCTGATGTTATTCAGCCAAATGATCTTTTAATTGAACAGTTTTGAAAATAGAAACTATATTCAATAACAGTATTAAGATTTGCTTCTGTTGCTGGCACCTGAATAAGGGGGCAAAATAGGGGATTTGATTCCCTGTGTGATAATGGTTGTGCCATCATTAAACTTTTCTTGTGGTTTCTGTTCTCTGTTTCTGATTACGACCAAGTTTGCTGACACTTTCTGTGATGGACAGCTTTATAACTTAATTTCCAGAAATGATGCCAGAATTTTGCCATGTTTTTTGATTGTGATGTTTTCCATCATGTTGGCAATTCTTTCTCATTTTGTTACTTTCCCCTTTTCTGGCTCCTGGGATTGCTTTTTGAGCTATTAGATAGCACAATTTCTCTCAAAGACTACATGCAGACTCAGAGAGCTGAAATAATTTATTGTGAGTCCTTGCTGATGATGTGAAAAACTAGACTGATGGTAGTAATACATATTTATTATGTACTTAAATATGTCACTAAAAATGAAGACTGAGAAGAGAAAATGCACTTTCCTACCTTTAGCTCTCTGCAGTGTGGAAGTCAATATTGTGGTTGTGTGTTCTCACTTAATAGTTAGTGAAAGGAGATGACCAGTTCAGACCTAGATCATGGCACTTGATCTTCACAAAAGCTAAACTTAATCCCAGGGAAAATACGACTAGAAAATATAAAATGAGCATGATTTGCATATGTGCTTTCTGCAGATCTTGTTAGATTCATGATTTTATGAAGCTATAGGTTGAATGTGTAGTGTTTCTTTTAAAGGTCGTTGTCTTTGATGACACATCATGGTGTAGTTTTGTCTTGGACGCTGTATTCTATGGTGAAATACGAAGTCTGTGTAGTATCTGAAGGTTATCCCATTCTGCCCATGTATGTTGCTTGCCTAGCACAGCTGTATTCCACAAAAGTGCTGGGTGGATAGGGAGAAGCATATGCTGCTACACCAGACCTTTTGAATAAGAAATGCTTGCTTTTAGAATGCATCACTGCAGTTCAGTGCTAGAGTTAAATAAAATCACTTTGGTCTGCTATTCCTAAAAAAGACAAAAATGTTCAAATGTTTCTTAATTGAAAAATCACTCTTGAGATGCTGCAGTGACAAACTTATGAAGTCCAGCCAGCTTCTGAAAGGTCTACATATGTGCACAATAAAGAGTAAAAACAGTACAAACAATAAAATTGCCTCTCACTCTTCTATGTTGTGCTAAATTTAGACTTCATGTCTGTTATTGGTATTTGAAGTTACTCAAGAGGAGTTTCTGGCTGTGTATCCCAAGCATTTCTCATAGCATGTCCATCTAAATAGCAACATTTGTAACTCTCTTGATACAAATCTTTCACATTGCTTTGTTTAGCTCACTGTCATTTTATTAAGTTGTCATTTGTGCCTACCTTAGGATTTTTGCTCTGCTGTTTGTTACTGAAACATCTTGTATGCCATTGTTTTTTGAAGTTGGGCATCAGGCAGCAAACACCTAGTGTGCTTCTTAGCTCTCTGTTAACGCTTTCCAGTGAGAGCAAGAGGTGAAGGGTAGGATTTTTCTGGATCTTTAGCTCAACTGAGTTCAACTATTTTGTAAAACGTAATACTTTGCCTTGTCTTCTGCGTGTTTATACTTTGTGACAGTCTTAATTGTCTTTAACCTAACCTCAGGCATTTTGGAAAGCTGTTTCTTCATGTAGCTGATACACAATTCATCAGTTGTTAAAAAGACAAGGGCTGATGGTGCAACAGCACTAGACCTCAGATGTGCTTATGGAGGAGACAGGTTATCAGACTCCTCTAGAGTACATTGCATCATGTCATGCAAAAGAAACAATGAAAATTCAAGGTTTTGCACAGCTGATCTTTGGAGCAGTGTGTAGCACACAGATGGATGTGAGAATCCATATTTGTCAAAATAAATAAGCACACAGTGGAGTAGGGGATAAAATTATCTATCTAAGTGGGTTTTTTGAATGTGTTGTTTACTACTTTCTTTTAGAGCATAAATATTTTCTAAAGAATGACTTCATGTAACATCTTTAGAATGCTATGGAGGACATTGGAGATGAAAATACTAAGCAGTAGTGGACATGGAATCATTTATGTTTATTAATTGACAAGAATTGCTTGAATTTAGATGGATATGATGTTGCTTCCTCTTAAGTGCGGTGAAGAAACCAAGCTAAATAATGTGCGTGTTAAATCTTCTTGTGGGAAGTGAACAGACCATTAAAGAGAGAAGGTCTTGAGGGTGTTGGTGGATGAAAAGCTAGATGTGAGTCAGCAATGTGCTCTCACAGCCTAGAAAGCCAACTATATCCTGGACTGCATCAGGAGTAGCGTGGCCAAGAGGTTGAGGCCCTTTAAGAAGACCTAACCAGGTGGATAAATGGTGATCATGCAGTGGATGTGGTTTATCTTCTTTTCAGTAAAGCATTTGACACCATCTCGCACAGCATTCTCACAGCAAAACTGAGAGAGTATGGGCTGGATGATCAGGTAGTGAGGTGGATTGTTAACTGGTTGAAGGAAAGAAGGCAGAAAGTGGTGGTCTAGTTGGAGGCCTGTATCTAGCGGAGTCCTGCAGGGTTTGGTGCTGAGACTGGTACTTTTCAGTATATTCATTAATGATCTTGATGAGGGAACAGGGGGCACTGCCAGCAAATTAACTGATGACACTAAACTGGGGGAAGTAGCTGACACACCAGAAGGCTGTGCTGTCATTCAACAAGACCTGGACAGGCTGGAGAGTTGGGCAGGGAGAAATGTAATTAAATTCAACAAGGGCAACTGTAGAATCTGGGAAAGAAGAACCCCATGTACCAGTACAGGTTGGGAAATGAACTCTTAAGAGAGCAGTGTAGGGGAAAGGGACCTGGAGATCTTGGTGGACAACAGGATGAGCATGAGCCAGCAATGTGCCCTCACGGCCAAGAAGGCCAGTGGCGTCCTGGGGTGTATTAGAAGGGCAGTGGTGAGTAGGTTGAGATCTCTACTCTGCCCTTGTGAGGCCACATCAGGAATATTGTGTCCAGTTCTGAGCCCCTCAGATCAAGGACAGGGAGCTGCTGGAGAGAATTCAGGGCCACCAAGTGCAATTCAGTGCAGGGCCACCAAGATGATCAGGGGACTGGAGCATCTCCCTTACGATGAAAGGCTGAGGGCACTGGGGTTCTTTAGCTTGGAGGAGGCTGAGGGATGATCTCACTAATGTTTACAAATACATAAAGAGTGGATGTCAAGAGGATGGAGCCAGGCTCTTCTCAATGATGTCCAATGATAGGACAAGGGGCAGTGGGTACAAGCTGGGACATAAGAGGTTCCAAAGAAACATAAGAACAAACTTCTTCACTGTGAGGGTGAGGGAGCACTGGAACAGGCTGCCCAGATGAGTTGTTGAGTCTCCTTCTCTGGAGATGTTCAAAACCCACCTGGATGAGTTCCTGTGTGACCTACTCTAGGAGGTCCTGCTGTGGCAGGAGGATTTGACTTAGATGATCTTTCGAGGTCCCTTCCAAGCCTTAAGATTCTGTGATTCTGCTACTCTGCTCTGTTTTCACGAGACCTCTCTATCATTCTGTGTTCAGCTCTGGAGTCCTCCGCACCAGAATACATGGACTGGTTGGAGTGAGTCCAGAGGAGGCCACAAAAATGGTCAGAAGGCTGAAGCTCATCTCCCATGAAGACAGGCGGAGAGAGTTAGGGTTATTGAGCTTCGAGAAGAGAGAGAAGGCATTGAGGAGATCTTAGAGCAGCTTTCCAGCACCTAAAAAAGGACATATAAGAAGGATTGGGACAGGCTTTTTATCAGGGCCTGTTACCATAATAAAAGTCGTAATGGGTAACATCAAACTAGATGTAAGGAAAATATGGAGGTTTTTCACACTGAGAGTGGTGGAACACTGGCACAGGTTGCTCAGAGAGGCTGTGGATGCCCATCCCTGCAAACATTCCAGATCAGGCAGGACAGGGCTCTGAGCTACCTGATCTAGTGGAAGAAGTCCCTGTTTATTGCAGGAGGACTGGACTAGATGACTTTTCGAGGTCCCTTCCAACCCAAACTATTTTGTGATTAAAGCTGATGGTATGTTGTGGAAACTCTTTGAATGTTTTTGTTAGAACACTTGCCACTGGAACTGAATGTCCCTGGCTTTGCAAGTAAAAATAGGTGTTCTTCGATGGGAAACGAAGTTACCATTTTAACAAGAGAGGAGAATGTGGTTATGTCAGTTATGGTTAAGGTTTTGAGTTCAGATACATTTGTTATCAGCTCATCTTTCAGGAATGCAGTGAAACAGTGAAGTTTCTGTAAACAGTTTTGGTAATGCAGAGCTTTTTATCTTTTGTTTTTGCAGCTTCAGAAATTGCTCACCATGGATCCAATAAAGAGAATTACCTCAGAACAGGCTATGCAGGATCCCTATTTCTTAGAAGATCCTCTTCCCACATCTGAGTAAGTGGTTAGTTTATTAACCTATCAGTACACCCAGAGATGCTATAGCAATGTGTGCTTTCTCTTTGCTATTAATATGTTTGTAAATATTGAGCTGAATGCTTACCGTCTAACAGCTAAAAGCTATAACCACTAAAATGCCATTTGTGGATTTTAAAATTAAATAGCATTCTTATTAATCTCTTGCTTTATGGAACTTTGATCCTATTAGTCGCAGCACTAATCTTGTTATTCACTGACAGGTTGATTATGCATGCTACAGATCTTTGTAGACAACTGCTAAGTGCCCGCAGGTCCACTTCTCTGCTCCAGAATGCCAGATGACACTCTCTAATTAGTTTACATTTTTCTATCTTAGCCTTTGTTGTAAATTCAGTGGGTGGGGGAAGTCAACTCTGTGTCTCTGTGCTGTTATCCTTAACAACTTAAATCCATTTAAGACACTCCTCTTTTTTGTTTGCTCAGGGAGATTTACAAAAGGAAGAAAATTTAAGGACAATGCATGATTTCATTAAAAATTAAGCCTTCCTCCCAAAAGACTAGCCAGAGAGCATGGTTGTACACCATTTTAGGAAAGCTAGTAGTACATCCTGTATGAGTCTCTATCATTTTCTAGGGAAGGATTTATAAAATGTGGTATGTATAAGCAATTAATTAAAAATTAATTTCTCTCACTAAAACGTTCTGGATCATTTATACCAGCTGCTGACCTGTCTCTGTGACTTAATGTTGTCATATGAATTATTTGCTTTTGCAGAATCTGCTTTGAGGACAGCATTTGGCTTTTTTGCTCAGCTTTAGGTTAGCATTACTCATTGTGTGTTCACATTAAAATGCCATCAGATGTATAGAGACTTTATTATAAATACGTCCTACTGATTAAATGAGCTTGTACTAGCAGCAGAAAGTTCATGGGGACCATGAGATATGAATTGACTGATGAAATTTCCAGTTATTTTTCAACTTTATTCCAGGTGGGTTTATTAATGGTCAGTAGAGTTTCCAGGAGTAGTTTTGGTTAGTCCTGAGATCGTAAATTACATAATAGCTGGATTAAGATAGCAGTTTGTGCCCTTGCCATATATCTAATGGTTGATATACTTTTCCAGCCACCAGTTTGGTCACATGTTACCAGAAACTGTGAAAACTATTAGGAGGTAAAATGAACATATATAAGTGGAAACTGAAGATTATAAAGAAATGTGAATAGGTTTTACTAAGTTTAGAACAAGTAAAACAGTAAGTAAGACAGGGAAAACTTTTCCATTAGTTACAGGTGATAGACTGTGGCTTAGGCAACTTGAAATTGGTGTGGGTGAAGTATGAATCTTAGAGGTCTAACCCTTTTGTTACAATACAGTGATAAATAGACTTTTTTTGGGGGGCAGTGTTTTTGCAGGTTGTCAAATCCCTTACCCAAAACGAGAATTTTTAACAGAAGAAGAACCAGATGATAAAGGAGACAAAGTAAGTACTGGAAGAACACTGTCATCATGCTTCACTGGCTTTCACACTATTTCCTGTTTTCACATTATTTCACGTACTGCTTTTGAGTTGAAATTTTTCTTTGTGTTTAAACAATTGAGAAGAACCAGCAGCAGCAGCAGGGCAATAACCATACTAATGGAACTGGTCATCCAGGGAACCAAGACAACAGTCACACACAGGGACCCCCACTGAAAAAAGTGAGAGTTGTTCCTCCTACCACTACCTCAGGTGGACTTATTATGACCTCAGACTATCAGGTATTTGTTTTATTCTTATACTGTGTTTTTGGTTTTCATGTTAACAGCAGTGTTTCTTTAAGCTAAAGAAGTAATTTTGTTAATGCCATGGATTAACTGGTCTATTTCGGCATCTTTTAGATGTTTTTTCAGATGCATTGAGTTGACGGTTTGCCTGTGAATTGGTATGCTGATGTCTTTCAGGTTTGCAGTAAGAAAATTATGATCAGAGGTTATTAAGTTACAAATTTGTTACTTTTATGTTGAGGAATGCTGTTTGTGGACCAGGAGCCTGTTGTGCTGTGGTCCGTATCACCTGAAAGATACCATATCTCATTTGAACAAGCCTGTAATAGCAGAAGGTAAAGAATGTTTCAGTAGACTAATTGTGAAATAAGAATATGAATAAAAGTTCTAATTGGGAAAAAGGATGGGAAAGCAGTGTTTTGGACGACAAACAGAAAGCCTTGACATGATGCTGTCATAATCTCTATTTTGAAGACCAAGAGAGATTCCAGGTTGAGTAAGACCAGTACTGCAGAGCTGAAGAGACAGATGAAGTGGTGGCAATCAATGAGGGAGGAGGACCTGGGAGTCCTGGTTTACAATAAACTGAACATGAGCCGGCAATGTGCCCTCGTGGCCGAGAAGGCCAATGGCATCCTGGGATGCATCAAGAAGAGTGTGGCCAGCAGGTTAAGTGAGGTCCTCCTGCCCCTCTACTCTGCCCTGGTGAGGCCTCATTTGGAGTCCTGTGTCCAGTTCTGGGCTCCTCAGCTCAAGAGGGACAGAGAATTTCTGGAGAGAGTCCAGCCCAGGGACATCAAGATGATCAGGGGACTGGAACATCTTCCTTATGAGGAAAGGCTGTGGGAACTGGGGCTGTTTAGTCCAGAGAGGAGCAGACTCAGGGGAGATCTTATTAATATTTACAAGTATATAAACGGTGCCAGGAGGTTGTATCTAGCAAGAAGACAAGGGGTAATGGGATGAAGCTGGGACACAGAAAGTTCCATTTAAACATAAGAAAAAACTATTTCACTGTTCAGATGAGGGAGCCCTGGCACAGGCTCCCCAGGGAGGGTGTAGAGTCTCCGTCCTTGGAGATCTTCATGACCTGCCGGGACGTGTTCCTCTGTGACCTGATCTAGGTGGACCTGCTTGAGCAGGGAGATTGGACTAGATGATCTCTAAAGATCCTTTCCAACCCTACCATTCTATGATTCTAAGAAAACGAGGAGTGTAGGGAAAAAAGGTTGAGGAAAACTATGTCCTAGTCTTCCTGCATTTGAGCTTGTGGTCAGACATTAGTAAATCAGAAGAGTCTGGAGCAGAAGAGTGTCCGAGAGTCATCGTGGGGAATGATTTGTGGGTTTAGACGAGGTTTCTCCTGGAAACTGAGGGAAAAGAGAGTTAAGGGCAGAACTTTGAGTTAATGCAGACTTAGAAATTACAAGAGAGGAGCAAGGAAGGCTTCAAATGATGTGCATAGGAGCAGTTAGGTGGCAGATTTTGTATGTCATGAGAATAGAAAATTTCAAGCGGAGGCATGGTGGTTGGCAATGGTAGCCTGGTGGAGCTGTTACTGGTTCACACGGAATGCGTAATACAGAAGGCAAACTGTCAGAGTCTTGGATTAAATCAAAAGTAAGAAATTGCTGTCAGTGTTTTCAGTTAAGGATCAATGTCTAAATGTGAGACCCTAATATAAGAAACCCACTTAGCTGTGCTTATATTCTGTAGCAGAAGTTAGTGAGACTTTAAGTACGGCTTCAGTAAAACTGCTGCTGCTGTCAGCTTGCTCGTCACAGGTTGATGCTGTTTCTCTGTGAACACCAATGGGCTTTGGAATCTTGCGTTTCGGAGTTTGTTCCTGAGACTAACAAATATCCTCAAAGGCTGCCTGGGGGAATTACCCTCATCCTTATATAAATCTCTGTATTTCAAGCATTGGCCAAAACTTGAAAGTACTGAAAAATAAGGTAATTTTCAGGAGCTTTATTGAGACCCCAAGTGCCTTTGCTTGGCTTATCCAGGGACATTAGTGGCACATCACTTTTCAAGTCGTTCTCCTTGAACAATGTAAATGTTTAAAGCTATTTGAAACACTTGTCAGCCTTAACCTCAGTGGTGCAGTGTGAGGTGCCTCTGTGCATGAGCGTTGTCTTTCTCTGAGTCAGGTGATGGGTCACAGAGCACTCTCTTACAGCAGCTTCATCACTTTCAATTTGGCAGGCTGCAGTAGATTGCCATTGTGGACTTCTAGCTGGCACTCTCTACCACGTCTTTGTATTTTTAAGGAGGCAAATGCAGCTCTGACTCTCTTAATCTTCACCTCCTGTTGAGTCACATACCTAAGGAGACTGATAGCAGAGGTTGCATGTACTGTCAGGGAGCCTCATTTACATCCCCTGTTTACACACCCTTCACCTCATTTTGCTGCTGCAGTTTGGCATTCTGAACAAACTTTGGCTCCCACTTCTGTGAGCAAGAGATGAGGCTTGCCAGTTAAAAAGTCAGAGGACTCAAATTGCCTCAGCAGGAGTTGATGTTTGGTTTCATCTCACACTCATCAAAACTTTGTGCTCTCTGATATCCACCCCAGGATTAGAGCTAGGAGCAGCCCTTGACAACAAACCTAATTCCAGAATACTTTTGCCCTGAGATAGCAAAGCAGCAGTTACCACTATCTCAGAAGCTCTTGCTGGGAACTTGACTGCTCTCAACTGATCTTTTCACTGTCTCTCTAGGAAGCAGAACACATGAGGTTCTTTTTTTACAAAATACATCTTCCTCCTTAGTCTTGCAAGAATGCAGTGGGTAGATTTGTTCTGGTTAAGGTATCTGGAAAACACGGAAATCAAAGGGAGGAGGAGACCTGAACTTGCTGGCAGTGAAACAAAAGCAGTTAAAGCTGCCTATTGGTGGTTTCAGGTCTCCATGAAAAAAAAATGCCTCACATTTTTGCTTCTGATCCTGCAATTTGAGGAGATGGCAAACAAATACTACAATACAGGTCTCTGTTTTAATCAAACACCTGTTCCTTTGTTCTTCATTTAATTTGCTCAAATTCCCCATGTAAAGCTTGTGAAGGAGGATTGCCATCTCCTGGGCAAGGCACACTAAGACAGTTTCTCCATCTACTCAGAAGTCAAATTACTCTCTGCAGAGCAAGTTGACCTTGTATCCTTTTCTGCTGTGCATAAAAATAGTAGACACATGGCACACAGACTTCCTCGCCTTTTCTTTTAAATCCCCAGTGTGACACTTCCAAAGGCGGTGTGATTAAACAGGCTGGAGCAAATTCCACTGCTCAGAGCTTTAGCTTGTGACAACCCTCTGGGTACTTAGTGGTATTTAGAAAGGATTGCGTGTTTACATTTGCTGTTAAACAAAAGCCATTTGTTGCGCTGGGCACTGTGAAAGAATCCAGTGATTTTTAATTGCCTCCGTCTTAAAATAAGAGCTCTTTTAGAAGTCTGGATGCAGAAGGGGTTTTACAACTGCTGTGAATGGTCAGTTTGTCAATGGTTGAACTTGTGATAACTTCCTACATCCAGGAGCCACGCTTGGGCAAGAAGAATATTCAGGGATTTTTGCTCTCTGAAGTACATCCCGTATTTGTTAGGTGGAGAAGGGTGACCCCGAGCTGTGACAGTTGTGTGGCACGCCAGTGACTTAGTCCCTCTCTCAGGACTGAAGGCAAATGTCACACAAGTCCAGTCGCTGTGTTAGCGGTGCGGTTCAGCAGTGCTGGTTTCTTCCTGCTTGGCTCTAAGTGCTACTCCAGCCATTTCTTCCCCTTCACACGATGCACCTCAAGGGAATTAGCTCAGCCCTGTGAGCAGATGTTAACAAGAGTTCAACTTTTCATTTCTGCCGTCATCTCAGCATCCTCATTATAGTTTCTGTTCCAAATGCTGAATGTCAGGAAAAAAAATACAGCTCTTATTATGTTACAACTTATAAACATCTGTAAAACTATTTTAATATTTTACTCATTCAAGATGGTGGTTCAACATAGTTTTGCATATTCAGGTCTCAGTGATAATACCCTAGTCCTGGAATATTCGCCTTCGGCAAGTGTCCAGAACCCTAATATATCTGGTGATGTCAAGAGTGCTGTTCCTAAATGCTGCAAAATTTGTGTATATACTTTAACATAAGTGTAAAACAGCACAGTAATGCACAGAAATTGTGTTAATTCAGTGAAACGTTAAATGCTACTAAGTGCTTATATGCTTAGATTGAAAGTCTCACATGCAGGCCTTTGTTCCTTTGTAACACCTGATTGTGTAAATAACCAACTTTTAGGTTGAAATTCAAGTAGGCAACTGCTGTTACGCTGAGAGCTTCTTGCAACCATGAGTGTTTCACTCAATAAATAATTGTAGAGATGCTGGTTGAAAGGGGCCTCTGGAGACAATTTAGCCCAGTTTCTCACTGGAGTTAGGATTGTTGCTAATGCTACATTGGATCAGCTGTGGCTTTGTTGATCTGAGTCGTAAAAGCTTCCGTAGATGGAAGCTTCACAGCCTCTCTGAGCAAGTTCTTCTAGTGCCGTACCAGTCTCTTAGTGATTTCACCCCTGTAATGTCCAACTAGAACCTGCCAAGCCACAATCTGTGGCCATTTCCCTCTTAAATACCTAGCTCCACCGAGAAGTGTGTGGCTGTTGTGTTTAACTCTCCTTCAAGTGTTTGTAAGGCTGCTGCTAGATGATGCCTTAGCCTAAATCATCACAGCGCTCTCAGCCTTTACTCCTAGGCCACAGAGAAGGGTGGCAAGCACATCCTTTGTGTAGAGAGCTCTCCAGAATAATGCAAAGTGTCTCAGCCAGCAGTAAGATGCACCTGTGGGCTTCCATCCCAACATGGCTTTGTGGCAGGGAAGGGGAGCAAGTGGAGGGGGCCGCTGCCATTGAGTGGTGGTAGCCTCATGTAAGGTGCAGGTGTACCATAGCCATCTGGGGGGCTGGCTGGAGGTTTGGCTGTGGTGAGTGTAGGCTGACAGGAGGTAATTAGGAGAGATAACTGAAGGGTGGTGACTGTCACTTTGTAATCTGGCATTCCTGGTGTTCATACCTGCACCTGCTGTAATCAGAGAAAGTGAAGGGCAGCCTGTCAGCTCAGCTGCTTCGAGGCTGTTCTCTTGGTGCGTCCTGAAGAGACACTTAGTAGGTGAAACTCTCTCTTGCAATGTACCTGTTACCAAGCCTTGTGTTTCCTCTGCTTTCGCCCCTCTGCAGCGTTCCAATCCCCATGCTGCCTACCCCAACCCCGGACCAAGCACATCGCAGCCACAGAGCAGCATGGGGTATTCAACTACCTCCCAGCAGCCGCCACAGTACTCGCATCAGACACACCGGTACTGAGCTGCCTCCCCCTCACGTCAGTGCACTGTTGGTAATGCTGCAGGCCCAGCCACGCAGCCGCCCGCCCTCCCGCCTGCCTGCCCGCAACCCGGCCTGGGCCACCAGAATGTACTGTACAACCGCACCTCCAACCTGTCCCATCGCCACGAGCCACCCCCTGCCTCGGAGCGCAGCGGCGGCTCCCGGATCGTACCTGATTTTGGGATTAGACTTGAAAAGAAAATGCTAGCACAGTTTGTGTTGTGGATACGCTACTTCCATAGTTTACTTGACATGGTTCAGACTGACCGATGCATTTTTTTCTCCCCCCGTGACAGTCTGTAGCAGTCGAAGCTGTGAAATGTGCTAGGGGCAAACATTTTTTGTTGTCGTATGTGGTGAATTCTCTCGATGTAACAACTTTATCTGACCAATAGTACACGACATCTTTGAACTGGTACTTGAAGCATACAGTATGTGTTACCATGGCAAAAAAAAAAACAACCCCCGTGACTCCGATTGGAGACGATTTTGATAGACGTTTATTTTTAGTGACTGTTGTGGGTTGGTTCGTTTTCCACCGAGTTCAATGTTTTATGGCCGACACGATTGCTACGATGAGATTGTTGGTTTCTTTTCAAGACCATGAGAACCGTTTGATTTCTTTCTTTTCCAGCAATTACAAACATCCCAAAGATTAATTTCCAACACGAGTCTTTGTTTTTAAACCTATGACTTGACTGGTATTAAAGCTGCTATTTGATAGTTAAATGAGTATGTTGTCATTGATATAAACATGTTTGGTTCAGCAAACAAACTAAGATGATTGTCACAGACAGTGGTTTGGTTTGTTTGGTTTATTTCTTTTCCTCCTGGTGGTGTTGATGATTCGTGAGCATGCTTTGGGATTAAAAAAGCATGAGCGGTGTTTCCTTGAGAATGGTGCGGCATCCGTTCCGATGTTGTGTCACGGTTTTTGAGAACCAGCTTGGTGTAGTGGATTTTAAATTCTGTTCAGTTGATATTTTTTTTTTTTTTTGGTCCCTTACCAATGTTCGCACGTTGTTTAAGGGGTGCCATTCCTACAGCAGAGGATCAAGGTGTTAGGAGAGCCTTAGAATTTACGAGGAGAAACTTACATACAATGTACTGTATCAAACTATTTTACATGAATGACGCAAGTATTCTGAATAAAAAAAAAGGAGAAAAAAAAAAATCAAGCGTTGTTAAAACAAGGTGTTATGTAATAAATTTATTTTTCATAAATCTGCACACGACCTTTGCCTGTGTTCCTTTGCATCTGCAACAACACCCCTCACCCCTGCGCTGTGTCTCTGTCAGGCTGTGTCCCCAGAAACGGGACTTGACAGTGGGTAAGGGGAATGGCTTCCGTTAGCTGCTCAGAAGGGTTTATGTTTGTCTTTTTTAAATAGCAGGGGGGGAAAAAAATACAGTGCCTGTGTAAAATGTCACTGCCTTTGTTGTGTACACATAGCTGATCAAGCGGAGGTGCATGGGTTTGTTACTAGCTACATTTCATACATCAGACAGCTCCTTTTCATCTACAAACTCAAGCAGTTCTTGTCTGGATAGTTCTTCTGAGGGTTCTGTAACTTGTCTTGTTATCCAATACCACACCATGATTTTATGGCATAAATATATGCAATATGTGCAGGATTTTGTTCTGCAAGTGCTTCACGTAGTGTGACTGTCAACTAGCGTGATGCATTCAAATGCATTGAGCTGTTGACAGGGGGCAAAAGAAATATATCAGTACCATATCAGTAGCCAGCCTGAAATGCAAACAGTGTCCCTGGTGAAGGTGACATTATCTGAGTGGAGCAAAGGTTTAAGTATTCGGGAGACTTGCAAGTAAAAACGAATTTGAGTGCAGTTTACGCTGCTTTTGGTAATACTGTGTGGTACTCACTTCATTTTGACATAAATGTGGTCAAAATCTGTCTTTCCTCGGTTTCTGGAATAAAAATAAATGTGTAGGTGGGAGTACCTTAAATGACTTTGATTTGTTTCCCAAATTTAAAGCCTTCTTTTGTCTTGTCCTTAATTTATGTATAGGCTTTGAACTTGTGTGTTTAGGACTTCCAGACTCTTCCCAGGTACTGAAATGGCAACAAGAGTAACTCCTCTGTGGCTAAAGTGCTACTGGCCTAGGTTTTTTTTGCTTTCTCATTGATGCATCATCATGTCAATGCGTAATAGTTAGTGTTGTTTATATTAATGCAAACCTTATCTGGTACCAACATATTGTGATGTCTCCAGTGCTTTGTTTAAAAGGAGCTTTTCTTTCAATTTTTTCCAAAGGAAAATGCTTCCAACTGACCAAAAGGACTCTTGCCATTAGTTGGTGCTTGGATTGAGTTTTCCTGTTAAGAAGGCATTTGAGATGAAGATGTAGCTTACCAGCTCGTTGTAATGAAACTAAATTATGTTCTGCATTTGATTCTAAATAGTCACAGTAATTTAATTCATTCTTACCCTGTTTGGAGTAGACATACTGCAGGTTACCTTAAACTGAGGTCCTGCAGGGAAGTCAGATCTTAATATTTGCCTTGTCTCAGTTAGCTGGTCATTTTGGAGGAGCAGTTTGAGGATTCTGTCTCTAGAACTGTGCAAAGAAGAGTTTTATCAGTGCTTGGTATGATGACTGTACCTCAAGATCTGGTAGTGCAGATAAGGTTAATCTTGTCGTATTCATGGCAATTATCAATGATTTTCTGCATCAAATAAAGTTGGGGTGTTTTATTACTGATTTTAGGAATACTGAGGGCAAGGCTCTACAATACTTTCCTGAACTGGTTAAAAGAAAAGAAGAAAGTAAACCTGTCTCTATCTTGCTCAGAGAGGCTTTTTATGGAGGGTTTCAGAAAGGGGAGGAAGAAGAAGAAAGCGCCTTGGAGAACGTTGAATGGAAGAGCTGCAGATCCCCCTGAGGGTTACGGCAGCTCGGCACGCAGCTGTCCCTCTTTCCTCACCTAGCTCAGCTTTTGCTCCTAGATTCAAGAACTTCAAAGCTTTTCATTTTTCACCACCAATTATCTGGACCAATCTGAGTGCATTTCAAATAGCTGGAGTCTGGGAGTCTGTCTTTGTTGCTCTGATTAAAGAACAGATTGTTTTTCTAGAGCAGGCTTATGTTGAAAGCGGACTGCAAGCTGAACTCGCTTGTGAGGATAAATCCACTCCTGCACTTTCACCTTGTCACTCCCTGCAAGCCTAGCTCCTGCCAGCTCTGGGTTTATCATACCCCATGAGGGCACAGCTTCTTTATGAAGTAATAAATAACTTCCTGCAGGAGTCCCTTTTAAAGAGGGTCCTAGTATCAGTCAGAAATCTGAGGGAGGAAACAAGAGACCTGTTCTGTCCTGTCCTTTCCTGTGTGTACGTATAAAATGGAAAACGCTCACTGAACTGCCCGTGGCAGTGCCCAAGCAATGCCCAGGGGTAGGCCAGTGTTAGTTCAGATTTTCTTTCAGCTTACTTTTTCCTTCATTCTGCAGCCACTGCTGGGCAGTCTTTTCTGGATCTGAAAGTGGTTCATCTGCAGGTGGCGAGCCCCTCAGGCAGCTAGGGTGGTAGTTCTGAGTGGGAGAGGAGCAAGCAAACATCTCTCAAAATTTCTTTTTATTTTCTGTGTGCAGTGCTTAATTTGTATGGGGTTTATGGTTCCATGCTTTGTTTTCTCAGGGGAGATTGTTAATGCAGGTGGCAGGTATGTGGCATTTAAACAGTGTCACAGTGCTGGGCGTCTCATTTGTGCTGAATGGGTTCCTCCAGAAAATAAACCGAGTTACTCAGGAGCCCAGGTGTCTCAGCCACCACTGTCTCTGTGGTAGCTTTGTTGCAAGGCTTTTCCCACAGCGTGGAGCAGCACGTTTCTGTGAGGCTGGTGGTGCTGTAATTTCTGATCCTTACAGTGTTGTTTCATAGCGAATGGTGTCAGCTCAGCTCCTTCGCCAACTGGAACAGGACCAAGCCAGCAAAGTGTGAGCAGGGTGTGAGTCACACAGGCAGGAGTTGGCTGTGGCATGGGAAACAGCCTTTAGTTCTGTCAGAAACGATCTTGGAAGCTCTTCCTATAATGTTCACTTTGTTGTATGTCTCTTGCCCACTCAGACCCCAGTAGAGCTGGTGAGAAGAAGGGTTGGAGTCAGTGGCAAGTGGAGGTTTTATATGAAGAAATGACTTGGGCTGTTCCCCAGTCTCCATTGATTTCTTCCTAAAATTGCTCTTTGAGCAGTAAGCAGCTCTTGCTGCCACTTCCCTGCTTTCACTGAAAGGCAAGCTCTGATCTCTGCCTTTCAAGTGTGGTGGCTGCTGATGATTTCATGGGCAGTTTGACCGTCACCCAGTGGGATCATGGTGGGATGGAGTGTGAGGGATCTCCTATTGGATTTTGTGTATCAGGAAAGAAAGACACAGATTGTTTCTGGGAGCCAATGGTGACATTGCAGACCTGCCATTTGGACTAAATGTTGCCATTGTAAATGGAGCCTATTTTCTGCACAAGGGCTGAGTACCGTGGTACACTCTTATTTTAGTTGCACCCCTGAACAGAGCAGCCCTTTTTTTGTCAGGGAGCACAGCCATCTCAGTATCTTCCTCTCAGCTGAGTGATGGCAGTGCTTCAAGATGCCAGTTCTGAGACAGTTTAATAGCCAGTGTCCCTTGGGACTGAGGTAGATGAGCTTAATTCAGTGTAATTTGCTTGTCACAGCTCTGGATGAAGAACGGTTTGTGAAATAATGTCAGACATCCGAGTGATGGGATGTGCAAACTGCTGTAGCAGTAGGAGAGGTAGAGAAAGAAAGGTGTTTCCCTTTGAAAGCAAAACAGACAAAGCTGCTGCTTCTGTTGTGGCTCTTGCAATAAATTGCTCTTCTCGAGGATTTTAAGCAGCCTTTATCTTGGCGATTGGCTTCAGCCATGGCAAAAGGGAGCTGTCTCCAGAGGGCTGCCCTTAGATAAAGGGATCCTGGACTGTAGAAGATCTTGGCACCAGCCCTGAAGCTGTTTCCCTGAGGAGATGCACGCCAGCTCCAACCCAGGATGGGAAACCAGACAAGCTCCATCACTTTCTCTGAAAGCTCCCACATCACAAGATATGGAAAGCACTTTCCAGCCTGTCAGGATTAGGGTGTCTTGGCCCTCCCGCTGAGTTTAACTATCCCTTTGGGTTTCTGGTCCTCCTTGAGTGTGCTGGGTACTCCACCTGAGCCAGGACATGTGGAGAAAGGGCAAGTGCAAGACTTGCTTGTTATTTAAGCAGCACAGCACAACCCGGCACATCACCCCCTGCCCACAGAAACAGCAAGGGCAGCCGTTACAGCATCCAGTTTCAAGAAGTGTTTCCTCAGCCTGGGACATGGACAAGCTGCCCCCTGCTCCAAGCGAGCCCTTGCTCAGTACTTGTGGGAGCTTTGGGTTTGTACAGTGCTTCATCTATGGTATTGGAAGAGTAGCAGCCCCTCTGCCACCCCAGCAGCTACATAAGCAATGCAACTAGCTGAGGAGGGGAGGGAGCTGAAGTGAGGATCTGTGTAAGGAGAGTGCTGCCATTCAAGCTAAAAAGCCCTGAGCAGATGCTGTGGGAAAGCCCTGTCACACCTTTCCCAAAGGTGCTATATGAGAAGATCAAGAGGCGTTGTCAGCTCGTGAGGTGTAAGTAAACTCTCTCAGCACTAATGGGAGCACATTCCTTTTTCTAGTCCCTGTGCCAAAATCTGACCATGTCTTACATTTGTGTTTCCAGTTTATGGAGAGTCATCTTCTGTGTCCAGTCCCTCTCTTCCCCCGTGATGCTGTCAAGGCATGCCTAGAGCTGTTTCTTATCCATCACCTTTTCAAAATTAAATTCTTCTACTGTTTATAGTGTTTCTCAAGTATATATGCAGGGACCTGTAAGGCTTCCTACACCAGCCAAGCTCTGCTCTTCCTGTGAACTGGATAGGGAAGACAATGGAAGATATTGTTTAGCACGTGTCAAGTCTGCTACAGCCAACATCTGCACATCTGCTTGGGGATATGGAGAGAGCCAGCAAACTGTGTCTACATCCTGATGTCTCTCATCTTCCTCTAGAGAGCCTTTGGGGATAAATTCTATGTCTGGGTGCCAAGAATGGACACGGTGGTGGCTGTGTGCTTTCAGGTGTGCTCATTTCAGTGCAGGTAACCCATGCACACAGCTCAGGCACTTCCAAAGACCTCTGTGCACAGACTTCAGGCTTTGCTCTGCTTCTCTGCCCCATCCTACCTTCAGAAGATGAGGAAAAGGTGAGAGGAGTATGATGTCCCAGCTTGGGAGCTGTGTAAGCTCCTAATGTGTTCCACTACCACCATCCACACAGGTATGTAAGATATCCATGCAATCTATTTACATGCTGGACAAAACCAACTGGTTTAAAAATCCCTCCCCAGTTGCCTTGGAGGCTCTGCTGGGAGAGCCTCGCTGGGACTTCTGACGCAGAGCAGCCTGTGCCTCCTGAGTGACGGGCAGTCGGTGCCTGGGGCTGATGAGCAGCTGCTCGATCAGATCTCATCCAGCCTGTCTCTATGGGTGAAGAGGTGAGGCTGTCATTTGCAATCACATGCCTCTGCGGGTCCCAGGGAGGCTGAGGCCTTGCTGGTGGTGTGTGAGGGGAGGAGGCCGGCGGCAGCCGCAGACTGGGAAGTGCTGGTGAGTCACATTGGCTCATCTGCACCCTGGGGCTCAGCTGGAGTGCCATGGCTCAGGATGCTGGGGGACCTGCTGGCAGAAGGGCCAGTCTGCTGGAAAACCTTTTCCCCAGCTGAAAAGCTGAAGAGCATGTGGATGCTCAAAGGCAGATCTCATTGCCCAAAGGGGCACAATGGGAGAAGAGCACCTGAGGGCGTGCAGCTGCCTTATAGAGCCCCTGGTTGCTCCTCTGCCTTCAAGCATTTGCCAGGAACTGCAGCCCCGTTCTGAGCCCCCACAGGGATTTCTTGCTGGGGCTTTGCCTGGCAAATTGCGATGAGTGCAGCACCCCAAATATGTGCACAGTGAGATGCAGTCACTGAGGGAACTGGTGACAGTGGCATCAAACACACTGCGAGCTGGGTCATATTCACAGGAGAGGGATGATTTGGGCTAAAATAGTAGAGTAGGAGATAGCTCTGAAAGTGATTGTAGCTTCCCCCAGGAGAGAAGACAGTGGAAATGGACCAGCATAAGACACAAGTATGAACATTTGTCCATCGCAGTTTTCTGTTTGTTTTTTTTTTTTAACAGAAATTTGAAAGGATGAAATGCAATTAACTCAGAATGAGAAGATATGGTGCAGTAACTCACGCTGCACATGCCTGGAAGGAACAGGGAGAATCCAAGCTGGAGCCTGGGTTTGGGAGACAAAGTGGATGTAAGATGTCAAAGCTGCAGTGTCGGAGAGAGCACCACGGAGAGAAATGACAGACACCCATATGGTTAAGGTCATAACTCTCCAGTTTACTAGGAAGCATCAGGCTTTTATAAGCAATGAAAGCTAGCTTGGTTTCAATAATTCTGATTGGACTTTTCCAGCTGCACTTTCTGCGATAAGCCTTGCAGTTTCACATACTCCTTCAGGTTCTGCCTTGCTACATTCTTTTAAGCTTACACAGTGTCTCTCCCACACGCTCAGCTGCCTTCGTATCTATACTCTAAACGAGCAACTCGTCCCTGACTATTCTGCAGGCTCACTGTTCCCAGGCCGATGTAGCCAAAGTCCAAGGTCTGCATCTGAGGCCTGTGTCTGAGCCTCATGCAGCTTATGGTCTCACATAACCAAAGTCTGGATGGTCTTTTTTCCTTCAGGCATATTACTACAGTGCAGTTTGCACAGGAAGGCTGTGAAAAGGGAGCTCCCACCCCGAGTGGTTTTCAGCATGTGACACACTAGGACCCACAGGCAGCGGCTGCTCCTGCGGTGTCAGGCCCAGAGCTGCTGCAGCCAAAAGTGCTGCTTGTAGCGGAGGGTGCAGGGCCCCAGGCAGGAGAAGGGCTGCTGCAGCTTTTGTTCCCACCACAGTCTTTGCAGAACATTGTGAAACAAGGCAGGAAAGCCCTGTTTGCAGACAGAGGACGCTGACCACAATACATAGATGCCATCACTGGTACAGAGTGTACAGTTTGTTCCTTAATTAAGGGCATTCCCAGAGAAAAAACAGCCATGCTGAAAACTGTTTCCACTGACTGGACACCTAATTAATTGATTGTAAAAGTTATTTTCCTTGAGAGAGGCAACTTATTTAAATAGGAGTCTCTAAGTGGGATAGTTTTTACTCCTTGAGGTTGCAAACACACCTTTGTCAATCCTGAACGGTTCTTATGTGATCCTTAACAATGCCAGCATTTTAAATACTCATTATGCTAATTGTTTAATAGATTTTAATTAATATTGAAGAGCTCCTCAGAGCACAGTCCTGTGCATAAATAGTAAGCCTCCAGCAACACTCCAGTGAATGTGCCCCTTCCTGAAAGGTGGCTGATCTTCACGGTGATATATCAGGGCAGATTGCTGGTTTGGGTTGGGGTTTTTCCCCTCCTTTGTATTTCAGTGAATCTCTAAAAAAAAAAAAATATCAAACTTTGGCTCTAATGAAAATGGTAGTAAATAGGAGCACTTAGCAAAATAGGATTTCTGCAGAGATTTTGGTCTTTTTCAGCAGGCTCAACAGCAAGTTGAAAACAACATCCCTCATCTCTAACTGCAGGAGCGATGCCAGAGGCCACTGATGGTGCCCTCAAGTTTGCCTGGACAGAAACGCACAAAAGAGACAGTGGTTTTGCATTGCTTTCTCTGCAGAAGGCCAACACTTGCAGGAGAGATTCTGCACTCCCCCAGTGAGGTGGGGCAGGAGGAGACTTTGTGCCTTCACCTCACAGACCTTGGGCTGAAGCTTACAGCATCAAAGGTTTGGAGTTGGCAGATACAGTTTGGGATCAGGATCTCCCAAATAAACCATCATCAGACCCCTCCAGGTAGCACACTCAGACAAGGTGATGCAAGAGGGGAAAAAAAATCCCATCAAAACCCTGTCAGGCAACAAGGCAGAGTAAGAAATAAGTGGATATGATGTGAAAATACCAAAGGTGAGGCTGTGGCAGGAGAAGATAAAAGGAGTGCCAGAATGAAAAGTGACTGGAGAAAAAGGCAATGCAGTGGTTTGGAGACCCTCTGGATGTGCATCAATCCAAGAGGGCCACAGGGTGGGTGAGGAGGAGGCATGGTTTGGGGCTGGGCAGCACCAGGACCCGCTGTGCCAGGGGCTGAGCACACAACCAAGTTCCCTTTGCATCCCTAAATGGCATCACCTTTCCCACTGCTGCCCCCCAATCAAGCTCAAATATCTCACAAAGACAAAAACTGTCTCTTACAGCTGGTGATTGGTGGAGGCAGAGCTGGTGCGTGGCAAGGACATGGAGGGCATCATGTCTTGCGCAAACTCCATCTCCAGCTCTTACTGTTCAAGCCTCACACGGAAGGTGTTATTTCTAATAACTTTTGTAGGCAGTGGAGCTTCCTTGGGCTGCTGCATTCTCCTCATGTGCCTTCTTGCTGGCAGAAGCTCACATTAGCTGTTTTGAGTATTCAAACTCGTGATATATAGTATCTGTTCTGTGGAAAAAATGCCTCAGGGTGAAATGTGCTTAATAAAGAGAGGCTAATATGTGAGTGATTTATCTCATTTTGTTAGGTTCATGCCTGTAATTCAATAACCCCATGAGCTACACTTGACTGTATCCAATAAAGATGATCTAAAGGAGATGTTTGTGCAGGTGAAGGATTCAAGAACCGGAGGAAAGGATGTTATAAATAAGTGGGCTTGAAGTAAACAAGGAGCTCAGGCAGAACTCTTTACTGGGATAAATGTCTTGAGCATCATTAAACCAGTACAAATGGCTCTGCAAGCTGCAGATTTCTTCCTCTGCAAGGAAAAAGCTGTGTGAGAGACTTTCATTACGAAGAAAATGCCACCTTATGCTCTGGCCATGACCCAAATCCTGCAGCAATTGTTGGCAGGCTGTCGTCTCGGGGAGCATCTCTGACAGAGCACGCCACATCGTCTGAAGTAAGGTGGTGTTACGAAGGGCACAGGAAGGTGAGTTTGCAAGCAGCCAGAGGAGAGAGACGTGACATCCCAGGGCTTAATTCTCCACCTGCTTTGGGAAACCTTTAGATGTCTACTTGATTGTGCAAAGTGCTTCCTTACAGACAGTATGACAAGGAAATACGGTCTCCAAATAGCCATTCAGAGCTGTAATTGCCCACTTTAAATGTAAAACTAAAGTGAATAGCACTGGCAGCTGAGTCACTAGATGGAGAGACCTGAAGCCTTCAAGGTTAGGTCTAAAATTATCATGTCTGCTTCTAAATTACTGCTTGTATGGAGGAGGAAAGGACACTGAAAAAGAAAAGGGCACCACAGCACTGACAGTGGCTGAGCAAAGGGCTTTGGGCTTAGGTGTGAGCGTGGCCCTTGGCCCAGCACTGTGGCAGTCTGGCACCAGCAGCTGACTGTTGGCAGCCCAAGGGGCCAGCCTGGGCCAGGAAGGGACTCTCAGCCTCCACACCAAAGGTGCAGTGACCCATAAAGCCAGAAAGCTTTTCAGAATTACAGTACTTTAACTTCATAGTGTCTTACTTCAGGCCACATCTGTGCCAGGCTACTGTGCTGCCTTGCTTTCCTGACTGGAGAGCACCCAGCAGCATCAAGGCATTACCATGAGGGAACCAGGGAAGCCCCTCAGGGAGGATTTTCCTCCTCATGCTCGTTGTGCCTGCAGCAGGACTGCCAGGTGATGCTCTACTCCCCGTCAGCAAGGGGGAAAAGGGGCAGGAGCGAGTGCTGGGGTAGTCAAACACATAGAGTGGTTGTAATATCAGGAAAAAAAAGATGCATCCCAGCTGAAGGAAGAGGTGACGGGGGAGGCCTGAGAATGCCAAATAGGCCCTGACTGTTCCCTGTCTTCCCAGCCAACACCTTGAGACATGGAGCAAAAGCAGGAGGCAGCAGGTGTGTTTGCATAGCATGTGATTAAACAATGGAGCTCTGCCATGGGAGGCTGCCACTGCTGGCCACAGCTTCAGAGCACAGCAGGAAGAAGAATGAAATTCGTTTGAAGGCTTTGGCCTACAGAGGTGGTAACTCTGGCCCAGGGAGTCCCTGGCATCCCCAGAGGTGGGGAGGAGAGGTTGGAGAGGTGCTGCAATGGCTTCCCCCTCTCCCACCCTCCTTCCATAGCACATGCTGCTGGTAGGGACAAGCTGTGGGGTCAGATGGATGTTTGGTCTGAGCAGTGTGTGAGGTCAGTCCCTGCCCTGCCACGCTCAGGTCACCCTGCGTCCGTGGCCTGGCAACCCCACAGGCAGAGGGACACACTGCACTCAGCTGGAGCCTCTTCATGTCAGATGCATTTGCCTGTTCGTTGCCCCATAGCTTCAAAAACTCAAGAATTGGCATTGGAGCAGAGGGAGTGTGGAGAGATCCCAAGCTAGCAGCATCAGAGGAAGGGCCAGGAGAGGAAAAGGTGCCAGAGCCTCTGGGGCAGCAGCTGCTGCTACCACAGCTCCTGCTGCCGGCACTGCCAGGAACGTGGGCATCGCTGGAGGGAGCAGGAAAGGGCTGATCAGCTGCAGCAACAGTTGGCAGGGGCAGAAAGGAGAGCAGATGGAGGAGAGAACAGACATGACCAGTGGGAGCACCTTGACCTGTGCAACCCATCATGGTACATGTGGAACCAGCTCCTGTCTCCTCCTCTCCCCAGTGTTTATTTCACCGAATAAACAAACCAACTCCTCTCAGCCCCTGCAGAGGCCACAGTGTTTCTGGTGCCCACAGACCTCTCACAGACCCAGCAACCAAGGCTGGAAACCGTACTGAGGAAGTTATAGGTCTTGTTTCTATTCTGATGCAGGACCACCACAGATGGGGCTGGCATCAGCAACACAGCCAGATGTTCACCTCGTCTGGGATGGAGCTCATGATGGCTGGAGCACTGAAAGGGATTTTCCAAAGCACATGGCACCAAAGACTGTCATATTTTTTTGTTTTTCCTGCCACTTTCAGAAGGGACTTTCCGTGATGAGTTCATCTGTTTGTAAGGTTTGGCAAAGGCAGCCAAATCGCTCCCCTCTGTGTGGGCTGCACACAGTCTCCCAGGACCTCTCCAGGGCAGAAGCGGGAGGTGCCTGGTCCTGGCATCCCACACCTCCCACTCAGACAGTCCAGCTCAGCAAGAACCCCAAATAAACTCATCACTGGGGTGAAAGTGTACATTTTGGAGGGACATGTTAAAGCACTGCAGCTAAATCAGAAGGAACAAGTCTGTCTGAGCTCTGAGCCCAGGACAACCTCCAAGAGTTTCCTTAGGTCATTTTTGTGCCTTTCCAAACATTTGGTACATTAGTACAATTTTTCCAGCTCATTCACACAAAGACTAGTGTTGATGTCTTTCCAAAAGCTTTCCAAATAGATTTTCAAGTAAGGCTGTACAGGCTGGGAGGGGGAACAATAAGGGTGTGCAAAGGCCCTGGAGGGCGGAAAACTTCTCTTCTGGGTTCCTTTTATTCCTCCATCTTTCTAGAAAATAGCTCATGTGGCATTTTCCTTCCCTTTGGTTGTCATTGTTTTTGGTTGTTGAAATGTTTGTATCTGCTATTTATGTAAAACACCCTCTGAACGTCTGTCCCAGCTGCCTTTTCACTCAAAACCCACAGAGATATTGCACACTGTATCTAGCCCCTTGGTGAACTTCCTCCTTTGCATACTTTTCAGTTCTCTGTTCAGCATCTCAGTTTGCTATTTGCTTGCACACACTGTGACCGTTTTGCACCCCATTTGCCTTCAGCAGTGGTACCCACATCAACCCACACCAGCACTGGTGCAGTACCAAGCAAGCAAGAGAGAAACCTGGACTAATATGAAAGACACAGTAAAAAATGGCAAATGTCTCTCTCTCCAGCTCTGAATAAAGCAATCCTAATAAATATGCAGAGTAATAAAGCCCTTAATGCGGCATGATTAAAAAGTTATGGTTCCCCCAGCAACCCGAACTCAGAGGGTCGGAGACGACTGGCTTTGTGGTTAAATTCACGCCTTCGTCTGCCTGGCTCGATGCAGCCGAGTTGGGGTTGCCATGGGAATGGCAGGTCAGGTTTTGCTCTGGTGTGAACGTGGAGAAACGAGCGGGTCCTCTGCCCTCCCATGCTGAAAGCACCTTCCCAGCCTTCAGTCCAGCTCCGTGCCCGGCACAGCTGCCTCTGGTGCTCTGCTTCATCAGCCCTGGCTCAATCCTCTCACCCATCTCTCCCTCTCCTTCTCACCCTTGCTTGGGGCACAAGTGCCCGCTGACCCCCTTTGAGATGAGGGCTCAGGGAATCATTTGTATAAAGCAGAGTTGAGGCATGTCTTGAATACTTTGGTATTTGGTGATCCTGTGCCTCCATCTGTTTGCTCAGGCTGATGTGTGAATCTAGTCCCCAAACAGCAACAGTCCCTAAGGCTGCCAAATGCCGGTGGGTGAGTACAATGAAACATCCAGTTTGGTTTTTGCAGGGCAGCTTTGTGAGCAATGCAGGCAGGGTTCCTCAAATTGTGGAGAGAGGCAAACCCAAAGAGAGAGTAAGGTATGAATCCTGCGAGAGCAATTAGCTTTTCGGAGATCTCAGCCAGGATGGATGAGCTCTCTGACACGTTGGGGTTTTAATGAAGACAGAATGTTTCTCACAGATTGGCTGCTGCTCAGGCACAAATGGCCGGGCTGGATGCAGGAGCCACCGGCTGCGGTTTTATGGCCGGCGTCACACAAGAGGTCAGGGCAGGTGATGATAACGGCCCCCCTGGCCTTCCAATTTATGACTCTATGAATTTCAAACTGTTCATTGACTTGTAACATTTCAAATTTATGCTGAATGAAATGTCATCCAGTCAGTGACCAGGAGCAGTGCCACGTGGCTTCTGCCACAGCCCTCAGCAGCAGCCGGTGCCGAGAGAGGCAGCTTGACACCAGCAGCTCCCTGTGTGCCACAAGCAGCTCCCATCCCTGCAGCCCATTAAAAGCCCACTTTGGAGGAGTCAGTCACACAAGAAGATCTTCATGGTCCAAATGCTTCTTCTATGTGGAACAGGGATGTCTGTGACATGCATGGACAGGACATTGAATGTGAACAAAATACTTGGTGGTTTTCACAAAGGTCTTTACAGGTATTTCTTGTCCCCTTCATCACCACCTTCCCCACCAGTAGGTATCCTTCTTTGCTCTTTGTCATGGTTTGGCCCAGCTAGCACAGCAGCACCCACGACAGTCTCTCGCTCGGTGCCCCCTTTCCCACCTGCCCCCCCCCCCCCCCCCCCCACCCCCCCCCCCCCCCCTTTAGGATGGCAGAGGCCCCAGCGAAATGGTAGTAAAATGATGCGCAAAGTTGTTGTGGATTGAAACAAGGGCAGGGAGAGCTCACTGCCA
>WBNH01000738.1:100207-247429 GCA_013401255.1 Urocolius indicus
GAGAGTTGCAGACACCTTCTTACAGGCGCCATCTTTACAGCCCCTTCCCCCTTACCAGAAAAGGCTGTCATGTCAAACCATGACATTCTTCTGTTAAGCACTTTTTCCTGTACTTTCTATGTTCAATTACAACTCCAGCAGACCATGTTGTCTCTGCTTGCTGTACCATGACTATCCATTCAATTTCATCATCTCTTGTATTTTCAACTGTTTCCTCTCCAGGTAACATTGCTCAGAGACTCTTCCTGAATTCTTAGATTTTATTCCCCACTCCCCTGCCCTAAAATTTGCATGTGATTAGAGATGAGCCCTGTTAAACCAAATAGGTGAGAAGCTGAGTGAGAAGTCCATGCCTCTGGACAGGCATGGGCGGAATGGCAGGTGGCAAAGGGCCTTTCCTCTTGCAGGACTCACATTGCAGTGAATGCTTGTGTTTTACTGAGCAGGACTGGGACCCTGGAGAATTCCTTGCAAATGAGGATCCAGGATATACAGACACATATCTCCTGCTTTCTGCCTTGGGTTTATGGCGATTAAGGGATCTCTGGGTCCAGAGGTTTCACCCAGACAGCAGCTGAGCCATTGCAGGAGGACTGGCTATGTGCAGTTTGTCCTGGCAGCACTAGAGGGAAAGTATCTGAGCAGTTTGGAAACAATTTGTTCCTGATCCGTTCCCCGTGTCAGTGGGATGTCAGGAGCTGGGCTGCCTTTCCTAGCCTGTAAATTCTTGCCATTACATGAGAACTGCAGCTTTCCTTTTTTTGCAAAAAAAAAAAAAAAAAGGGGAAATATTTAGGGGAAACTTAGAAGCAGAAGACCTCACATATATTGGGATAGCCTTCAAAATTCATTGGCGTTGTTGCTGAGTCATTGAGCAAGGTCAGGAGCCTTCCCACTGTAAGGATGTGACCCAGCAAATGAACAGCATTGGAGCACTTGGCTACTCTTCAGGTTGGAATTGCAAAGGGATGAGTGTGGCCAAAATAAAAACCCAGCTTCAAGTGCATCTGGCATTTCCCCTGCACTGCTGCTGATCCTGAGTCACACATCAAGGTGATTTAATCCAGAGGCAAAATTGGCAGCTGAGGACTAGGCATGGGAGAAACTGATGGAGTCCAGCATCAGTCAGTGGCACTACCTGGAAGCAGGAGCAACCCTTAAATAATCTCCAGGTCCCATCTCAAAGGAGAAGCACTTGGCTATTAGTGTATTTGATCAGCTGTGACATTAGCTGAGCTGCAGAAGTGGTTGAGAGGTGGGAAGCAGAGAGGAGCTCTGTGGAGGAGCAGTACTTCTGTCGTGAGATTGCGGGGGAGCTACATTCCAGGCTGTGTGAGGCCCTGGTATGTTGCCTGTGCCTCTGCTTGTTTGGATGCTGCTGGTGTTAACTGGGCACAAATAGGCTTAAAAGCAATCAGTCAGGCACCTCTGAGGTTTATGAAAATCACAAAGTGTGAAGAGCAAATAGGGAATAGCTTGGTTATTTGAACTAATGTGGCCAGTGTCACTGTGGATTCTTCTTAATCTAGGCTGACTCTTCTCTCTGAATATTTATCCTGAAGCAAGGCCTCCCTGGTTACCCTGAGCTCTGCAAACAGCACCTGAGCACAGGGAAGCTCCAGCATTCCTCTTTTAAAGACACACAGACGTAGCAGAAGTTGCTCCGTGGAGGTTTCCCACGTACCAGAGTGATGATAAAAACCAGGATCAGCCTCTGTGCGCGGCTGGTCTGGGACTGCCGTTCTAGAGGCTCAGAATCTGTATGGAATCTGTGAAGAGTTTGGACTAAAGGGCAACGCCTGCAGCCTCAGCACCCAGCCCTGTGCCACTCGCACCCGCGGCACCCTTCTCCTGCAGGAGATGCTGCGTGCCCCTGCACGGCCTCAGCCAGCATGGCTCAGGACACAGGAGGATTTGGGAGTCTGTTGTGTGAAGGACCGTCTGGGAGCTCTGCAGTCCTCAGCAGCCGCGGGCGATCGCCTCCCCAGCCCGTCACTCAGAAACCGAGCAGCCTTGTCGTCCCCTCCCTGCTCTCGTTTTCTTCTGCTTGTGGTTGCCCCCTCTTGTGATGTCCCACGCCACGGCGGTTTGGGGCCGTTCCCGCGGGCGCGGAGCTGCGTCCGCGTCCCGTCGGGGCAGCACCGCCTGTAGTACGGGACAGCACCGTAAGAGGGAGATGATTCCCTGTGGATTTTCTGGGGGACGCGTAGCCCTGTCCTGAGCAGGGGGTGCCCGTGGAAGGGGTGGGCAGAGAGAAGATCTCAGGATCCTCCATCTCTATAGTGGCATGTCCTGCGCGTGGGTTTATCCCGGGAGGGTGTCAGTGGCTCTAGCAAAGGCAGCTACACCCGAAGGAGAATTTCAGGTGTTCATTGTGTTTGCAGCACAAAAAAGGGCAGCAATCACCTCCAGAAACTATTTTAAATATCACTCTCTGTAAAGGCAGTTTCTGATAGCCTCATGGAACAGCAACATTAACTCTGTCACAAAACCATCCTTCCTCCTCCAAGGAAAGGAGCACTTTTCCCAAGGTCTCAAGTGCACACTTAGACCTTTGGAACCACGTTTCTTGAACTGCAACAAAAGAAAGGTAAAAAGAGAGCAACCAAAAAAAACCTCAAAGTACCAGTGAGAGGACGTTGCATTATCACCTCTGGCTGTCTCAAACAACGGCAGCGGGCTCCTCAGTGCCCATTTCTGGAAGAGGTTTGAATTCAGGGACAAGGTATGAGACATTTTGAAAAGTCTTTGTTAAATTACTGAGCTATTTCTTACCTCCTCTTCCCATCACACAGGGTTTTTTTTATCCTCTCCAAGTCTCAGCACACGAGGTTAAGGAGCAGAATTACATCAACTACATTTTTCTTCCAGTCCACACCAATCTCCTGAGGCGCAGGCATTGTGTTTGCCAAGCCTGTTTGAAGCTGGAAAGGGCTTGAACTTGGCCAAGTTCATAAGCTTCTGTGACAGCCTGAGAACAAACTGAAGTGTCCAAGATGGGATAGCCACCTCTGCATCCCCTGCACCCTGTTGCTTCCAGAAAATACTCAGCCCCCAAAAATCTTGCCTGAGCTTGCTGTTGCCTGCTTGGCTCAGTGCAGGGCACAAGGCCTCCCAAGCCATGAAGGAGAGGGCAGAGGGAAACTGAGCAGCTTGCTATGAGAGGTTACAGAAGAAGCCCTCGGTGTCTCTGCTGGGCAGTGTTCCAAGCTGCTAGGCCTTTGTGGGGAGGAAGGAGGGCAACGGGGACTCAAGAGATGCTAGCAAAGTCAACAAGCATGAGAGTCTCTTGCAGGACAAAGCCTCTCACTGGCTGGTCTCCAGAGAGAGGGAAAGGAGCAGGGATACACTCAAAGGTAGGAATGGGAGGAAAGAGTGGAATAAGTCCCCAGGACGTTTGGTGTCCCGGACAATCTCATCATGAGGAAACTTCACAGAAACACAGAATCTTAAGGGCTGGAAGGGACCTCAAAAGATCATCCAGTTCAACTCCCCTGCCAGAGCAGGACTACCTAGAGTAGGTCACACAGGAACTTGTCCAGGTGGGTTTGGAATGTCTCCAGAGAAGGAGACTCCAGAATCAATCTGGGAAACCTGTTCCAGTGCTCCCTCACCCTACTTGTGTCAGTAGGTGACAGCATGCAGCAGGACCTGGACAGTGAGAGATGAGGCAGCAATAATGTAGCACTCTAGTTCAACCCCGAGCATTGGCAGGAGAGGGAGAGATCCCTCCTCCCAGCTCTCAGAGAGCATTGCATTGAAGCACAAAGCAGAGATCACCACATCACAACTGCTAGCAAGTTTTTGGGGTAATGAAGACAGGTTTCTTCCAGGGGCTTCACTTGACCCTGCAGCTCTTACGTGATGTACTGGAGGTGGCAGCCGGCCAGGGACACCAGGATGTCACCGATAGCACTTCACAAGTCATCTGCTACACCTTATAAAGGAACAATGAAGGAAAACAGCAAACAGGACTGATCAGTGCAGCAGGACAGATGGAAATAACCAGCAGTGACAGCATGGCCTCAGCTTTCATTTTCCCTGAGGTGAGAGACAAGCCTAGTCTCTCCTGAGAGAGCCATCAGCTATAAGTATTCCCCACTCTTTGGGTGTCAAAAGTGGTGATCTCTGGAGAAAGGTAAGTCGTTCAGTATCTGTTGACTTGTCAGTCACAGAATCTTCACAGAATCTTATGTGTTGGAAGGGACCTCAAAAGATCATCTAGTCCAACTCCTCAGCCAGAGCAGGATTACCTACAGTAGGTCACACAGGAACTCATCCAGGTGGGTTTTGAATGTCTCCAGAAAAGGAGACTCCACAACCCATCTGAGCAGCCTGTTCCAGTGCTCCCTCACCCTCACAGTGAAGAAATTCTTCCTTGTATTTCTTTGGAACCTCTTGTGTTTCAGCTTGTACCCATTGCCTCTTGTCCTATCGTTGGACATCATTGAGAACAGCCTGGCTCCATCCTCCTGACATCCACCCTTTACATATTTGTAAACATTAATGAGATCAACCCTCAATTTCCTCTTCTCCAAGCTGAAGAGCCCCAGCTCCCTCAGCCTTTCATAATAAGGGAGATGCTCCACTCCCTTCATCATCTTTGTGGATCTGTACTGAACTCTTTCCAGCAGCTCCCTGTCCTTCTTGAACTGAGGGGCCCAGAACTGGACACAATATTGCAGATGCGGTCTCACGAGGGCAGAGTAGAGGATACTTCTGCCCCAGCCAATCCTCCAGTGCTGTCCCATTTCCCTTGCTTCTGCAAAAGCAGGAATGGGGTGGCTCCAGGCAGGGTCTGGGTACAACCAGACTCTGGGCACAACCAGACTCTGGGCAGGACATCAGATGGGATATCTGGAGAGCAGGAGAGGGACTGGCATTTTTCCCTAGCTCTTTCTCAAGGCAAGACAAGAGAACAGGAACCATATTTTGCCAAAATAAACCCAAAAAACCAGACTCTAGGCAAGACCCTTCAAAGGCTCTCGAAGAGAGGCAGCTAACCGGGGTGCTCTGCCGAACATGCTGTTAATGGGTTCAGCTCATCACACTGCTTCCCAGAAGATTGCCACCTCCCTGCAGCAGTCTCACCAGGTCATGGGAAGTTCCTGCTTCATCATGCCGGGAAAAAATAAGGAAAGGAAATGATTGGATTTGCATTCCTTTTATGGCCAGGAAGTCAGAGGCCTGAGCACTTGTTCTCTAGAGCAGCTCCATTTCTAGTATCTCACTAGAGAAAGTGACTGAGTGAGGATCGCACTGGAATGTTTCTCAAAAGGCGGGATCACCCAGTTCCTCTAGTAACCACCTTCTTTGGTCAGAACTCTGGTATGTTAGACCCTACAAAAGCACAAGAGCTCGTGGTTCCTCCAGGCAAGACAAAACGATAAATGGAAACAGCCCCAAGTCACAAACAGCATTTCCAGACTTCCTCAGAGCTACTCTGGTACTACCGTGGCCAATGCACCAGCTTCCCTTGGCTCTTAGAGGGAGCTCTTGGGACTGATCACAAGTCTTGCCCCTCGCAGGTTATCTCAGGAACCAGTGATGAAGTGGTCTCAAGTGGTTTGCATGGATTTCCTTCCTTTCTGGAAGGAAAAATTAACAACTGTCCCCTCATCAGGTGGCTGAGACTTTATGCAAAAGAAGGACACAGGACATCAGGATTTATTATTCCTGTGGCTCCCACAGTTCCTTGATTTAGATGACTAGAAAAATCTTCTTGGCACTCCATGATATGGCAGGATCAGGTTGCAAATCTCTAGATCATATGAACTTCACATTTGCATTCCATTTCCATGGCCAGGTGATAAAAATGACATTTAAAAAAAATAGCAAAACAAAGTCCTTATGATGCCAGAGAACAAGAACTTGTGTCAGATGACATGTAATATGTTCTGCATTCTTCCTATGTTTTTTCCCATTTCTTTCTGGGAAAAGAAAGCAAACAAAACAAGCAAGAAGGAAAGAGGGAAGGAAAAGAAAAGAAAAGAAAAGAAAAAAGAAAAGAAAAGAAAAGAAAAGAAAAGAAAAGAAAAGAAACCCCAAACAGGCAAAACTTCATCATGTTAAGCGGTGTGAGAATGTCAAATGGAGCTGCTCCCTGTGCTAAGGTGCTTGCAGTCAACCTACATGAGCAGGGACAACACGTGGATGTGTGGAAGGGGCTCCCTGCGGAGCCAGGAGGATGTGTGCTGTGGCTGGGTCTACCTGGGAGAAACAGATCCAAGGCAACAGCCGAGATAGAATGAGTGGTCCAAAGCCCAGAGAGGACTGTCCCAGGACAGCCAGCTGCAGTGAGAGGTGGCAGAGCCTCCTGCAGTCAGTTAGTGCTTTGTCTCTGTACAAAGTTGAATCATTTCGATGGAGGAAATGAGGGCGACCGAGCCTTCTGTGCAGGCAGGCAGAGCTCTCATGTCGAGACTCAGCACCACCTGTCTCTCACAAAGAGGGAGAAGAAGGCTCCCTCCAGCAACCACACAGACACACAAATCTAAAATTTAACAGCCATTGGCTTTCGACATTGGTATTCTTATTAGCTGTAGATTAATTTCAAGGGCTGTTTTGAACCCACTTAGCAGATGAGATTTTTTTCATGAAGATGTTTTAATTCTAACTTCTAGAGGAGTACCCACTGAAACTCTCCCTTTTCCACCAAAAAAATGGGTGGCTGACAAATTTCTTGCCAGAAACAAAAGGGCATGAGAAGTCGATACTTTCTCTCCAAGCCGTAGTGTTCTGATCGAATTCCTGTTCCCAGCTGTGCCCTTGGCCCAGTTAAGGAGCGATGGGAGCTGCTCAATAGTCTGTCAGTTGGACTGAGGCTCTGGTGACTCTGGATTTCATTTCATCTCTATGAGGAAACAGCCCCACACTTGCCTGAGAACATAGATTGTGCAGGGGCTCAAATCTGTCCCCACGCTGCCACCACCAGCTGAGTCCAGGTTCTCCTTTGTTGTCGCAATTAGACTTTGTTCATCAGACTTTGGGGCTGTTGCTCAGGAATAACAAAGTGGACCTCGTTCTAAGTGAAAACTAGCAGTTGTTTGATTGCTTGAAGTTTCCCCTAAAATATCAAAGAGTATGCTGAGAGGAGTATTCAGGCTATGCTCAGTATCCAATGGAAAGCTCCATGGGACTTATCAGGAGAACCACTTCAAAAGCTCACTTGTGATCCAAACTAAAGCAACAGTGTGCAGACATCCTTTGCAACTGACAGGCATCTGACTTAGATACATGCCTGCTTTAAAAGCATGTCTACTTTGTAAAATTGTGCTCAACAGCCGGAGGCTGCCTTGGCTAAAAGGCTGAGCAGGCACCTAGCTCACAGATGGATCCTTGCAGGCACAGACGCTGCTTCTAGACCACCTGCCCACACCAGTACAACCTGTGTCCCTCCATATATCTGGGCCTCCTTTGTGCACCCACAGCTTTTACACAGAACGCACCAAACTGGCCTGAGCATTGATCTACAGAGATGCAAGAGCAGAACCAAACATGCTCTTCAAATCCTCCAAAGACAAAACCACTGGAGTCCTTCCAGATAAGCTGAGCTCTCCAGGATGGTTTTCCTTGTCTCTGTTCTCCTCATTTGCTATGGGAGAGGATGCTTTTCTAAATGAAGCTGCTTGAGCCTTTTCCACCCCCAAACTATGGCTACGATCTGGACAATAGCTAGGTCCTGTCTCCTGTGGATGGCATTGGCTTCTCTTGATGTTATCTCTTTGCACAGAGTCATCAAGATACAAATTGCACCATGTCCCCAGGGAAACCTCAAGGGATGCTGTTCACTACCCATGATGGCTATGTAGCCCAGTAAATTTGGATGCCCCACACTGAGAGGCAGGTCACAGGCGTTCATAGTAACTGGATGATGGTCTGGAGCTCATGTTTACTTGTTTAGCTGTAACAGCAGCTGTCTAACAACCAAGTGACCAATGCCACTGTTGTCTGAGACTTAGTTTTGCTTCCTGCACATGGGTGTAAACACCCAGTGTTGCCCAACGTGTGCTGCATTGCTGTCACTAGCAGACAAGAACACTGAGCTGTTACTGTGCTGTGTGAACTCCCTACGGCCCCAGATGCTACTGCTTTGCTGTACAGTTGGTTTACCCTTTGGATGTGCAGGGTGTTTATCTTCATAGCAAATCCAATGAAGAATTAGTCCCTAAAAAACAGTTCAGGTCAGTGAGTGAAAGGTTTTTATTTAAATGCACTTGTAAACAAAGGTGAACCAAGAAGACTCTCTGGAGTTCATTAATTAACTGCATTCTGTCATTTATAAGACTGCAGGAGATATATACTGTCCCTTGGCATTGTGTTCTTGGCATTTCAGCCTCAGACTGTGGTAGTTTTGCTTTGGTTAAGAAAAAGACATCTTTCTAGGGTTGCTGCCTGTTAATAAGGCTTCTGCTGCAGCACAAAATTGGGTGATCTAATTATGCATGCCTTTTGTGTGAAAGTTTATGTAACTGGCAAGTCAGAGTTTCTTTTCAGAGCATTTGAATGGTATCTCTTCAAGTGGTCAAGGGAGGAAATTTGAGATAATAGAGCAAAAACCAAACCAGAATCATCTGCTTTCAAGTGCATCCAGGGGTTACAGTTGCTTGAGCACCGCTTGGGAACTGAGGGATTTCTCAGCAGCCTGAAACTGATGTAGTAAAAGAGGCAAAGATAGAGGAAGGAGCTTATGAATAGAAACAATAGGTTCTGCAGTGGCTGCTGATAATATCTTTGCAGAATTGGGACTTTATTCTTCCCAGTTGTCAAAGCAGTGTTTTGCTGGAGAAGCTATTCTGTGTATTTATTCACTGAAGGCTGCAGCCTTGCTGATGGACCGGCCTTCTGGTATCCCTCTAGCTGTATCAAGGAGCACCTAGAGCCATATAGCCTCCTTCTTTATCTAACAGTTGGGGGCAAATACACACGTGAGTGCTTTTAAACTGTGGATGCAGTGTTCAAAGGAAAAGTTGGGAGGGATTTTCACAGCCATTAGCCAGCACACAGAAACCAAAGCAGTCAAACTGCCCAGACACTCAGAGCCTGTAATTGTCTGAGCTGCAGGTTATCCAAGCGAATTTGCACACAGTTACCAGGGAGGTATCAGTCAGGGAATTTATCCTGTCTTTTCAAACCAGCCTTTTCAAAACACCTCTGCTCCTCCTCATCAGCAGGACAGTGCTGCAGGAGCTCATCAGCAGTGTAACAATGCTCTGCTCCCCTTCTGCCACCTCCCCATGGGCCCGGCCTCCCTGAGGAGGATGCTTGTCTCTGTCCTTCTCTTCCAAAGGCTCCAGCCCTCTCCTCTGCCCCCTCAGAACCCGTGAACCCCACTGGGTCAGCAGAGAAAGACTCCCTGCTTGCTTTGCCTGACTTTAGAGCCTGGAAAACAGGGGGAGCTGAGGCCTGGATGTCTGACCCATTTCATACTGTCATTCTCAGCCAAAGTGACCTAGAGATTTCACCCTGAGGTGTTAGCCAAAGCTAACCCATGTTTATTCAACTGAGTTAATTCTCCTCCCTAGTGAAGCTTTCTAGCCACAGCCCATTGATATTATTTGGGCTGATTCATGCTATCAGAGGAAAACAAGACCTTCAGAAGCTCTGTTCTGCTGATTGTGACATTTGCTGGAGGGAGAAGGTTGGAAATAAGGCAATATTTAAATGGGCATCTGAGCTGCAAGTATGCAGCAGACCATGTGAGCTTCACATTGTTCTTCTGTGGTCAGCTAACAGGAAAGGTACAAAACAGCAATGTTATCTCATCCAGAGACCAGAGGAAAGATGGTTCGTAGATATTTAAAGTGGTTCTCTTTTCCAGCCTAACTCCTAAATATTCTCTTCAGCTTTTGCCTTTTTACCTCTGACTCCAGTCCTAAGATCTATAAAGCTCCATGCTGGGGAAGAAGTCTCTGCTTCCAGAGGGCAGAGGATGACACTCTGACAGCAGGAGGATGCCTTCAACCCCTTTTGAGAGCAGGAATATGTCCTAGGTAAGAGAGCCTAAGCCAACAGACACATTGTGTTGCTGAGATGAGATTAAAACTGTGTTTATTCTTTGCTGGCAACCTAGTTTGGAGTCTTCTGACAGAAATCCAACCTTATCTCTTGGTGGGTATATAGGGCTTTGTCTTACAGCAGTGTCTGTGTTTGCTTTGGAGGTGGGCTTGCTCAGATGAGCCTAGCAATGTGAGGGCGAGGTTCTGATTTGCAGGTATCAGAAGCACTTCACAATGGGAGGGGAGACATGAGACAGCCTTCTGCCTGAGATGCAATCAGATCCCTAAGGACTCACAAAATATCTGCAAAAGACTGTTCTTAGGGCTGGTATCTCTTAATGTTCTGGTTAATGAGTTCTGGTGGAAACCTGTCCTCAGCAAGCAGAGGCAACGTCTTTCCCAGCCTCTCTTCTTCCTCCAACAATGTCTTTCAAGGTAAACAGTAAATCTGAAGTACCACCCCATGTAATCACATCATGCCACGATCTTGGTCATGGACTCACAAGTCAGCAGCCCTGTGAAACAAGGTCTTCAGAAAAGTCTCCAGATGAGCAGTCCAATCTCAGAAACATGCCTGGTGCCATTCTGGAGGTTTGTGTGTGTTCCATTGCCACTGAACATTGTGTCTCATCCTAGAGCTGCAATCTGCATTCACACAGGACATAGAAGTCATGGCACCCTGGGCACTAGAAGGAGACAGCATGTGGCCAGTCATGCAAAGGTGAAAGACAGGAATGTGTTATTCATAAAGGTTCTGTGATGTCTTCTGTGGTTCCCTGCTGCTAAAGAGTTCTTTGCTAACCGAGGAAAGCTGGGAAAGAGCTAGAAATATAAGAGCTGGCAAAATGGACCTTGATGACCCAAGACACCTCATACCTACACGGCTGTATGTGCCACAAATCTCTGCAAATGACAGAGGCCAGTCCCTGAAGTAACCAAAGCAAGAGTTCTGTTTCAGGATATGGTAGAAGTACAAAAAAGCAGAGTGTATTTACAAAATTACTCTAAGAAATCACACAGAGGATGCTTCGTACTTCAGTTATATTTCAATGAGATAAGGCCTGGGTAACACTTCTGTTGGATTTCATCCTGACCAACCACACAACAATTACTGACAGAGGCTACAGATTTATTCAAGAAGAAACCAGAAAGCAAAGCAAGCACTTTCTGTTAGCAGATTTTTGAAGCACTCTCGCAAAGCACAGCCTTGTAGTGGATCCTCTTTTCTGTGCAGCTGAGCTGCTCATCTTGGCAAAGCAAGATGGCAATGCATTTTGGAAATAAAAAAATCAGCCAAAGAATTTCTCTGAAAATGTGTCATTTTCCCAACCAGTCTTATTCGTGTTTTTATTTAAAGCTATGTATGATGATCTATCCATCAAAGCACCTGGAGAATTTTACAGTGAACCACCATTAGGGTCGTATTAGCTTTACAAAACCTTACCAAAATTGTTCTTGAAAGACAAATCCAAATTCATGCCATATAAGCTCAACTGCCTAGTCTAAGTTTGTTCCACTTAAAGAAATTGTCAGATCACAAGCCTTCATTGACCTGGTGTTCAATTAAATATGAAAAAATGAAATGAAAAAAGGTAGATCATTTGTACTCCTGCTTTGCTTTTACCAGCTGAAGCAGAGCCTGTCATGGCTGCCTCTCAGCAGCCTTGCTCCTTTTGACATACATTACCAGAGTGGGACAAAAATGTATCTGCTGAACAGAGGCCACATTTAAGAGTGCAACTGAGTTTGGCTCAGTTCTCTGTGATGCAGACGAGATAGGATTCCTCTTTCTCATCATACTAAGGTGAGAAGAAAGATACGGAGAGTGGAGTCTGGCCTGCAGTACAAAGTGAGTTTAGAAACCCAGAGGGTAAAATCATATTTTAGGGTAAAACAGAGACTCTTCAAAAAAGAAGCAGTGTATTTCCATGGTGCAAGAAAATTTTGAGGAACTGAACACTGTTTCTCTAAAGGAAAGGTGTATCCTGTCTGGGGAAAAGAAACTGGATACTGGAACATAAAAGAGGAAAAGCCGAACTGTTTCAATATAACACCCCAGAGGACACACTGGGTACGGGTACAATCCAGAAATGCAAGAGTAATCTGGGAGCCATGTACAATGTCAGAGATCCTGAGTGATTACATGGGGTCTGTCCGTAATAGCTCTGCAGCAGAGCTGAGCACTCTCCCTTCCTCAAGGGGCACTTGGTGTCTCTAAATAGTGTTTCAGGAAGGAGTCATTGATGGGAAAATTTGACAAGACCAATATCACAAATCAAAATAAATTAAAAACCCCAAACAAACGCCTTGAATTTCACACACCTGAGTCCTACATGGATTTGACCAGTATCATAATTAGCAGCAGAGGCAGAATCACAGAATCACAGAATGGTAGGGGCTGGAAGGGAACTCTAAAACATCATCTAGTCCAACCCCCCTGCTCAAGCAGGCCTCCCTCAATCAAGTCACACAGGAACACGTCCAGGTGAGTTTGAAAACCTCTAGAGAAAGAAGACTCCACACCCTCTCTGCGCAGCCTGTGCCAGGGTTCTCTCACTCTTACAATAAAGAAGTTTTTCCTTAAATGAATCTCAGCCTTCAACCTAAGGAAACAGCAAATCCATCTACTCTGATTCCTGCCTCTGTGGTTCTGCACAGCAATTCTCTGTGCATATCCCCATTTCTCCTCAGAGGTAAGAGATTATGAACATCTTGCCTGGGAAAGCAGTAAAGTGCAAATTCTTTATCAAAGCAATAGCCTATTGTTGGGTGAAGATACACTTTCTCAGTCCATTCAGGGCTGACAGAGATCATGCACTCTTAGCTGAGCTCCAATATCTGTGTAATCTAAATCATCTTTAGACAGATTTATCAGGAGAAAGATCAGAGATCTGGAATGGAAAAGTGTGTTTTGAAACAATAAAATGCAGGTCTCTGTTTCACTTGCTAAAGCTATTTGTGTTGTTACTTGAAAGAGATGGCATACAACAAGTCTGAGTCATTGCTGAACAGCTGAATTATAAAATTACTAATCTAAGGGCTAATTGCACTGAGGGTTTATTATGTCAAATTGTATTAGATGTGTGGGGGTTTATTTGCTGCCTGGTACAAACAAGAGTGATTGTTCCTGGCACTACCTACTCATACCTTGTGCTTATTGCCACTGGGGACTTGAAAAAATAGCCACAGTAATAAAATTTTAAATATTCTTACTGTAATCTCTTGCTTGAGGGGCTAATGCTGCTAAACACAGAAGGCTTTGTAAAGCGCTGTGTGTAATGAAGGATGAGCTGCAAGAGCTGAGCCGAAGGAACAATGCCATTATCACAGATTGCAAACTTCTTCAGGATGATGTTTGGCAGTAAATTACAGGCTGCCTGTGACTTCCTTTTGACAGCTGTGAGAGATCTCCTGTCGGGACACGCAGCCTTAAATTAGAGTGGAGAGAAAAAGTGGGGAAACACAAGAGAAACACGTGCACATTGTAACGTCACATACACTGCGCACAGGGGGTGGCTCTCCTGCCCCCCACAACTGGCCCTTCCTCACTCACATCCCTCTCTAATTCACTTCTTCTGCAAAGGATTTAGGTGCTAATCTGCCAATGAAAACTTTTACATATCCAAAGCAACCTAAAAATCTCTACAGCGGACAGACTGGGCATCTTCCTCTCCATGGGATACTTCATGTGTCAGAGAGTTATTCTTCCATTTCATTCACCAATATATACTCTCCAGTTTATTTGTAGCCTGTTTTTTCTCCTCTTGCTGGACTTTCAGAAGCACTGAATTCCCACTGGAGCTCCTGATATTGAGTGAGACTTGCAGTTAACAGGTTTCGAAACTCAGTGGATTACGTTGATGACTATGGAAGAAAATGCTGACATTTAATCTGCTAAATTCATCCATTTCTGCTGAGATTTGGACATTTCTGAGCAAATGTTGGAAGTTCTAAAATAACCAGGAGAAGAAAAGCAACTCCAAGTAGTCGGTAGAAGAGGGAGGAGTATCCTGAGGAGTATGGGAAAATTTCAGCAAGGCTGTACTTCCATCCAGATGCTCAAATCTCTTTGAAACTCCAGATCACTGGCCTCATTTCTTGGTGATGCTGCACCTACTTTAAATTGCTTTCCTCAGGTAAAATGACCATAAAACCAGCATGGTTAATAGCTGATTCTACCTCTGTGGGCAAGAAACTGGTGTAATGGATCCTATACATCCAATATCAGCTGGAGCTTTCTTCTGCTCTGCGATGCTTGGCTGAAGGCTGTCTTTAAATAGAGTGCTACAGCCCCTTTGCCACAGTGCAGAAAAAAAGATGCTGGTGATGTTCTCACATTTTTCAGGACATCGCTCTGTCATACTCAGAAAAGCAGGGAGAGCACATCAAAACATATAACATATAGTTGCTAGGAGTTGCTGGGAATTATCTGCATGCACTGCAGAATCATGTGCAAGGGTAATGTTTCTCAAAGGAATTAGAACTCCGTTGTACTGGGGCAGTTATGTAGGGCCTCAATGAGGCTGCTACTCTGGCTGAGTGGCTGTAATGGATGCTCTGTGACTGCTGAACAGCTTTTTCCTGCTCTTACTCAGATTGCTCTGGGAGAATGGTGAGGATATTAGTACTTTCAGGTGTCTGGTGTACATAGCTGTTAACAAAGAAAGAAACCAGGAATTGCTTCAGTCCCCAAAGCATTGGGGATTTATTGAATGTGTTAAGCTCAAAATCTTTTTATGCATAAAAAAGGAAACTCACTTCATATGTAGAGCTAAGAATCTACAGTTAGCATAATTGAAATCTAAATGATCTAATCAAAGAATTCTTATTAGTCCACAGCTAATCATTGTAGGAAAAGAAAAAAAGAATGCTACTACAGAAGAAATTCCAATCACAACAATACAGCTAAGATTGTTATATCCAACCCTAGTGCCTAGGCCTTTCCCCTGTGTTTTGCAACCTTTCCATTGCCCTGCTGGGAGATCAGATTGATAGCTTCAGACCAGGGAGAGCATCAGCATCCCTGAGTCCCTGACAGATTGATGGGTTTTTTCTCCTTCCTGTAGGAGCCAACTGGGAGCACTTCCACACACATCTTGTCTTGCCACTTTGCATTGCAACCAAATTTACATACGTGGTGCCTTTTACCTATGTTAAATACTTGTTCTTTGCTCTGTTTGCTACCCCTGAAACATGCTTTGCCCAGCTCCCAATTCTTCATTTCCTTGACTGGCCACGGGTGAGTTGTTTCCAGCCCTGGGCTCTGTCATGTGAGCCTCTCCCCTTTTTCTTATCATCCCCACGTCTGTATGCTGTGCCCTAAGTCCTGACACTCAAGGCCCCTGCTATCATGCCCAGGCTGCCTTCCTCTACACCACCTCACTCTGTTAGGCATGAAGGTTTTATTCTGCATAGAAGAGCTATTGTTGCTATCATCAACGTAAACATTCTGATTATAGCATGCAAAAACAATCAAGAGGAAAACAAATCAAGCTGCTTGGTCATTAGAAAAAAAAAACACAAACAGATGCAGATACAGCCAATCAGGCTTAAAACAAAGCTCTAGGCAGGTTAAGATAAGTTCAGACACAAAAAGCCTGAGGAACCTCAGTCCTGAGGCCTTGCAAACTCAGCATCACACATAATGGCCAGTTCTGAGCAGCAGCAGTGCTGTAGTTTGAGGGTTACAGGGCTATGGGAAATGTTTCAGTCTCTCAGGGAACCTTTGTGCTTGTGTCTCATTCTTCATTGTGTTTTGTGACAAATAGGCAAGCTCTTAACTCCTCAGCACGTGGACACTCACTTTCTGCCACGATCTGCTGCCTCCAGCCTTAATGGAAAGGCAATTTTTCTCACGGTAACACCAGACTTCCTTCCTTGGCTGTTCCCATCTTCTCCCAGCTCGGCTCCATGCTGCTGGATCACCTGTGCCTTCTTGCTGATGTCAGTCTCTGCTCCCTGTGGTGGCCCTGGATTCCCAAAACATGTGCTGTGATGATTGCAGACATTTCCCTGTGAACTGCATCCACAGCCACCCCAAAAACAGCCTCCTCACAGAGGCAAAGAAAAGAGCTGAGATCACACACGGAGTTGAGAGGTCCTCATACTCATGCAGATATACACAATGGGAATGGGAGTGGGGCTGGAAATTTAGAGTAGAAAGGCTCTTGCAGATTTTGGCTGTGAAAACCCAGAGAAGAAAATAAAAATGGGTGTTGAGCCACATTGATATTGTTACTCTCATGCTGTGTTGACCTCTTCCCAGAAAAAGCTGACCATCAGGGCCAGTTAGATGTACAAACAGCTGCATCCCACATCAATATATGTACAGTAACAGCCATCTAACAACATATTAATAAGGAAGAATCTGATGGTTAGACACCAAAGATCCCACAAAACCTTTCTAAGATAAAAATGTGTTAGCAATATACAAAAGCATTCAAAGTGGAAGAAATCAGTAGACTAATCATCCCAGTGCTGAAAAGACAAAGGAAAAAAAAAAGCTTTGTTTTTACCAACAGAAAAACTAGTTAAGGAACACAAATTAGGAAGATCTTATCGTCTCACCCACTGATTTGCATTTCTGAAGCAGCTGGCTCAAAAATTTCTCAGTACTCGGATGTAGGAGTGAGGACAGTACCACTGGAGAACTTGAAGTGGAAACACAAGTGCCCCAGAGGTCTAGACATCAGGAGGGTAGTTAATAAAGAAGTAAGGGTCTCTAGGACAGTCTCAGAGAGCTCAGGTCAGACTAGCTCTTCTGCAACATGTACAGAAACGGTAGCAAAGGAGGTTAGAAAAATTATGATCCAAATACAGCATTTAACAATTCACAGGATTTGCAGCAGTGGCTGAGAACAGGCATTATGCAGATGAAAAAAAAAAAAAAAGAGGCTTCTGGGGAACTCACCTGTGACAGAGCTTTGGGTACGATCTTTTAATCAGGTTACACGCAGAAATCTGTCTCAGTAAAACCCAACACTCAGAAGGGTTGGCTGAAACACAAATATTTCCTCTCCTCAGCTGGTCAGGTTCCATTCTTGATGATGGAATAGGTTAAGCTCCATGAGAGCTGTGTTGGCAAAGCAGAAATTGACAAACACTATGGGATGGCTCCAGGTTTCAGGAGCTGGCAGCCGGCAGCGCTGCTCCCTAGAGCTGCACGTTCTCCCTGGCACTTCATGCTGGGATGGATGCAAATGTTTTTTGGCACAGGTGGGTAAGTGCACCTTCTGCCCACAGCGACCTGTGGCACAGCCAGGTCATGTCTGCAGGGAGGGAAGGGAAGCTCTGTTCAGCTCTTTCTGAAGGACGCTGGCAGCAAGCGGGGACTTGGGCAGTGGGGAGGGCAGTGCTCGGCTGGAGACAAAAATAAGTACTGAAAGAGAAGGCAATTATGAAGCTAAACTGGTAGGAGTGATCTGGGCCTGTGTTGTGCTGCCTTGGAAAACTTTCAAAGCCTTTTAAAGCAATTGGCATGAAGCTTTCTGCTGGCTATAAAAACGCCTTTTGAGAATCATCTCCCATTTGTACTTTTACAAATCATGCTTTTAATAGGAATATTGTACCCACTGAAAGTGCAGGCTTGCTTGACAGCCTGAGAGAATGGAGTTCAGATCAGGCAACATCAGTAGGTGCCTTGGCATTATTTCTGCCCTGCGTGTGTCAATCCTGCCTCAGAGAGAAGAGTCTTGGAGTGAAAAATCAGGTCTACTCGTAGGCTGTTCCCATCCTTTGACCAGATATAAAATGAATCTGAGCTGTCGTAGTGGCTACAATTCTTATCTCTGTTCAGAAGGAGCTGCCTATGGCCAATAAGCAAATTTCAAACTGATACAGTAAGGTTAGATGACCATTGTTGTTGGCTGGGTTGAAGCCAGCTGTCATGACCACGAGGTGGGAGGTATCCTCATTGGGAAAGTGCTTATGGTGTGGTACACTTTACACAAGTTTCTGGTCCCCTAGAGTGTAGAGAGCTCCTTTGAAGAAAGATGGATTTCAGTGGGTAGCTCAGTACTTCTGGAAACAAAATTCTACAGCCTTCAGTCTCTATTTCTTTCCTGATGCTCTGCTCCATTTTGAATTTGGAAATTTGTCTTCATGAGTCTCAATGGAGAAAGAGCAGGACAGTAAGTTAGACCCCTGCTCTAGTTCAGTTACAGGAGATGCCGCTATTTCACCATTCACAATAGCAGGACTCTAATCAGGCATGCCAACTGACCTGAGTTTACCTAAAACTGTGGTGTGAGTATCCCTCCTGTGCTCCCAGATGTGCTCCTGTGCCAAGCCCAGCTTGAATAATCCAGAACTCCATATTCCATTAGTAGTCCTTAAAGCTCTTCAGTCTTGTCTTTTGAATGTAATGTATTTTTTATACTGCAAACAGGAGTGTGTAATTCAATGCATATGTTTTGGGAGCTGTGAGCCTATGAGAATGCCGAGCAAATCAATAAAGGTTTAGCACATCATTATTCATTATTGCCACGTAATGACACATTTATGCATGCCCTTTTGCAGGGAAGGGGGAAAACAAAAGAGGGAAACCGTTATATATGTGTAGTCAAATTTGATTCGAGAGGAAGAGTTTGCATCTGTATTGCATGAAGTCTATTAAAATTTTGGCCTTCTTTAGGCTAATAGGATTATGCCATTCCCAAACTGATTGTTTCCAAGCAACGATTGAGATCTTAGTGTGTGTTTGCTTATTTCTTTAGTTTGTTACTAAAACAGAGAAGCTTCTGCAGATAGCTGCAAAACTGATGGTATCAGGTCTTATGCATAATTTCAAGACATTTTTTTGGAGAGATTTATCATTTGGTCCATTTATCCTCTTGTTGGATGCTGATTTAAATAGTGCATCGGGGCTTAGGCACGGCAATCAGCAAGCGATGCTTTAATTTTGTAATAAAGGAAATGACCTGAGCTGCCACCGGCACGGCACACTCCAATATGTCACTTTAATTTGGACACAAACCCTTTACGGTGGTCAGGGAGAACTGTGTTCTCTGAGGAACAAATCCTAAGTGGTAGCTATGAATAGCAGCACGGGTTTTCAGTAAGGCTTTTTGAATGTCTTCAGGCGTGGCCGTCTAAAGGGCCAAATCATCTCTGCTTTACTAATTGAAAGCTCTCTTCATGTATTATAAAGGAATGCACAGCTATATAGTCCTGTACACTAAATAATAAATAGCCAGTTGCAAATGACATTGCTATTTTGTATTCAGAACTGTCCACATTGTGTGGAGATTTTGAAAGGTGCATTAAGAGGAGATTAGAGTATTTTCCCTCTTTCCTGGCTGCTTTTGGATTTCATGACATCATGGGATAAATATGATTTAGGAGTCAATGTTTACTATTTCAGCATGCAAAAAGGCTGCCTAAAGAGCTCTGTTGCTAGCATCATTAATGTATTTTCTTTAGAGTAAGAAAACCGTGCATTTATCCATAATTTAATATGAAGAAAGAGATTTATAGAGCTCTCTGATGGCTACATAAAGAATATAGTGCAGCTCTGCGTACATCTGATTTTCCACAGAAGGCAACTGATCACCTCAGAAAGGAAATACATCAGCCATTTAGTGGCATAAACCAACAAAGCGAAAGGACTGGAAGTGAAAAATACTATTATTGGTAGAAATTTTAGAAGGAATTTATTGTGGCAGAATGTAATTACCCAACTGAATGGAGTGCTGTGATCTACGTTTGTGCCTATGTAAAACCCTTTGAGGTGATTAATAACTGGCTCAATCCTTTATACTCATAACAACACTTCTGGCACAATAGCACTGTAATGATCTGTCACTCTGGCTATTGTGTTATTGGATATACAAGATCCCCTGCATTAGGCAAGTGTGGAGTCTTGGGGCTAGCAAGCAGGCAGATGCAGTTCCCTTACTATTTGCATTGCGGTATTACCAGAGATCTAATAAGAGCTCAGAGCCCTGGTGGGCTAGACTGTGATCAGTACTTGAAATGAAAGATGGCTTTCCTTTTCAGAGTTCACAATTTAATTATGTGATGGGAATCGATAGATAGATGGAGCAGGGAGGGAGGGCTGCATCATAGGAGTTGTTGCACTTCATATAATAAACACCAGCCAGAGTCCATCATCTGTCTTCATCTCTTATAAGACCACCATTTGATGGAAAATGGAATTATCTTGTGTACAATTTGAAGACAAATAATTTCTTCTCATTTGTAGTATAGCAGCAGCCAAAGACATCATCCTGACTGTACCATTCAGAATGTGACTGCCCAAAGAGTTGCAGCCAAGGTAAGGAGAATGTAAGAGAGAGGCCCCTGAAACCATCATGCAGGATGTGATGGTGTCCACCTCAGTTTGGCTCTCTGCATTTTTGAGGGAAATGGGGCAGTGAGGAAAAGGCAGTCGTGCTTGAACATTTTCAGTTGCTTGGCTGGCTTAAAGGGTGTGCACAGAAAAAACAAAGTGGGAGAGATGATGCACACAAGAGAAGAGAGCAAGGAAGGAGGTAAAGATTGGTGTAAGGAGAATGAGGCTGAGATGAAGACTTTGGAGAGTTTTGAAAGAACCTTGTGAGCAGAGAGGGAGAGTGTCCCAAGGGAAGCTAGCAGTGTAACAACACCCAGTGTCTGACAGTCTTTGGAGATTCTTTCTTGCACTTGTTTAAGCCAACTTGGCTGCCTTGGCCCTGAGGCTGGCACTTTCCATGCTGAACAATAGGACTTGACATTTACAAGCAAAATTACATGGTTTCGGAAAGAATTGATATCACATTCAGGATTTCTACCAGGCCAGTGAAAGTAACTAATGGTTTTTAAATAAAGAAGAATAATATGGTAGAAGAAACTGGAAAAAATGCTGTAAAATTTAAATGTGTTATTTTTTTATCAGTCACCAGGGTTAAACTTGACCTCTGGCACTGAAAGCAGAACGCAGTGATTAGGCACCTGGATCTACAGCAGTGTCCAGAAGAAAAAATTGACTGATGCTCTGCCTCAAGGAAGAACGTAGCTTTGAGTAACTGAGTGGTTAGGATGGTCAAAAAAAAAGGTAACCAGTTTAGTTTTGTGTACGACTTTAGCTGATGCTTCCTCTCTTGGCAGGGCACACACTGCTCTAGTTCTTTCTGTGCTTCACTTTTGCAGAGGTCTCCTCCTTCCTCCTCCATTGCAAAACTGCCAGGCTTCACCATATGCAGCAATAAAAAAAAAACCCAAAAAACAAACAAACCAAGAAAGAAAAACATCAGGAAGAAAACTCACAGCCAATTTCACGTTGCCCTTTTCAAAGGGCACGGCGAGTTACGGAAAATAAAACGGAGCCCTGGCTCTAACACGCACGCACGCAGTAAACAGCAGCCTGCGCCGCCAAGCCGGCTGCCCCTCCCGCCCGGCTGCTGCTGGTGGTGGGGTCGGCCGGGACTGGCAGCGGGACACCCCGAGGCGACGGGGCTGGCTGTGTCCGACGGGCCGCCGCGCGGGTCCCCGTCCGTCCCTCCCTCCCTGCCTCCCGGCCGGCGGCTGGGACCGGGGAGGTCGGGACGCGGCCCTGTCCATGGTGCTGATGGTCGCCGGCCGCCCCTCCCCTCGCGCCCGAAGCCGCGCTGAGCCGTCATCATTTTCCTTCAGGTGACGTAGGTTTTTACCTTGAATTAGCGCGCAACAGATGTGCGCCAGCATGGATTTTCCTCTTTGAGCCACCCTAAGAAGGCAGGGAGATTAATTAGAGCCAGAGCCCTCCCGAGAGGTGAACTTTCCACGTGTCCAGGAGGGCTCGCTCCCCTCTCCTCTTTGCATCTTGCATAAGAGAGGGGACTAGGTCAACGCTGAAAACGGTTTCTGCTTTGATTTGTTTATGTGTTTACTTTCAATTTTTAGGATAGCTGCAGAAATAATGAGAAACAGCAGGGAATGGGAAACTGATTGAGATTGATCGTTTCGTGTATTTGGCTTGCGATGACCTTTGGGGAAAGCGGGTATTTAATTTTTACTGATGTTGTAAAGGCACAGACAAAGTCCTGACCTTTCTGATCCGGGGTGACCACTATGAGCATCCCACTGAGAATTAATTACAATTGCTTGGAGCAGCTCCAAGAAGCATTTATTAGAGCACTATAAATGTGGTAAAAGCTATCAGTGTGCCTGGAGAAGCCATTCCATGTGCCTGCTGTGATATCTAAGGAAGCTCAGGCTTGTCAGCTTGTTGTTTTGTTTTGCTGTTTATTAACAAGACAGAAATAGGAGAGACAGTGTTAGAACTCCAGGGCAAGCATTTCCCATCATTCTGCTCTCCACACAGATACTTCTTTTTTTTTTTTTTTTTTTTTTTTTTTTTTTGTATTAGATTAAGGCACAATAGACAGAACCAGACAGAAGAAAAAATCAAACGTCTTCCCGAGAGACGGGACACGGTGCGATTCTCTGACTGTACAAAGCACAATACAACAGCTTCTAGTAGCCTCCTAGAAACGTAAAGTGGAAGTGAACAAAAAACTCCACACAAGAACTTTGTGCAAGGAAGTATTTCAGATTCAAGGTAAGTTATGATGCCACTGTACTCCAGCATCCAGCACAAAGCTAGGGCTATTAGTTACATGAGAGTCTGTAGTCCTTTTCCCCAGAGATCAATCTAAAAATGAAAAACTAATAGTGTGTACAAAGTTTAGGCAGAAATATTTCATATAAGAGATGATGATCTTGTCAGATACCCTGCCAAAAGGACTCGAATTGAATAAGGAGGTTTAAATACAGATTGTAAAACCATCTAAATTTGTTTCGGAGATGGATTTAATTGGGAATGATGATGAAAAAGCCAGAAATGTGGATTAACCCAAAATGGAAAGGGCAGCCAAGTTTCAGCAGATGTTTTTTTCTTGTTCTTTAAGTGCCTTATAATGAGGAAAATATGCTACATAATGACAGTTGCTTCTAAACTGACGATTTTTTTTTTCTTTTGGGTGAGGGGGAGAAGTTTCCCATGAGGCATTGGTTGAAAAAGGAGAATCAAAAAGACATAGCTGCAGACAGTCTGTATTGAACTGTTTTTGTTCCGGAGTTCCGGAGCTCAGTTTGATGTATGGTAGGAAAGACAGCTATCTCCCATTCCAGCTAAAACCAATTGAGCAAATGAGCAAATAGCCTCTATTTCTCCCTCTGCCTTGTCTCCTTGAGCATCTACATTGCATAAGAGCTCTGCCACTCTCTGTCTCCCATAGAGCCTCCCAATATCCCTTTCTGTGAGTTGATTAAGGTGTCTTTATTCTGGTAGGTTTTTATTCTATCTTACTGTGGTTGCTTTTTTTCCCTTCTATACCAGTTAAGAATTCCTCTAATGCTGTTATCCAAACAACAGATTTTCCTAGAACTAAACAAGTCCTGTTAAAATTTACTTCAAATCTGCCCCATATTCATTTTTTTTTATTCCTTTCTACCTAAAAAATGGTGTGAGGGGAGGAGCAGGGAGGGAGTAAAGGAAAACAGAAAAGACAGTGTATTCTATATGACACATGGTCGATTTCCCAGCAAGGCTCTAATTACCGTTGGGAGTTTGCACGCCTTCCCTTTTGACACACTGAGCACTCAGAGTGCAGTGCAATACCTCTTGCCTGTTCAAGTTTGCACTTACACGGACAAGATTTGCTTGTGCATTGGGACACGGGTATATGAATAGTATATGAGAAAGGGGAGTGCAGGCATCTTCCTTGAAATCCACAGGCATCCATGCAGCTTTCAGGCAGACTTAAGGCCCATACAAAATTATACTTTTCATGCTCTTTTCATATAAGGTTTCATTCTACAAAGAAATGAATGTACTGACCCAGAAAGTAGAAGTGGGATCTTTAAACCCCCATGTACCTCAGGCAAAAGGACCTATAATAACACAAGGGCAAGGCATCTTTGCAGTCAGCAGGACTGAACTCATGACTGATATCTGAAAAGGCTTGTGCCTCATGCTTGGTGGGTACACAAGTGTAGTTGGAGACAACAGGAGGCTTAGGATGTAATGTGTGAGATGGGAAACTAACACAGTGATTGCTCTTCAACTTTGCATAATGAAACGTGCAGTGTGTTTTGAGGAAGAGCATTATTTCCCTTGCTTTTGAATGTAAACCATACAGAAATTGTATTAGCTTCAGACAAAAAGAATAAAAGCTAGAGAATTCATGTGCTGAAGATATGTTGTTAAGGACAATTAAAGAATGTACTTCACAAAAGAATTCCAATAAATATAGCACTCCAAACATCATTACAAAGACAGATTGTCATTCTCAAGATTAACAGTGTGTCTATTCATGAAAATCAGCCTTTCCCTCTCGCTCCCCTGTTTTCAAGCTCTGTATTTTAAACCATCAGCTGGATCTCAGCTTTAGATAATTTCATACTGCTGGAGAAGTCTGTCCTACCAGAAGAAGCAGTAATAAGCTGCTGAAATGATCTTGATAATTAAACAGTTTAGCTTTATATTTATTTGCTGAAAAATCCCCCAGTGACATATTAATTATGCATGAAGCTTTGCATTGTAAAATAATAGTCAGTTGGTTCTCAAATAACCATCTCATCTCTATATATTTTTAGAAAGCTTTGTCTTTCAAACTGACAGCATTTCAACTATTTTAATGCTTTGATGAAGATCTAATTTTTGCTGAGAGTATTTTTCAAAATTAATATCTAGTGGCTTTTTATTTTGATCAAGCCACAATCACTATAACTTCTGTAGCAGGAAATAACTTTGCTTTTAATCTTGGTCTTTGTTCAGCTCTGCCCTTCTCAAGGCATCTTCATTTACCAGAGGTCTCTTCATAAGAGGAGCTCAGTCTATAGTAGCTAAAGCTGATAAAGAAGGAAACCTTTGCAGGGCTTATGGTGGCAAAATATATTTAGAACAATACAGCTGTTTAAGGGGGTAGGGTGAGTATCAAAGCTCCTTGAAGACCACCAAAGTCTCTCTTTCTCATATTATATATATATCACTATCTAGTCTTTACAGTGATAATCACAGAATCACAGTATCTTCAGGGTTGGAGGGATCTTAAAAGACCATCTAGTCCAACCCTACTGCTAGAGCAGGACCTCCTGGAGTGGGTCACACAGGAACTCATCCAGGTGGGTTTTGAACGTCTCCAGAGAAGGAGACTCAACAACCCATCTGAGCAGCCTGTGCCACTGCTCCCTCACCCTCACAGTGAAGTTTTTCATAATGTTTGTTTAGAAACTCCTATGTCCCAGCTTGTACCCATTGCCCCTAGTCCTATTGTTGGACATCACTGAGAACAGCCTGGCTCCATCCTCCTGACATCCACCCTTTACATATTTATAAACATTAATGAGATCAACCCTCAATCTCCTCTTCTCCAAGCTAAAGAGCCCCAGCTCCCTCAGTCTTTCATCATAAGGGAGATGCTCTGCTCCATCATCTTGGTGGCCCTGCACTGAACTCTCTCCAGCAGCTCCCTGTCCTTCTTGAACTGAGGGGCCCAGAACTGGACACAATATTTCAGATGTGGTCTCATGAGGGCAGAGTAGTGGGGGAGGAGAACCTCTCTTGACCTACTAACTGCAGCCCTTCTAATACACCACAACACCATAATATCACCATAATATCGTAGTCCAGATACAGTCTAGGGAAATTTTTGTAGTATCATCTAACCCATTGCTCAACTTGAAGATAGTATTTTTAGTGAATGCAATACTGACAGATATGTTGCTGAGGGATACTGAGGAAGCACAGGGAAGTAGTAACTTGCAGCATTAGAGATGGAAGGAGGTCTTCTAACCTGTGCAAAAGCAATGTTGACCCTCAGGCATGTGAGCAGACTCTCAAATACAAATTATTTACCCATGCTCAAAACCTAAGAATCTTGCATGAGTGAAAGTCCAGCTTTTGCCTACTTGGTGTCCAAAACACCTGAGCTTCACTGACAATTCCGAAATAAAATTTTGTGTGTCTTGTGCAAATAGAAATGTTCTGTACTAGTTATAAGAGGTAAGTAATCAACTTTAATAGGAACATGAATTTTAAGGAAATATTTATCTCCAGCTCCTTTGAACATACTGGTATAGATAGAGGCTTTTTCCATTGGTATGTGACATGTCTGAATGACATTATTTTAAGAAGCTGGAGAAGATTGTTTGGAAATCAGTAATCAGAGAACAGTTACCAAATGGAAAACTATTCACTAAGATTCTCCAGGGATGTGTCTTGAGGTTGGTTATGTTTTGCATTCACTTCTACTTTCCTGGATAAGGAAGTAAAAAGCATGCTTAGTGCATTTGCAGATGTCAAAAGGCTGGTGGAGCAGCAATCAAAATGATCCTGACAAATGGGACAACTGGTTCAAAAAACCAGGATGAACTTCAAAAAGGAGAATGCAAGGTCTGCACTTAATCTGGAAAAATCAAGTGCATTAACACAGAATGGGAAACAGCTGACTAGGCAGCAGTTTTGCTGAAAAAGATGTTGAGGTTACAGTGACTCACAAGCGGAATATGTATCAACAATGTCATACTATTACAGTAAAAGCAAACATGCGGCTTTGCTATTGAGTGTGTGTCTAATTCCGTGCAGTGAACTTCAGCAAACACAGAGGTGATCCAAGAGAAAGAAAAGAAAGTGACCAGAGAATTAGAAAACATGTCCCTTGAGGCAAGAATGAAAGAGCTAGGAGGTTAATTTATTGAAGGAATGACTGGAGAGATGTGAGAAACTTTCAAATAATCACAGGTTGTCACCTGTTTCCACATCCATTGTGGATAACATGAGAAAAGAATGGGTTAAAATTACATCATAGAAGAGTTACATTAGACATTAGTAAAAACTTCCTGACAATAAACACTACACAAGATTGCAAGAGAAAACTGTGGAATTCTCTGCTTTATATCAGATACTTTAAAACAATCAAACATACATCAGTCCATAACCATATCTCTCTCATTTATCCAGCCTTGGCACAGGAACGTGGATTAAGTGATCTCTTGATATTTTCTCTGTCTCCATCTCCCTATGGAATTTTATTATCTACAGATAATTTACATGTATTTTTGAAAGGTGGTCTCAATAAAAATCTGTCTTACCTCATCCAAACTGTATGAGATTCATGCATTTAATTTTCCTCTGGTGCTCTCCTACCTTTACTTCCATACCTCAGTTGTTTACATCTCAGCTTCTTCCTTCTTCCACTCTGGAACACCAGATGCCAAGTTCCCTAGGTAAGCCTGACTTGGGATCCAGTTGTGTCTCGCAGCTGGGGTCAGGGAGCTGGAGAGGGTCATGTCAACTGGAAAATGTGTTCCTTGCCAAGGTGCTGGAAGGAAAAGGGATGGTCTCACTGGCCTGTGGCACTTGCCTGCTATATAGAATCATAGAATCATTATGGTTGGAAAAGACCTTTAATATCATCACATCTAACCCCTTACCTCACACTTCCAGGCCCATCACTAAACTAGACGATGTCCCTTAGCACCTCATCTATGCATCTTTTGAATATGACTAGGGATGATGACTCCACCACCTCCCTGGGCAGCCTGTTCCAATGCTTAACAACCCTATACAACAGGATGTAACAAGGCGTTCATCATACATCTTCTAAGGGGAAGCCTCATACATTGGGCCAAGGAAAGTTCAGAAGCATTTTGTGCTTGTCATTGTGCAAACTTATACACACATTCATGTGTCCCTTCCATGAGAAGACTGCAGTTTGAGAGAAGGCATATAAACGCCTGTGCACACAGAGAAGCTGATTCCTGCGAGGCAGACACTGAGGTCAGTAATTAAGGTGTTCCCATGACACTTTTATGGTTAAAAGACTCGGATGCTTCAGTATTTTCTAATATATTCATTTTTCACTATACTCCCTATGTTTATTTGCTATGTAATATGTCTCCTAACAATTCCAGGAGAATATTTTTTTATTGGCTTCCACTGTGATTTTTTAAATAACTGAATAAAAAAGATGGAAAATAATTTAATATAATTAACTCTTTCATCACTGCCATCTCTTTCATTATTCTTCCCTTACCCTACTTTATACCCTTGACTGCAGCTAACATCTGTTCGAAGAGGTGGGATGCTACTAGGACATTCCAAGATCTTGAACAAGGCTAGGTTTGGCTCTGAAGTTTTCCACATCCATATGCCATTCCACATCTTCATATCTAAGGCAAATCAGAGAGGTTCAAATATAAGCCAAAGCCACATGATCGTCAGGTAGCTTACCTTCATTGTCTGGTTGGGTCTAACTGTCCCCCTGACTTTCCTAAAGTCAAAGATGTCAGTGGAGTCTAACACTGATGCACTCACTCTTCTGCGTGAACAAGAGAGATTTCTAAAGACACATAGGGGAGCTAGATGATAGTCTCTTGCTGAAAGTCAGTGGGAAGTTTGCCTTGGCAAACTTTACCCATGATATTACATGGGGGACAGACAAAGCTGATGGAGCGAGGCTACCACTGGACATTAGGCTGGGAGGAATCAAACATAGTTACCATCAATCTTTCAATATCCGTGTCTGCTTATGGGCTCAGTAGAGTGGGAAAGCAGTGAGAGACTTCCCATAAATAAATCCTCTGCCATGGAGCAACATGCTGCTATTCCTCGCCCTTTCATTTTTGTCCAGGAGAGACTAGTAAGAGATTTCCTCTCCCCTTAACAGTATAGTTCTGTTACGATTGATAGTCATAATACAACAACGTACATAAGTTTAGGAAAGGACTGCTGGGTCTGTAAAAAGCACAGGGCTATAGTGAATCCAGCCAGAAGAAAACATAAGCTCATCCTTAACTGATGGATAACTGTTTGGTCTAGCACAATTTGAGATGTTTCACACAGTTCTGTTTGCAGAACTCCAACTATGCTTTTGTGCAGGCCTCTCCCCTCCTCGCCCTCTTCTTTAATCCTGTGGTTCTTGTTTCTTGGCTTCATCTCATTAGTCCTGCGTTGTACAGCTGCTAAACCAACAGTCAATAGACTAACTACAGCTTTCTGTACATATTTTTTTAATCTCTCCAGAAACTTGGAATCATGTCTTGTGTATGTTTATTTTTATACAGGGAGCTTGTTCAACTGACATTACTGTAAAACCATTAAGAGAACATGTCCAGTATCACCAGTCCCTGCTTCACACGATATCCTACTATAACCAAAGGGTCAGAGCCAGCAAGGTAAAAAGAGTGCTTTGCATAGCAAATAGTTTTTACGGCTTACAGTTAATGGACCTTACTATTAATTGGCAGAATTACAACTCTTGCTTAGTCAATGAAAGCAGCTGTCTTAAAAAGTTATTAGGCTTCCTTTTGTTCTTGTTTGCCTGTAATTTTTTTCTCGAGATTTATTACACAGGGCCTCTTTGAACTTATATTGAATGTTTCCTTTCAGGATCTACTTGCATCTTGGCTTCATATAGTTTGCTAGTCTTTCAATATTCCAGCAGTGCAGGGACATGAAAAGGAAAACAACAACAAAAAAGGCAAATAATTAATAGTCTGAGGGAAATATTCCACAAAAATATGAATACTATGGAAATATCAATAATAACAACAAGATGAATAATATGATAAATACATACACAGCCTTATCAAGGCTACACAGTTTCACTTTAACCGAAAATAAACTCCAGGAACAGAGATGTAGTAATCCATAAAGCATCTTATGTTGTGCATTGCCTGTTGTGCACAGCCATTCTAAATCAATTAGCCCAGCCAAGACATGGTTCTCCCTTCTTTGGCTGGAGGGAAAACAATTTATTTCAAAAGCTGATTCAGCAAGAAACTCTTCAGGGGCCTGTCAATGTCCCATTAATAATCAGAGATGCTGTAATGATTATCAGTGGCGTTGTAAATCATTTGGGTACCACTATTTATTTTAACATTCTTCAGCAATTTCATGTTTCCTGAAAGACAAGCACATTTCCATGTCATGAAACACACTCTTCAGCGGAAAGTAACAAGGGCTATAACAGACTTTTAAAATATTGCTTTGTCATATTCTGTACCTTTTGGGTTTTTTTTTTGTGTGAAATTAATTATTCAAGAAAAGGAAGTCCTTATAAATTTGATCCAAGTCAGTGATATTATAAGCAGATATTAAGAAAATGTCACTCTCACTTCAGCTAGCTGATCTTGGCTTTAGTCTCCAATAATCCTCCCTTTTCATTACCCTCTGAAGCCCAGTTCTGCCTTCAAGTGAAATTAATAGGAGGAAGATCAATCCTGCATGTCTCTTAGTGTGTCAGTCCAAACCTGCCTCTACTGCCTTCAGAGGGCTTTTCTGGAGCATGATTTCGCTCAATAATTCAGACAAATGCCAATTCAATTATTCCTTGTAGATAATTTAACCGTCTTTTTTTGTTTGTTTGTTTGTTTGTTTTAATGAAAACTCAGTACAGATTAAACACAGATTCAAAGATCAAAACAGCACCAATAAAGCTCTGCCTGAGTTCCTTTTGTACAAGAAGCAGATATTATTAAGAAATGGCATTAAAAATGTCATGAATACAGAAGAGAAGAGTGAAAGCTGAGAAGGAATCCAGGAGCCAGGAAAGCCACTGGAAGAAAATAAATGTTCATTAATACCTCACATCACACAGGCTACTTACTTGCATTGATGGACTGGAAAAAAAATTACTGGCAGTGATAGCTGTGCTTGAAATTTCTAGTTTTCAAACCTCCAGATCCCATTTTCAGCACGAAGAATGCATCATTGAACGAGCACGACTGCAGCCGTGTTTTAACAATGCCAGGTCATTTTCCCTCTGTTTTATTTCACGGTCTCTGAAAAGTTTCCTCTTGCTGCATATGTATTTTAGGAAAAATACTCTCCTTTTTACTCAAGAACGACTTTTTCCTCAAAAGCTAGAGACTTTTCCTCTTATGACTTTTAGTCCTAATGAGTCTGTAGGGTGAGTAAAAGGATTGCTGCTTCCTTCTTTTAGGGTTAGGTTACTTAATGACTTCTTTTCTGTTTGCATTCCTAGTGATCATAAAACTGTCACTATCTGCACTTCAAAGCTGGCTTGCTGCTTTTGCCTTGTAACCTTGAGTGATTACAGCAGTGGCTCTCAGCTGCTGCTTCTTATGACTGATACGTGTATCTTAAATACAGGTGGGTTTTTACCCCCTCAAATTAATAGCAAGACTGTGTATTACTGTTTTGCAAAGAGGAAGTGCTTGTGAGTCCTTGTCTTTGCTGTGTAAGGCAAAGCGTGGACAACCGAGCCTGGTGGTACAACTGGGTTTGCGTTCAGTCAAGTTTCAGTTGCCAAACTGATGATTGACTCGAGATGGCATTCAATAACCTCTACTTTCAGCTGTGATTATTTATTGAAGGGCTCTGGGCCATTAAAGTTCGTTTGGTGATTGTTCTATCCCCCCTGAACACCCCCCCAGCCCCAGATCTCATTCACATGATAAAGTTCGACTTCTATGTTTTCTAAAGGCTTTGCAACGAGTAACAAAAGCCCCCCCTTTATAGGGATAACCACAAAGGACAAAAATCTCAAGCGGAGCAGGAAAGGGCACATTGTTGAGGCTGGGTCAGCAGCTGCAGCCCTCACAATGCGCCCTGCCCAGCGGGGCGAGGGCCCCACCGCCCCGGCGGCATCGGGCTGCACGTCTGTGTTGAATACGAGTCGCTCTGCGCTTCGGATGGCCAGAAGTGCGATTCAGTAGAAAATGGCTCACAAGGGCAGGGCTGGCAACGGGCAGGGGCGGCGTGGAAAGAGGGCACAGGCGCGCAGCAGCCTCTTGCAGGCAGGAGAGGGGCCGTGGAGCGGGGCGAGACCTCAGGCTGTACGAGCAGCGTGGAAGAGAGCGAAACCGACCCCCGCTGCTGAGGGAGCGGGAGCGCGCGTGTGTGTGTGTGTGTGTGTGCGCCTGAGGGACACGGGGCGGCCGCGGAGGTGTGACAGCGATGCCGGCAGCCCGCGCCGCCCCTGTCCCCGCGGGCGACGGCGGCGCAGCCCAGACAGAAGGGCAACCCCTGCCGGCCCCGGGGACGAGGCTGCTGCGGGGCGGCGTGAGGCCGGTCCCGCGCCGCGGAGCGGAGCCAAAGGGACTCGCTGGTGTTGCAGGGGGGGCACGGCGAGAGTCCCGGGGCAGCCGCGGCTTGTGCGGGCGCAGCGAGAGCCGGCAGCGAGCCCCCGGTGGGCGCCGCGCGAGGGAACAGAGGCGCGCCCGCGGCGGCCAGCGGGGGGTGACGCCCCTCCCCGCGCCGGCCGCACGCCAGCCACAGGTAGCGGCCGCTGACCGCCGGCTCCCCCCGCCCTCCCGGCACGCAGCCTCTCATTGGGCGCCTGTCACGCCCATCAGCAGCGCGCGCGGCGGGACCCCGGCTCTCATTGGCGGGCTGTTCCCCGCCCCTCCCGGCACAGGCCAAAAGGGAGGCGAGGGGGCGGGGCTGAGGGCCGGCGGGGCGGGGCTGAGAGCCGGCTGGGGGCGCCGGGGCTGAGCCCGCGAAGGCGGGTGGCGGCGGCGGTGGCGGGAGCNGGGGGAGAGCAGCAGCTGCTTGTCGGCCGCCCGCGGGGCTAATCGCGCGGTCGCCCGGTGGGAGCCCCCCGCAGCGCGGCGCCGCCGTTCGCCTTAGAGCCGCAGCCGGGGCAGCCGCGGGGCGCGCCGGGCTGCTCGCTGTGCTCCGGGCCGGGCTGAGCGGCCAGTCCAGGGGCCCTCTCGCCTCCGCCGGGGTCGGGAGGAGCTTTTGTTTCTGTCCCTGCTGCTGGCCTCGGCCCCGCGCCGGTCCCCAGAGACGCGGGGCGCGTGCATCATCCCGGTGTCGGGGGGGGGGGGGGGGGNGGGTGGTTGCGGAGCCTCCCACGCGTGGAGTCGGGGAAGAGGACCCCAGACTCACGACTCTCGGGAATGGGCCCTCTCTTCCCACGGTACCCGCTCCGACCGGCGTCCAGACCCGAGAGCCCCGACTTCGGGGGCCTCTTCCCCCCTCGTTTTTCCTCCCCGATGTGGCCCCCACGCCAGCACCGCGCCCGTGACACGGGCAAATCTCTACTGATGTCTAGCGGTCCTCAAGTGATCTTCGGCTCTGAAGGGTGCTGGGAGTCCTTGACAGCTCGGGAACTTTTGAACCTTTTTGTTTTTAGTCTTTTTTTTTTTTTTTTCTACTCATGTTTCTTTCAGTTTATTTTTTCCCCCATTTCTCAAGCGAATCTGTGGCCGAGAGGCAGCTGGGAGTCTTGAGTGAACGCAGGAGTGTCAAACAGGGATGTAGTGGAACTGCAGAATGTCTAACGCTAACTGAAAAGCAGTTAAAAAAATGCTTTACTTACTCTCTTTCTTCTCGTTTCTGATACAGTTCAGTAATCGCTGCAGATAACTAACACAAGGACTGATAGTTTTAGGCTGAGAACAATCTGTGAAGTGGGGCCAGTACTTGAGTGATGGGTTATTGGGTGCAGTTGTGAGATTCTTTGATAGAAAATACTTCAAAGCGCAAATGGTTTCATTTGTGCGCTGTTTTGTGCGGGAATAGGAAAAAGCTGTCTAGCTGTGGTTCTTTGTGCCTCTCTTGTAAACTACAGGGAATGAGGGGAAAGTATTCCTATTAGAAAAAGATGGGGTCAAATTATGAAAGCAGCTGGGAACTTCAAGAGACTTTAAGTCTAGGGATGAGAGGGAGGAGGTTGTTTTGCCTTGCCTGTCTTGCAAGGCTGTCCTTTTGTGTTTTTCTTTTATCTTTCAAGTTTTAAATAGGGGATAGGAAAACGTTAAGTTTTGTAGGAGGCAGACTGTTGTTTTGTCTCTGCCTGATACAGTACTTTCCATAGTAGCTAATAGTGTGTGTGCTTGAGGAAGAGGATGAAGTAATGGAATAAGGTTGCAGTTCTCTCATGCTCTACCACACTACAGTAGTGTGTCTCTCAGATATGAAGCTCTGTGGCCTTTATATATGGAGACTGACAAGGTATGAAATAATTATGTGGACTAATACCCAAGTTGGAAACCTGTTAATTAGAGTTGCAAGTTACAATGCTTGTAAACCTGTATTAAACCCTGTATTTGAGCTGTGGAACTCAGCTTTTTTTAGGTGTTATGTTCAGTTCCTGACTTTTACCTTCAAGTTCCCATTTGAAGGAAATACACAAAGATGGAAGGACAGTTGTCAGCCTGCAAAAATAAAGGCACCAAGTCATTCTTACTCTGTAAGAATACGGCTTTGAGTAAGTGCTGTAAGGAAGATGTTTTATGTGCAGCTCTTCTGTTGAGATTAGGACCAGACCATGCTTCCCCTTGAGCAACGTGGAGCTTGATTTATTTCCAACTGAATTTTGAGGATGACTTGTGCAAAGCAAACTTTTTTTTCTTATTGCTTGCTGGAGGGTTATTTTTGTGTTTATATTGCTAGTGGCAGTGTGAATGTAGTTATTAGTGAGCACAGTGGTTTTGTTGTACGTGAAGTAATGTATAATTGAGCCAGTCCTTCTTTCTTCTCCTTTTCCATGGCTATTTACTTGAAATAAAGAAAAATAAAAGCAATTTAAAAATCAGATAGGTACTGAAACAATAGTCGTGATTATACTTTGTGTAGTTATTGGAATTGCATGATCTTTGCTAGTTTTCCTGTTTGTCTATGAAAGTAATGAAAGACGACTTCTGTCAGAAATAGAATTGCTTCTGCTTTAAAGAGGGACTTTCATAGCAGGAATAAGTTATTGAGGCTTCATGTTTGATTTATATGGTACAACGCACATGACATTGCATAGCTAATGGTAGCATAGACCTGCTTTGTTTTTCAATATGTGTCTTGTCTGTATAACATGCCTCAAAGAATTATCATTTTAGGAGTAGCAATATTAAACTTGCAGACCAGCTGTGCTTTGGTGTGACTACTTTAGCTCAGGTTTATTTACTTTATTCTTCAGTAAGAAGATACATGCCATAAATTTCTCTGAAGGACCAACAATAGTGTCTGTGGGCAATGTTCCTGTTTGGAAGAGAGAAGAAGAGAAGCTGTTGTGTGACATGTCCTCTGAGTATTATTTTGAAGTTTCTTATATACAGTGATTAGCAGGACAGGATTTCTGAAAATCAAACCACACTGGAGTAGATACTTTGAAGAATTCCAGAGGAGCTGGTGGTAGCTGAGTGTTTAAGTCACTGTATCATTGTCACCTGGACAGTGAATTAGCTTTCATGCCTTTGCAAGTCTTCCCTTTTTAATTAAACTTCTTGCATGGACAATTCCATCTTGGTGTAATTTGTACTAACTGAAGTGGAAAAGAGCCTTGAGAGAACTGTATTAGAGGACTTGTGATATAAAAAGATAAATACATGAAGTTAAAGCTTTGCTCTTTTGAGCTGTCCCGTGGCACTGCCTTCCAGAGCTCTTGTGACTGCTTTCAGTGAGGAATGAGCAAGAAAGGATGTTGCAGTTAATTGCAGTCTGCTCTTGCAGGCCTGTCCTTGGTTGGCGTGTACTTGATACGGTCTTGTAACTTAGCTTGACTCTGATAACGAGTTGTATAATACAGCACTTTTGTGCCTTTAAAATTCAATGGTTATGTATTGGTTTCTTCTTGAAATGTGTGGCATCAACTAAAATTTATAGACTTCTTGTGGTCATTATAATGACTTTAATTTTTTTTTGCGTGCAAAGTATATTGAGCTCTGTGTGGTGTATCAGGTGAATGGCACTATTAGCACGAGTTACTAACCAGTCAATGTATGCCCCCTGGGTCATGGTACTGAGTTTTGTGAATTACCTCAGTAAGCAGGAAGATATTAATTTGCAGTTCTGATAGGGAGCGGTTGCTTTTATCAGGCTCATTTCTTAGTTCTCTAATCTTAAATCCGTTCAGTATATGAAGATCATGAACAGGATCAGATTACAAATACATGTCTTCCAGTGTTGTATACAGCTGTAGATTGTCTTCAGAAGCTTCTTTATAACAGGTATCCTGTGAGTCACAGATTGTATGTAACTGCTTATTCTCTTAAAAGAAGAGATAAAGAAGGGATATGGGGGGGGGGGGGTGTGTGTGAGGATTCTTCTCCATATAGAAGAATCACATCCAGAATACCTTTAATATAAGAAAAAACAGTCACTTGACTAAGAATTAAAGTGAGGCATCTTGAGCCTTAGCCCTGTAGCAGAAGTGCTATAGTACTCACATTCTCTGTCTTTAAAGGTAATAATGAAAATAACCTGAAGTTACAGTAGGTTTATCTGCTGGACTTGAACCCATGAGTGCTTTCCTTTGCTGTTACTGTGACTTAGATCTAAGTGTTCAGAAGCCAGTTGTAACAGCTGTTGAAATGTTGCACTGGGGTGTTATTTTTTAACTGGAAAAGCACTGTTGGTTTTCACTGCTCTTTTGGAAACTCGGTTGACTGACATATTTTTAGCTGCTGGTAGATGTCGTTCTTTTTCTTCTGCCAAAAGAGGAAACAAAACTTTTGGGGAAGAAGTTAAATCTATGTGTAGAAACAGCTGGAGATGAAAACAGAAGTCCTTGTGCTCATTTAGGCAGTAAACCAAGAGCCGGTCTTGTTTGATTTCTTTGTTTTTGCCAGGTGAGACAGCCGGAGAACTTTTGTTGACAGATTGTTAATAAGGTATTTGTTGGATTTACTTGTTTGGTTTTTTAAAAATTCCAAATCTATTTGTGTTAGGGATTGATAGATTCTCTGAATGTCAGCACGTGAATTTTTCCTTTCACATGCAGAAATATTCTGCCGTTGAACTAACGGTGTTTTCTGGGTCTAGAATCATTCACTATATGTCCACTTCTCCCTTTAACACAGTTTTGGTTACTTTTTTTCAATATTATTGGAGCTCATTCCTAACTGTTATAAATACTCTTTATTTTTATGGAGATTTGGTAGCCAAATACAGTGGTGGGGACAATGTGTGTTTCCACTAAATGTACACCATTTATGCCAAATTGTGTAATATTTTACTTTTGAATACTCATTATACTTGAGCCACTTGAAGGCATGCTTCAGCACTGAGCTAACAATCTTTTGTGTTTTACAATATATACTTTTGAAACAGGGAAATTGAGTGCTTTTCAGGTTGTTTGTGTTTTACACAGATATTAAGTATAAAAAACCCAACAAAGCAAATTTTCACCTTCCTTGGTGTACTATCAAAGAGATTATACTTCAGGTATAGGTTTTCTTCTAAATGTTCAGAACTACAGTCCTCCTTGTTAAGAGTGTTTTGGTAAGAAGTACTGGAAAGAACTAACACAGACTATCGAGTTCTGAGTGAAGAGAACTTGCTAAGGATTAGTGAATGTAGCAACAAAGCAAAACTTGTCTTGGACATGGCTGCCATGCAGATATTTTTGATTTAGTTTGTGACTTAATCTTACATTCAGTAGATACTTAGTTTTGTAATAGTCTTTAGAATATGATGCAACCTTTAAAATGCTGGTGAGTGACATAGATGAAGTAAGTATAGGTGTCAGTAGTAATTTGATTCCGTTCAGAGTTTGTATTTACAGTCATCATAATTGATACAAATAGAAGTAGTTTGTATTGAGGCAGTTGTAACTTCCATTAATCTGTCAAAACTAGAATTTTTGCTTGATTGCTGCCCTTGCTTGACTCCAGGACAAGAAAAAATGAGGTTTTTCAACTGTTGTGCACAGAATTAAAGCCTAGTGTGTTTTCTCTTGAGTTCAATAAATCAAAATTCTTTCACTGTTTCTTTGGCACGAGCTTTTATTGCACATCCCTGTTGTTTAAATCTGTCCAATACAGAAACTATAGAGTAATTTCTTGTGAATAAACTATCAAGCATTGTTCACTTGCACAGCAGTATGCACAGATAAATTCACATCAAAGGAAAATCTATCATTAGTTCTGCATGAGATGGACTCTTTGGAGGCTTATGCATTGATTATGTTTATTCCTACGCTGATGTAAGAGCACAGGGTTTGATTGGCTGTTTTAGCTAAGATTTAATTTTTTTGGAGTTGCTTTTTGGTACCTGAATATACACTTGCTTTAGAGTTATATATATATATATATTATGATGATTCTCAAGTCCTTTTGTCAGCCTTGTGTTTGCTGATAGACCTTCAGAACTGGGAAGGAAAGTTTAAATAATAAATAGTGGAAATGCTGTTTTTACTGAATGATATAAATAAATTTGGTAGATAAAACATCTTCAACTTTGTAGCATGTGCTGCTAGCAATTGCAATTCTTCAGACATTTGAAACTTTTACACAAGCCTCTTATTTGATACTCTTCATTACATAAAGAATGATGAAATACTAGTGCTTTTTTTTCCTTGAGATTTGTTTGAAATTGGCTCCTTCAGGCCTTCCAAGGTAATGTCACTTTTTCAGATGCCTGCCTTGTCTATGAGCATATGTCACTATTTTATGTATATTTAGGCTGTTTGCTGAACTGTTAAGTACTAAAACATGGTGCTATTTAGGCTGGGGCTGTGCTGGTGAGGCGTAGAAGCTGCTGCATGTTGTTGAGTTGAAGTGCTCTGTTGGGGTGGCTGCCCTCAAAGACTGGTGCCTATTTTCCCACTGGGTTGGCTGTATGAAAGCCCTAACTGTTTAGGGGCATGACTCTTATTAATAGTAAGACAGCAGCGTTCAGTATTGTGTCAGAGATTCCTCATTCAGGAAACACTTGTGTATCCTTGTAAGTAATTGGGCTGATGTGTTTTTAATAGAATGCTGTCACTTGTTATTCTTGCTCATTTGTCCATGTTTTTCAGCGTTTGGTCCTCTAGGTTGCTGGGTAATTAGTTGGACCTTAGCATACAGTACATGTTTTGAGAAATTGTGAAGATGGAGCTTGGTGGCTTAAAATATACCAGCAGTTTTGGGCTCTACAATACAGGAAGGATACAAAAATACTAGAGTGTATCTAAAGGAGAGCAGCAAAGATGGTGAAAGGGCCAAAGGACATGACTTATGAGAAGCATCTGGAACATCTTTCATATGCGGGAATTGGGGCTGTTTAGTTAAGAAAAGAGAAGACTGAGGGGGGGATCTCCTTAATATTTACAAATATCTAAATGATGGATGTTAGGAGGTTGAGGCCTCCATTTTTCCTATTGTATCTAGCAACAGGACAAGGGGTAGTGGGATGAAGCTGGAACACAAGAAGTTCCATTTAAACGTAAGGAAAAACTATTTCACTGTTCAGGTGAGGGAGCCCTGGCACAAGCTGCCCAGGGAGGATTTGGAGTCTCTTTCCAGGGAGGTCTTCAAGACCTGCCTGGACGTGTTCCTATGCCACCTGATCTAGGTTGACCTGCTTGAGCAGGGGGATGGGACTTGATGATCTCTAAAGGTCCTTTCCAACCCTACCATTCTATGATTCTATGATACTGGGTATGCTCCTCTTGGAAAAGAGGGTACTGAGGGGTGACCTCATAGCTGACTTACAGCTTCCTCATGCCAGTGAGCAGGAAAGGAGCTGCTTATCTCATCTCTCTGGTGTCTGGTGGCAGACACAAGGGAATGACTTCAAGCTACATCACAGGAAGTTCAGATTGGATATTTGGGAACAGTGCTTCACTGAGCATGGTGGTCAAGCAGTGGAACAAGCTTCCCAGGGAAGTTATGGTGACCCCAAGCTCATCAGGGCTCAATAAGCATTTGGATAACAGTTCTAGGTATCTGGTTTAACTTTGAGCGTCCTGTGTGGAGTCAGGAGTTGGACTTGAGCCTCATGGGTCCCTTCCAACTCAGGATGATCTATGATTCTACGATAACCCAAAAGCTATAATGTAGTAGCATTTTAGAAGCCATAGAAGACTTGAGTTTCACTAACTGTTTAGAAGATAGTGTGTGCAAAAACGCTTCCATTTATTGTCGATGTATTCACAGAAACTAAATATGAACAAAGCACCTCATCAGTGAAGACTGAAAGGCTTGAATAATCTCATGATAATGTTTTATTCAAGTCTACTTGTGGGGGCTGTGTGTAAAGGGCAGTTAGCATAAGTTGGGAATTACTGCAGCACTGCCATATTTATAGGTGAAGGACATTATAGGAAATGGGACTATCGGGACTTTATTCCAGTACTGGTTAACAAGTTACACTGTGACAAGGAGATGATACTACTGACAGGGCTGTTAGGAGGATTCTGAGGTTCAAATTGAATCCGGGGTGAAATTTATTCCAGTACTGAATAATGTAATAACTGTAATGGCCATCTGAATTTAAGTATTCCTTTATTTGATGTATGCAGCTGTTTTCCACTCCTCTCCATGTGTTTACTTTGCTTGTAACAATAATTGGAGAGCCTGTGTATGTAAGGAGTGGCAGGCATAATGCATACAAAAATGCTAACAATATTTCAGTGAATGTTGATTTCTTGATGTTTGATTTGAAATACCATAGTGGAAAAGGTCACAATTTCATGGTGCTGAGGAAAACCATGCATCTGCTGCGATGATTTAGTTTTGTCCTAACAAAGCAACAGACAGCTGTGGGGACTGGTGTGCTACAAGACAAGGCCTGGGAAACTTGTTTTATTTTGAAACTTCAAACAGTCTTTGGAAAGGCTTCTCTGAGAAGTTCTTCTGCCTCATTACTTGTGAATGAAGAAATGAATTTGGAACTTGTGAATCAAGGGGGCTTTAGTGAAAGTGTGACTTTTTTCTTGTACAGCAGTTAGGGTTTCTGCTGAGGTGTTTTTTTTTTTATGAGGTGTTGAAATTTTCTGGAACTTGTATCAGCCCAGGTTTATTGTAAAGTTATTTCCTGGGAAAGTGCCTTTTTTAATTTTAAAGCTTGGCTGCTGCTTTGAATGCTTAAGCAGCTGCAAACATGAAGGATGCACAACATCACTTCAAATGAAGCTTACATTTAATTTATGCTGAATGTGAAGACACTCATACACTTATTACTGATTTTTTTTTTTTCCACACAGTTTGAATATTGAAATATCTTCTAACCTCTGTATGCCAGCTCAGGAGATGGAGCAGAGTTGTAGTTAACTTCTATTTAAAGAGAATGTCTTGGTACAGTTATACTAGTGGTTTGGTTACAGTTTCAGATTAGCTAACTGTGTAGGAGAAGGGTATTTTCCAGGTTGTGCTAGACAAGCAGATGTGCAAGCCGTGTATGTGTATTCTGTCCACATTCTTTTTGCAGAGAGAACCAGAAACTAGCATTTCAATAGCTACTGTCTTTTTTTTTTTTATATAAGTATAGAGGATCCTGTCTCCTGCAGCTCAGCTTGCTTCTCTTGAAGCTCTCCATTCTTGAAATCCTATAGGTCATAGAATCATAGATCTGTTTCAGCTGGAAGAAGCCTTCAAGATCATCGGGTCCAGCCTCTGTCCCAGTCCTATCAACCACGAGACCATTTCCCTAAGTGCAACATCCATCCATCTCTTAAACACCTCCAGGGACAGTGATTCCACCACCTCCCTGGGCAGCTTCTTCTAATGCCTGACAACCCTTTCAGGAAAGAAATTCCTCCTCACATCCAGCCTGAACTTCCTCTAGTGCAACTTGAGGCCATTTCCTCTTGTTCTATTGTGTGTCACTAGGGAGAACAGACCGACCCCTTTCTGGTAGTTATAGAGAGTGATAAGGTCTCCCCTGAGCCTTCTTTGCTCTCAGGCTAAACAGCCTCAGATCCCTCAGCCGTTCCCTCATGAGATATGCTCCAAATGCTTTACTAGCTTGGTAGCCTGCCTCTGTATCCTCTCCACCACCTCAATGTCCTTCTTGTAGAGAGAGGCCCAAAACTGGATACAGTATTCAAGGTGTGGCCTCACCAAAGCAGAGCACAGGGGAATGATCACCTCCCTCCTCCTGCTGACAACACTGTTATATGTCCTTGCTGTAGGAATCATTTTATATTTATAGCAGGTAGAGAGTTTTAGAGTTTGTGCATGGCAAGTGTGAAATACCTGAATCTTGAAGTGTTGAGATACAAATGCTTTCAAGAGGGGTGTCTGAGAATGCCCTGAAGGTCTTCTACCCCTCACATGAAATGTAGCTGTTATGACACTTGCCTCAGCCTACAAGAGTATGAGCAGTGTTTGATGACAATCTTAACATTTCAGACATCCTTTGATTCAGGATGGGTAATTCTCCACAAGTGCGTAGATAAGATTAGGAGCAACCCCTAGTTACAGCTCAAGCTAATAATGCTGTAAAGACAGGCCTTCAGTTCTAGTTTCTGTGCTGAATTTCCACTGCTAATGGTAGGAGAAGCTTCCATGCTGGTGGACTAAAAAGCAATTAGGTTTTTCACCTGAAATAATTAGCTTGAGATAACTGCATCTGAAATACTACAGTAAGATCATTGGGATTCTGACCTTTTTTCCTAAAATATTTGCTATTTTACTGGAGAAGGTACATGATTTGCAGTGATGTTGTTCTAGTTGCCATATTAACAGTTCTGAGGGCCTCTAAGCTTGCATGGGTCTGCAGCTTGCTATGTGTAGGAAGATTAGATTTTTCTTGGTCACTTGGCTGGCTGAGGTGTCTGACTAGTTGGTTTGATGTTGGAGCAGATTTAGTAGCCCTCAGAAAGTGGTTGCATGACTCTATTAAATGGGATTTATAAGTTTATTTGCAAAAACTGCTGGGAAGTAGTAAATAAAACTTCACAACTGGGGAAAATTCCAGAACTTTCATTGTCTTAGATGCTTCAAGTCAATGAAATATTTTACATAAAATCACAGGATGGTAGGGGTTGGAAGGGACCTCTAGAGATCATCTAGTCCAACACACTGGCTGAAGCAGGTTCACCTAGATCAGGTCACACAGGAACATGTCCAGTTGGATTTTTAAGATTTCCAGAGGAGACTCAACAACCTCCCTGGGCAGCCTGTGCTGGTACTCTGTGCCTCTCACAGTAAAATAGTTTTTTCTTATGTTTAAATGGAACTTCTTGTGTCTGAGCTTCATCTCATGACTCTTTACCCTGTTGCTAGATACAGTAGAAAAAAGGGATGCCCCAAACTCCTGACATCCACTATTTAGATACTTATAAATATCAATAAGCTAGCCCCTCAGTCTTCTTTAGACTAAACAGCCCCAGTTCCCGCAGCCTTTCCTCATAAGGAAGATGCTCCAGTCCCCTGATCATCTTGGTGGCCCTGCACTGGACTCTCTCCAGAAATTCTCTGTCCCTCTTGAGCTGGGGAGCCCAGAACTGGACACAGGGCTCCAGATGAGGCCTCACCAGGGCAGAGTGGAGAGGGAGAAGAACCTCCCTTGACCTGCTGGCCACACTCTTCTTGATGCATCCCAGGATGCCATTGTGCTTCTTGGCTACAAGGGCACACTATTGGCTCATGTTCAGTTTATTATCAACCAGGGCTCCCAGGTCTCTCTCTGCAGAGCTGCTTTCAAGCGGTTCAATCCCCAGCCTGTACTGGTGCATGGGGTTGTTCCTTCCCAGATGCAAGACTCTGCACTTGTCCTTGTTGAACCTCATGAGATTCTTCTCTGCCCAACTCTCCAGCTGGTTGAGATCCCTCTGAATGGCAGCACAGCCTTCTGGAGAATCAGCCAGTCCTCCCAGTTTGGTGTCATCAGCCAACTTGCTGAGGGTACACTCATCCCCTCCTCCAGGTCGTTGATGAAGATGTTGAACAAGACTGGCCCCAGAACCGATCCTTGTGGAACTCCACTGACCACAAGCCTCCAACTTGATTCTGTGCCATTGATCACCACCCTCTGGGCTCTGTCATTCAGCCAGCTCTCGAACCATCTCACTGTCCACCCATCCAAGCCACACTGCCTGAGCTTTCTGATGAGGATGTTATGGGAGACAGTGTCAAAAGTCTTGCTGAAGTCAAGGTAGATGACATCCACTGCTCTCCCCTCATCTAGCCAATTATGCCCTTGTAGAAGGCTATCAGGTTGGTCAAACAGGATTATTTCCATAACTTAGTAAATTGATCCAGTAACTATTTCTGTGAGTAGTTAATGATGAAGTAAAATGTTGTAGCGGATGGACTCCTTGTCTTAAAACTGTGGCTTTCTGAAATGTGCAGAAACAAGCCTTATAGGGTATAGTCTAATATCCATTTTTCTGTTCCCTATTCTGTCTCTTAATCTGAAACTATTTAGGCAACCGTGAAATAAGCACCTCTGTCGGGCAGTATTTTTGTTGTCTGTGACAGCAGCAGCTGAAACCCCAAATCCATCTCTTTCTCTCTCTGACCTGTGTTTTCAGATGAAGCTATTCATGTTCTTTGCGTGCCACTTCTTCATTTTAATTTTCTGTTCTGCTTCCTCCTACTGTAAACTCTTATGCGCTTCTTCTGAAGTTGTCCTTTACTTCTCTTTCATTTGAAAGTCTCTTATATCCTAGCATTCTCTGTAAGAAATGTGTTGTGATGAATTTCTGCTTCGTGGCATTTCTGGTAAAGCCCACAGGTTTTTTTTGGTTTTTTTTTTTGAGTGAAATGCTTACATATGTAAAAAAAACCAAACCACAACAAAAACTGTCCTCACTGCCACATTCATGTCCATAGAAACTTAAAATGGGGGGAAGTATATGCAAGACATGAAATATAAACCCTTTTTCCCTCAGCTGAGTGAACTGCTTACTATCAGATTTCTTTAAGCCACAGAATGTTATTTTTGGCAGGAACATCAGAAAAGAGTATTCTTTCTTTTAAACAGTTGTTGTTTGGAAAACAAGCATATGTCTGGCATCACCATGGATTTCTAAAAGAGGAAAAAGTGGTTTTTATTTTCAAAACTAGTAGAAAAACTGTGTTTTCAACAGAATCAAATGTTAAAACTACTTTTGGAAGAGTAAATGTAGTAGTGTGTCCTTACAGTTGTCAAGGTTGAAACAACAAGTGTAGTTAGCCCTTAAGCTGTTAAATGCAAATCATAGCTTGGCAAGAGTTTTTTCCTCAGCCAAGTGACTGGGTTCCAGAGCAGAACACATAGGCAGCCTCTAAGAATTTTTTAAGTTTTTCAAAGCTAAACTTAAATGTTGAGGTTCAGATATAAACAAATAAGGCTTCACTTGATACTCATGGAACTGTGATTTTTAACTTGAGGACCCATCTGTAGCTTGATTATCCCTGTTCTTGTTCAACTTGGTAGAATTATGGCTGTTAATGTCTTGGAATATGAAGCATTAGAAAATACACTGAAGTAAATTTTGTGAACCTAAAGGATGACAGATTAAACAGTGAACAGTTTTGATTTGTTGGTCAAAGATAATTTTCTTTGTGTCACGTTACAGAACAGTAAATACAGCCTGGAACATTTCCAGTTATGCAAGGAAGTTCATCTAGATGCATTCAGTTACAGGAATATGTTAAGGGAGGGAAAAAAAACTCATGTGCTTTAGTACTGATTACCCTGAGATGTTAGGGGAATTTAAATGTGAGGATAGGAAGTATGGGTGTTGAATCTGGAGGAATGCACCCGGTTAATTTGATTGAAGGTTATTGAAAGCTGTTGTAATCTCCTTAAGATGTTCAACCTGATATTTTAGGACTAAAATAATATAGAGGAAACATTAAAACAAAAGCTTGTCTGAAGCAATAACTTGAGGGACAATTGTGGGTTTTTTTGTCAGAAGTGTGTTTTTGAGTCTTCTAAATTGACTTTGAATGAAATGCTGAAATAAATGTAACTGTAGGAAAGATAAGACTGTAGAAATAATTCATTTCCACCGTGGATTAATTAATTTGCATATTAGTAGTGTTCTATAAAATATGCCTTCTATGCTTTTTTTTTTTTTTTGCTCATTTCTGCAGGTGTATGATGAAGTGCTGATTTTCTTTTCTGGTTCAAAGCATGCAGGCCTTGCTCATTTAAATCAAATTTTAATGGGTTGTTAAAAAAAGAATAAACTTGGCCAAAATGGGAAGCTTGAATATTATGTTTTTCTGTATGCTTGAAACAACTTCTAGTGATTCTGAACAGAAATAACTTGACCTGTGGGACAGCTGGCCCATAAGGATACAGTAACTGCAGGTACCCTATCCTTTCCTCCCTCAAACACAGAGTATTAGTTGTGAGCTGTTTTATGTAATACTGGAATTTACAGAGGCTTTATCCAGAAACAGGTACTGATACTCTAAAGACTTAGGAGAAAGCGCTCTTCCTTATGAAGGAGTTGTCTATGCCAGATAGATTCTTGGTAGGCAAGAAGAGGCTTTATAAATCACTCAATAGATCTAGTAACAATCTTCACCTATTCTCTATTTTTTTAAAATGCACAGATACGTTACTTTATAGCTGATTGGCCCACGAAATGAAAATCATTTGCTGTTGATAACATAATATCACTTCCAGCCATTAAATCAGTGTTCCCCTGTGATACAGAAAGAGATAGCAAATAACGTAAGTTGCAAACAGACAGGAACTCTGAAAACATACCTGCTGCGTATTCTTAAGTGCTTTTGTTTGTTTCTGGCTTATCCCTTTTTTTTCCCTTCTTATTTCTTCAGAAGTGCATCTGGTACAAGACTAATGTTCCAACTTTTTTCTCTGAAGTCTCTTTACTATGGAATAAAAAACCATAATGTAGTAGAGGAGTATTTATCAGCTATTGTATTGTAACTGTACAAGAACTTGGAAGACTTAGTATTAGTTTTGGCCTAGTTAGTTGTACTTGATTTTGTTGGGCCTGGTTTTAAAATGGTGCCATAGTCTGTCTAGAGGGAAAGGAGGCTTGTGCTAGGGAGGAGATGTATTACATGGGAACAGCTATGATGTGGGTTGCTGTTGCAGGTGCAGTATCACTCTGGATAATAGTCTGTTTGGATTTCAGTTTAACCTAAACCAAATACCAAGTCTCATTTAAGGAAGGTAATTTTGCAAAGAGCAAGAAGCTCGTAGGGGAAGAGAGAGTCCTTCTGGTACCTGAAATTATGTTGACCAAAATTCTATGTGATATGGTGATACTTTTTGTTATTACTCAAATGATGCTGTCCAAATGAATGTGATCTATTTGCCTGAAAAGTGCAGCAAAAAGTACCAGTGGGGTATTGTTGCTGGTGGATGGTTGGACTTTTATTCTACTTTTGTTGTGTTTTGCATTAAGGAGAGAATGTCACAATTTTTGTAGGAGTAAGATGACATCTAGAAAACTGCCTTAATACAAGTTGTAAAATCTTAAACATCAGTCTTTGTGGGCTGCCTGAAGGCAGGGATTGTGTGGTTAATGATTATTGGTAGCGTGACCTCTCCCCATGAATGCCTACTTGGTCCTGACTAACGTTTATTTGTGTATTTCTTTTTAACCACTGTAACGAAGGCTTGTGCTAATGATAGCTTAAAATGTCCACTTTCAAGTTGCAAGATTCCCTTTTAAAGTAGTCCTTCTGGCGCAGAACATTTAGTTAGTTACATGTTAACCTTATAATAGGCTACTCCCAAATACAAGCCTTTCTCAAGGGCTCTGTACTGTTGTCCAATGGAAAAGGAGATAGGTAGAAGGCTTTGTTCCCACTTTGTTTTCTTCTGTATATGCTAGCAACATGGCTAAAACTCACTTTCTGGAATCCTTGACTTCCAAAAGAGGAAAAAGAAGACGTAGGTAGCTGACTAATGAAACTGAGGCATAATTAAATGCCAATTTTAAATTTGCACTGTTGTGAATGTCTCAAAAATGGAAGAGTACCAAAGATAAAACTTACTGAGTACCTGTATTCCTGAGATGTCGTCTTTAAACTTCCATGTGTGTCAAAAGAGGAGAGAAAATATTAATAAAACATGTCAAACCAGGTTTCATTTTTCTGAAGTAGACCTGGTTGGCAGGGATGTAAAATTGATGAGAGAGGAATCGTGTTGCCAGTAGTTTATGAAATGCCAGTTTATGCTGCTAGTTAATGGAAAATACGATTATTTCTACAGCTAGTAAACTGTTGTGAAAATATGGGATCTTAAAAGTGCTGGGAGCAATAACCTTGTTACCATGGAAATTGCAAGTTTTAAAACTACAATAAGAGTCATTAAAATAAGAAAGCCAGTATGCATCTGTCCTGTGCTGAAAGAGAAGTTATATGGGGTCAGGTGATAGTTTTAAGTAGTTCCTCATAAAGGAGGCTTTGCAAAAAAAGCCAAGCAACAACAAACCCCAAACTTTCAAACAAACAAGGTTCTGTGCCTTCTTGGATCATCTGTTCATTGTACTTGATGCAGAATTTGCCAGGAATTTCCTAAGCTGTAATAACATGAGTGGTCAGCTTAGATGATTGTGGTCCTTACACCATCTCACAACATGTTGGTTGTAGAGGTCGCCCATTAAGAGCAACATGAGCATTTCAAACCAGAATCACTTGTGGTAGAAGAATAAAGATAAGGCATCAAGTTCTTAGTGTGGTGTGGCTTTACTTGCTAGCTTTTGTTAATTGGACCAGTCTTTTCAGTAATAGTTTGTTCCTGTAATGCTCTTCTGCCAAGACCAAGCAGATGTTAAATGAAGAGGAAGCCATGTGTCACGGTTGTGCAGCTCTGGCCTTGTCTATATGGGCTGGAGTCACAAAGCATTGTGCAATTTCTGCTCTCCTATATGGTGGTGGGAAAAGGTGGCTTTGAAGCTGTGCCAGATTTGCTGCTGTCTGTGCTCTCCTTCTTCTCATCCCAGTGCAGTATGGTCAGTAACAACCAAAATATTTGTTTGCTTCCAAGCACAAGTCACATGTTGCGTTGCATCTGTCAGCTGCTGCCAGAGCAGGTGTGGCATTACCTTAGGACATGGAAGATTTCCTTGCCTGTGCTATGTTGTTTGCTGCCACTGCTGTCCAGACAGTGTTAAAGAGAACAGCTTTTGCTTTTCAAATTGGAACATGGGGGAGGTGGGAGACCAGACTGCGGATTTCTTGGCAGCCTGTGCCTTTGAGCAACCACTTGCCACTGTTTCAAAACATTTAAGTTTTTGGGTTTTTTTTCCCAAAGTCAAGATATTTTGCATCTTACGTAATATAAATACATATTTAGTTCTTGAAAATGATCTATGTTATATATAGCTTTCAAAATGTTGGATAGAGGAAGGCACAGAAAATGTAGTAGAAATGGGTATTTTATGGTTGTCGGAAGACTGAGGAAAGGACACAGGCGAGAAACAGAATAGGATGGCAAACCTTCAATCACAGTATTATGAACTGTTAAGAGAGATCTGGGAATGTATATATACATGCAGTTTTACATGTATTAAATTTAACTTCAACTTAGCTATCAGATCAAGATTTTTTTTGTTTCAAAATCTCTTCATGGAAATTACTTTTGTAAGATGCTGCATCTGTTGCTGCTGTGATTGGTGCCTGACTCAATAAAAATAGTAAGCCTGGCTATGAAAAAGATATTGATGAAGAACAGGTTTTATTGAATTTGTGAGATTATTTAGTGGCAACAGGCAAATCACATCTCTTCATTTAGTATCAGCAGCTAATTAGTCTGATGCAGACTGCCTAGTCTGACTAACAGTCTGATGGTAAAGCAGTAGCTAACCTGCATGGGTTATGTGATTAAGGTAATGAAGTTCATACTTTTCCTTACCCATATAGAATCATAGAATTGTTTCAACTGGAAGAGACTGTTAAGCTCGAGTCCAGCCTTTGTCCTAGCCCTATCAGCCACAAGACCATTTCCTGGCATGCAACATCCACCTGTCTCTTAAACACTTCTAAGGACAGTGATTCCACCACCTCCCTGGGCAGCCCATTCCAATGCCTGACAAACGTTTCAGGAAAGAAACTCTTCCTCACGTCCAGCCTGAACCTCCTCTGGCAGAAGAGTGTAAAGTAGAAGCAATTTTAAAATTCCCCTTTATGAATACAGGTCTTAATTAAAACTGCAACAATCTCATTGTAACAGCAGGCATGAGAGCTTTAAGCCACTTCAACCTTCTTCTTGAAAGAAAGTGGACTTTGTTTCATATACTTCTGGATTTCTGTGATTTGTTTGATCTTCCTAAACTGCTAAGCTCTTCTACATTGAATGAGATTTGAGGTCACAGATCCGTGCAAAACTGCTTTAGTTTAACTGGCTTATAAGTAAAAATGTTAATAAAAAAAGACCTAAAAGAAACAAATAAAACTGCCTATCTTATCTGGCCCTTTAAAAACAGGAGGGAGGTGGAAAAATTCTTGAGAAATTGAGATGAACTATGTAGTTATTCCTGGGGTATGCTAATCTCTTTCAAGAATAACTCTCTGTCTGGGATATAAAACGAAATAACTAAATACCTAAGTTTCACCTGATAAATGCTTTAATTTCTCGCCCTCCTTGTATCTTTGTGTAGTTATGTCCTTAACTGAACCCTGTAGGTCAATTGTAAGGAGTCACTAATGGCTTAATTCCATTGAATTTTAATTTTATAAATGGTGGCTCTTTAATGATTAATCTGAATGATATTTACATCTGTCTAAAAACAGTTTAAATGCTTTTTGAGGCTTTCAAATGGGGGAGGGAAAAAATACTTCACAAATATCTTCCAGTCTCTGTTCCACTGAAACTTCATAAAGGTTTTATATACATATATATCTCATCTATATCTTTTATATCTTTTATCTATAGATAAAAGGCCACCTCTCTAGGAAGCCTGTTCCTGTGCTTCATTGCCCTCTTGGTAAAGAAATGTTTCCTTACATTCAGAATGTCCTGTCACCCTCTACTTCCTCAGGAAGGTTTAGAGAGCAATGAGGCTGCCTCTCAGCCTCCTTTTCTCTAAACTAGACAAGCCCAGAGACTTTAGCTGCTCCTTGTGGAACATTCCCTCCAGCCCTTTCAACAGCTTTGTTGTCCTACTGTGCACACATGCAAGGACATTCTCACCATTCTTAAATTGTGGGGCCCAGAACTGGACACAGCACTCCAGGTGAGGCCACACCAATGCTGAATACAGCAGATAATCTGTGACTTTGCCTGGCTGGTTACACTGGATTTGATGCACCCCAGGGTGCACCTGCCCCTTGTCTGCCAGGGCACACTGCTGATTCCTGTTGAGCCTGCTGCCCACTAGCATCCCTGTCTGTCTGTCTGCAGGGCTGCACTCCAGCCACTCAGCTCCCAGTTTGTTCTTGTGTCCACCATTGCTCTGTCCTAGTGCAGGATCTGGCATTTGGACTCAAAACATTTAATCCCACTAATCACTGCCCAATACTTCAATCTCATAGATACCTCTGCAAGGCTTCCTGTGTCTCAAGAGAGTCAACTGCACCTCCCAGTTGTGTATTATCTGCAAACTTGATAATGGTGCATTCAGCTCCTACCTCCAGTTCATTGATAAATATATTGAACAGGAATGACCCTAGAATTGATCCCTGTGGAACGCTGCTGCTGACAGGTCACTAGCCAGGTGTAGCCCCATTCACCAAAACCCTTTGAGCTCAGCCCTTCAGCCAGTTCTTCACCCAGCGCACCATGAACCCTCTCATCCCACAGCTGTCCAGAAGGATGCTATGAGAAACAGCATCAAAAGCCTTCATAAAATCCAGAAAAAGTACATCCACTGCCTTCCCTTCACCCCCTTAGGCAGGTGACTTTATCATAGAAGGATCTCAAATTAGTTAAACAGGACATTCTGTTTGTGAAGCCATGTTGACTGTGCCTGATGACTGTGTTATTCTTTAAACACATTTTAGTAGTAACCAGTATACTCTTCTCCATGTTTTTTTCCAGCAACTGAGGTTAGACGAACCAGGTCTGTAGTTTCCTGCATCTTCCATCTTGCCCTTTTTGTAAATTGGAACAACATTGGTGCCTGTTCTATTTAACATATCATTAATCTGGATGAGGGTGTTGAGTGCACCTTCAGTAATTTTGCAGATGACATGAAGCTGGTGTGTAGACCTGCTTGAGGACTGGAATGGTCTTCAAAGGGACCTGGACAGGCTGGGTAAATGGACTGAGGCCAATTGTATGAGGTTCAACAAGGCCACGTGCCGGATCATGCATTTGGCCTCAACCACCACAGGCAATGCTACAGGCTTGGGGCAGGGTGGCTGGAAAACTGCCCAGATGAAAGAGACCTGGGAGTGTTAATGGACAGCCACTGAACATGAGCCAGCAGTGTGCCCAGGTGGCCAAGGTCAATGGCATCCTGGCTTGTATCAGCAGTAGTGTGGCCAGCAAGACCATGGAAGTGATTGTCCCTCTGCACTTGTCACTGATGAGGCTGCACCTCAAGTACCATGTCCAGTTTTGGGCCCCTCACTGCAGGAGGAACGTTGAGGTGCTGGCTGTGTCCAGAGATGGGCAATAAAGCTGGTGAAGAGTCTGGAAAACAAGTGTGATGAGGAGTGGCTGAGGGAACTAGGGATATTTAGTCTGGAGAAGAGGAGACTGAGGGGAGACATGATCATTCTCTACAGCTACCTGAAGGGTTGCAGTGAATTAGGGTTTGGTCTCTTTGCCCCAGTAATGAGTGACAAAACAAGACGAAATGGCCTCAAGTTGCACCAGGGATGGTTTAGATTGGAGGCTAGGAAGAACTTATTCACTGAGAAGGTTGTTAGACACCAGCACAGGCTGCCCACAGGGGTGGTGGAGTCGTCATGCCTGGAGACATTTAAAAGATGTGTAGCTGAGGTGCTGAGGGACATAGTTTAGTGGTGGACTTGGCGGTGTGAGGTTAGTGGTTTGACTTGATGATCTTAAAGACCTTTTCCAAACAAAATGATTCTATGATTGGCTACCTCCCAGTCATGAGGGACCTCCCAAGACCTTGGGTAGATGAGTGAGAGGGATCCTGCAATAACATCTACTTATCATACCCTGAGGACGTGAAAATACTCAGCTGATACAGTTGTTCCCTCTCAATTTCAGTGCCCACACAAGTGGAAGTCACTGTTCCTGCACTTGTGGTCCTCTGGCTCAGGGGACAGGGCAACTCAAGTTCTATCAGTGTTATTAAAGGCTGAGGCAAAAATTGCATAGAATGCCTCTGGCTTTATCTTCATCCCTATTAGATGACTGCATTTAGTAAGTATCAGTCCAATGTTTTCTTTAGAGCTCCTCTTACTATTAATGTACTGAATGAAGCCTTTTAAGGGGTCATAGGGCTGTTTACAAAGGAAGCAAGCTTCACATCTCAGATGAGTTTTTGAACAAAGAATTTGGTCTCTGAGGAGAACGTAATTACAGGGCAGATGAGAGTGGTTTTTTGGGTGTTTTGTTTTTTTTTTTTCCCCCCATGAGCTGAGGTCTATACCACAACGTATCTTTCTGTCTGCTGTGGTGAAGGATGTGCCACTTATTCTCCAAATGTTGAATCTGAATGCTCTTTTTTTTTTCCTGTTTTTCTTTCCCTTCCAAGCTGTAGGGAAATTAGCCATAGAGTGATTTGAGTGGTTACTTTCAACTAGATCTAGATGTAAAAATACATCTTGGCACTGCATAGATTGGTCTAGGAAGAACAACTGCTTTCTTCGTCCAACCTGTGACCATCTACATAATTCTGATTCTGTGGAACTAGAACTGCTAGGGCAGTGCTGAGTAGGGTACCATTAAGTACGACTTTGCTGCTTCCTCCTTCCCTATTGCACTTCTTTATAGATGGGATTTTTTTTTTCTCTTTCAAAAAATTACAACAGTTGATAAATTTGCCTTTTTCTCTTAGGTATTGTGTAAACCTACTAATATAATTCATTTATTAATCTTAGTGGTTAGGTGTCTCATTTTAGTGGTGTTTATGTGTACATGTGATATTTTTGACTAACACTCTCCAGTGGGGTTGTGTGTCCTATACTGATTCATGCTTCCTTTGTTCTGCTACTTCTCCCTAATGTTATGAAACAGTAGAGTACAAGTTGCATAACCCTCTACTACTTATGGAGAACTTGGAGCTAGAGAAAATCTGAAGTTTTGTTTAGGACAAGATGAAGTCCGCTATTTGCTTCAAATGTGGATTGTTAACTATCTGACTGTATTTTTGTGTGACTTATGTCACCATACCCACTTTTTTTTAGTGAAGCATTTAACTTGAAAAGCCTCTACCTCTGTCTTTCCCATCATGTTAGCCTTGGACTAAATCCTTTTAACGAGCTCTGTCTGGGGTACTTTTACAGAGCATCTGTCTAGATGTTCATGTTTTGTAACAGTATCTGCCAACCACAAGAAATGAGATTACTTCAGAAATTAGAATTTAAAGGATCTTTTTATTTTAAGAAGCACTTTCTTAAATCTTATTAGTGGACAAACTCTGCTGTATAATGCCTCCTTTGCTGGGCAACAATAGAACTTCCAGAGGCTTTGTTGAGGAAGGTTCTTTTTTCATTGGGAGTGTAGCTAGAAGGGAGCTCTTTGCCTTTCCGTAAAGATGTATATGTGAGACTTAGGGAGAAGAGTGCAGGGCTGTATTGGGAGAAGCAGCAGACTGATAAAACAGAGGACTTGTGCTGTGAGATTAAAATTGTTGCCTGTGAAGACTTAGGGTTGATAAATACTGCCAGCAAACCTTTTCAGGTGTTTGAAAGCACTTTAATACTGGTATCTGAGCTGAAATCTTTTCCATTGCAAAGATATTAGACTGACTTAAAGTTTAAAGATAAGAAACTAGTTGCTTTGACCAGTCTTATGAAAGCTTCTTAGGATGGGCCACTGAGAGGCCCCTTGGTTCTATGTAGTTGATTATATGGCTCTTTTAGAGAAGCCCTCCAGCCCTCTGTAGAAATACTTAAGACCAAGTGGGACCTAAATACTAGTTGATGTATGGTTCTGGTCTTCAAGGACTCCAGAAACTGTTTGGTTTTTCCAGACATCTGCTGTAGAGTTACAGTAGTTTCAAAGATTTTAGCTTCATGCTTTAGAGATTGAATGCACACAGGAAGTTAACAAGGCAAAGCAGTATTGAATGTTTAAACTGCTTCCTTTTTTTGCAGGTATGCATTGATAAAACAGTTTGTAATTCAACCTAACATAGTAAGCTTTGCATCTCCATATATAAAACCATATTTTAAAACCCCCACCCCAGAAAGCAGACATGAAAATAAAATCCCTTTCACCATTTCAGCGATGACCTACCATTTGGATACTTTTAATCCTCAATCTGTGTAAGTTATGTCTTGCATATTTATCCTTTATGATTTTTTTTCCTGTGGATTTCTGAAGTAATCCTCTGTGTGCCATATAGCTTTTTCTTCAAATTGCATGCATGCAATCTCCTTGCTTCTAGGAGTACCATTTAGCAAGCTTTAACATGTTAATTTTAAACAAAATTCAGCAGGATAACACACTTGTAACCACAAGTCATTATTATACATTCTACATCTCTCAAAACTTATCTTCTTGAAATTGTTCAGTACTTTCTGTATTTTAGTCAGTGGAGCCAAATGGGGCACTTGGCAGAAGAGTCAATGTTATACTTGGTAATGAGTGAATCTTTTTACGGTGGCTCTTGTTGAGTTTCCTTTCCTCTTGAAAATTTTGAAGGAAAGAAAGAATCCATTCAAAAAGGAGTGTGTATGCCCGTAGATAGATATTCTGGACTGTTAATGGTGTACTGAAATAAGTTTTCTTTTCTCTGTCTTATGCTGCATGCATCTGCAGTGGGTTATTTTTTCATTGTGAATAGGTATCTTTAAAGTAGAACATGTAGTGAGAGAGTCTAGCATTACTTCTCTGGTTTATACTGCACCTTTAAAAAATATTTTACTTAAACTCCCCAAAATATGATTTAATAAATATGTAGAACTGCTTGACGTTGACTATGGCTTGGTATCTTTTTTTAACCATGTAAGGATTTATGCTAACCCCTGGAATATGTGTCAGGATAGCTGATCTAATTTCACTGTGAAAGCTGTGCAAGAGTCTCATCCTCAACATTCATATGGTAATTTCAGCTCCCATCCCACCCTGTCCCTGTGTGGGTGTTGACCTCCACTACTGACCTGAGGGGAGGGCTCTTTCATCACAGAATGGATTCAGTGATCTGCTTACTGCAGTGCAGTGCTTGCAGACATGTTGATGTAACTGATGGAGGCGGTGAACTGCAGTGCGTGGGCAGGAGCGAGTAGCAGATGCATGGTACAGTGAACCTCATAAGGTGCCTTTGCTGCTGAGGCTAATGTAATGTGTAAATATCTCCTTAGCCACCCTGATAGTATAGCGGGATTTGAGTTCTAGATAAAGTTCTAATCACCTTGTACTACGCTATTGCTCTCTGACATCTGTTCTGTAGCGTTTTTCAATATAGTGCTAATTGCTCTAAAGTAGATTTACTGTTTCTTGAACCATAGGTATACTTGAATAAATCACTGTTGGTTGAAATCATGCTGTCTGACTTAATTTTAGTCAAAACAGGGAATATGTGTTTGGAAGTCACTTTCTTGCCTATGGAGTATGCCTGTCCTGGTACTAAGGTAGAGAAACCTCTGAATGCGAATGAACTGGCTCTACCCGAGCCTTTATAATGTGTAACTTCAAAACAGTTCCTTCTGTAAGCATGTAAACACTTAAGTGAGGACCAAAGCCACGACCAACTGGTATATCTTGGTGGCAAGCTAACTAGAGGGAAATACCATGTTTGGACTAGGTGGCTGCTGCACCATTGCTTACTGGAATCGAGATGGGAGCACCATGGTGTTAAAGCTCTAGTATTTTGAAGGCAGATGAAGGAAACTTAGAGTGATGACAGTGAACAAGAGGTGTTGTCTAGGATGCTGTCTTGCCTTTGAGAAATGTGTGTTGTGACTTTAGTGATGTGTTACTCTTCTAGATGCTTTGGATGTGTGATAAATGCAGTTTTATGAATGTCACCTTGAAAGAGAGAAGTTTTTTTACTTCTTACAAATTTTTGTTGTCTAAAATGTCTGATCTAGTACTATCAAGGAACTGCTGTATAGCAGCAGCTTTTAAAAATAAGACTGTAGTATTATTCTCTTATGATTAAATGATCTAGTTCAGAGATCATCTTCATACAGTTGTTGCAGAAAGGGCAGCTATATCTTAGCCACAGAAACCAAATTTATAAAAATTTAACGTATGACTAAATGTTCATCAATAAGTCAGAATATTCTCTTGATGCTAGGACCTATAATGGAAGCACCTAATGGAAACACCTCAACATTGAATTTTTGCAAGAGAGTCTTAGTGCATTTTTTCTTATGTTTATTTCGGTGGGTTTATGATTAGTAATAACTAATTTATGGTGAAGCACCTCAGAGGGGCTCAAACTTTGTGTTTTATTTTGCTTCTCACATTTTCCCATCCTTACAGTCTTTAAGTGCATAAATGTTATCTTTGAAATATTTCCAGTTCAAAAAAAGGCATTGATTATAAAATGACACAGCTATTTTCTTACTTTGAAAAAAATTTAAGCTATAACATGAAGTAATGTTTAGCTCAAAACTGTTAAGTATGTCTAGATGGTACTTATGCATGTTTAATAAGTTTTTAAACTGCTTTTTCCATACCTGTCTTTATTTTGTTATTGGAAAGCTAAGCTGAAATTTGTGTTTGTTTGCAGAGAAAGCCACCTGAGTGTGCTAGCAAGTTATGAAACAGTTGTCTTCTCAAATTTGTAACCAGAAAGGATATTCTCAGCCCCCCTTTTTTATATGGTGAGTTGTTTAAGAAAACTCTTACTGAACATGCCTTCCCACTTACTTTTGCATTTGCATGGACCTCTTGAAATAGGTTTTGAAAACTGCAAGTCCTTAAGCTGAAAACCAGTGAAGAGTGTGGAAACTGTCTAGAAGGTTTTGACTTAGCAGTGGGAAGGAGGTTTATATTTTTGTGATGTTGGATGTGTTCTGTATTAAGTCTTGAAAGAAATGTCAAAAGCATTGCTGGCCCAGGAGCATAGCATCATTTAAACACTAATATTACTCTGTGGAAAACAGAAATAGATCTACTTTATTCATGGTTGTTCATGAGACTGGATTTGTAAATTTGCATCTGTTAATTACTTTTACTCTGTATAATCTATACTTTGCTGATGTGTTTTCTTAGAGATTTAAACCAAATCTGCAGAGGTTAAATGTTTGACTGTTTGCTTCTAAGTGCAACGGATAATAGAAGAGTCACATTTATAACTATTAAACTACTGCGTTGTGGGGAAAAAAAACCTCCCACCCTCTGGTCTGTCTCAGCGGCAACACACTCACCACAAACTTTTAGGTGAGCGATAGCTGTTGAGTTGATTGAAGAGTTTGAAAACAGCTGTGTAGCAATTCCTTCACTGTGTGACGTGAGATGGGGCCACACTGGATGATGCCAGGCAAACGTAATGCAGACTCTTGTTTTAGAATCTAAGTAAAGTTGATTTTTTTTTTTTTTTAAAAATATTTATTTCTTTTGTAGGGTGCTGCAGCCCCTCTGCTTCTGCAGTGGGACAGAGAACTCTTTTGAGCAGGGGAAGAAGCTGGAGAGCAGGTTTGTTGAACTTCCTTCCAAGGCAATGAGGTTAAGAGTAGTATTAGCTTCTTAGAGAGGTGGCTTTCTTCCTGCCCTCTTCAGCCCAAACCACAACCAGCCTTGCTTCAAGGTTTCTGGGAAAAGGAAAGTATGTAGCGGTGTTTTAGGATACTGTGACTTTGCCTGTGTCCTAGAGCTGATCCTGGCTATAACCCTAGCTCTGATCGTTTGGCATACTTGGTCTCCTCAGCTGAAATTCACATATGCCTGTTTTGAGTTCTGATTATTTGCTTGACAATATTCAAGATGCTGATCTGTGTGTGTATTGTGAAAGAGACTGCACCTGAAAATAGTGAAAACTCAGGAGTTGTGGCAAACACTATATTCGCATACATTCACAATGTCAAGAAAGAAATTTGGAGGGATGAAGGGATCAGGAAGTGATATGGTGCACGCAGAAATGTCGAAGCATGGCAATAACCTTTGAAAGAGAAGGATGAAAGAAAACTTACTCTTCCTCATTCTGCCCCTCCTGCAGTTACCATTAGATAGCAAGGTAACTTGATGGTTATGTATCAGTTCTTTTGGAAAAAAAAATAACCTACCATAAATTTCAAAGGCAGAGGAATTAGTCTGGAAAAAAATCGTTAAATCAGACAGATGTATCAAAGACGGAAAATATGCTTCACTGCTAGATTATTAGTTTATTGCTTATTTAATGAGACAAGGAGATTTATTCTTCTTAATATGTATTTACAGGTGTCCTATTGTCCATAGGTGTGTGCACACATCAATGTGTACAAAGATCTCTCCATAGCTCATACATACCTATGATGACTCCAGTAGCTGACTTGAAGACCCCTACTCTTTCCAGTGTCTGACCCCTAGACTGTAGTAGCTGATTTTACAGAACTCTTCTCCTGCTTTTGGGATTAAAAAAAGTCACAATTGTCATATTTCAACTTCCACTATTTCTTTTTTGGTTTGTTTTTTTTTAATATTACAAGTTTAACATTTGTTACAGCAATGTTACATTTCAGTTTTATTTCATGCTGTGTGTAAACATCACTGCATGCCCCATTGCTGGGAGGTGTAGAGATTACTTGTGACAGAAATAAAAACCTAGGCATATTTTACCTAGATTACATTTATTAATAAAACTTCAAAAATGGAAATATTTGCTGTTCATACTCAGTCTAATATTAACAAATATTTTCTGTTTATGCTAGTTAAACACAACTTTCATGTAGAGTTTAATTGAAATGTATCTACTCTTTAATAGCCTGGAGTTTAACTGGGGGGTATTTAATAAGAGAATGCTGAACATAATTTAAAACAATCAGCTTTTTAAAAAAATTAAATCTGATTTTAGCAAACATAATAAATTCAAATTTTTGACTGAACACTGATCATTCATGTGTCAAATGTTCTATAGGATATATAATTTGAGAACTCTACCTGATCAAAAAAATAAGCTTATATTTAATAAAAATCACTAGTTTCTGCAGTGATGTGATTTTTTTTTTCTTAGACATCTTGAAAGCATTTCACTTACAAATAATAATTAAAAACTTAAATGATTTAGTTAACTTGTGCATGCATAATAAGACATTTTCACTTCCAAACAAGTAATTAATTTTGTCACCTGGATTATAATTGTGCCTTGTCTTTTCTTGCTTCTGTGGGTTTCCAAGTGTGTTTTTACTCGTATAAACATCCACAAAATGTCAAATACAACTAATAGATGTTCATGAAAGCTGCCAATTCTGTAACATACACTGGCCTTTTTAAACTTCCATTGTAATCCTACAACACTGCACTACGAAAGTGTCTTGCACCAACCAGATTAGAATGTGTAGTCAGGAAGAAAATACCAAATGCAGGGCTTGAAAAGAGACCCTGATGTTTATCAGTCCCAAATATTAATTCACTAGACCAGCTGAAGAGCTCCTTTGTCATCACATAAAAGCAATTAAAAAAAAACCCCACATCTATAGTTAGGCATATTAAAATGATACTTTTTCAGTTATATGTTGTGAAAAAGATGTTAAAATTATGCTTGTGAATGCTTTGTGGATAAGACTGTTTCTGTCTTCAGAAACACTTTTATTGTGAAAGCAGCTTAGGTATTTTTAGTCAGGGTTAACTCAAATTTGTTTGCAAAGACTTTTGCCATTACCATCTGACTCTTCAGTCACGTAACCTGTGTCCTTTGTGGCTGGCACATTGTAAGAGTGATTTAGTAACTTAAATTCTTGATTTTAAAACTACTAAGAAAAGTTTCCTCTGAATTTTCTTTAGAAAATTTCTGTTTGCTTTTTCCCTGAAGGAAAGAAGTTTTCCAGAACAGGGGGGAGAGTGTGAAAAGTAGGTTGGGCAGGAGAGAGAAATGTTCTTCTGGAGAATGGGTAAGGTTTTCTTGAACTACTTGGCCAGCCAAAATCTGAAGATCATTAATTATATAGCAGTGAAATGGGGGAAGAAGTACGACAATGTTTCCCAAATGGTCTTCTGAGGAGAAAAAAAGAAGCCTACAGGAGAGGAGAAAGTATCTCAGAATCCTTTCATTACAAATGGTAAAACCAAACTGAGTTGCAACTAATTTACAAGAGACTGCCTTAAAATGTTATAGAGAATCACATAATCTTAAGGGTTGGAAGGGACCTCAAAAGATCATCTAGTCCAATCCCCTTGCCAGAGCAGGACCTCCTAGAGTAGGTCACACAGGAACTCATCCTGGTGGGTTTTTAATGTCTCCAGTGAAGGAGACTCAACAACCCATCTGGGCAGCCTGTTCCAGTGCTCTGTCACTCTCAGTAAATAAATTCTTCCTTATATTTCTTGGGAACCTCTTATGTTCCAGCTTTTACCTGTTGCCCCATGTCCTGTCATTGGCCATCATTGGGAAAGCCTGGCTCCATCCTCCTGACCCACCCTTTATGTATTTGTGAACATTAAGGAGCCTCCTCCAAGCTGAAGAGGCCCAGCTCTCTCAGCCTTTCATGATACGGGAGATGCTCCACTCCCTTCATCATCTTTGTGGCCCTGCACTGAACTCTCCAGCAGCTCCCTGTCCTTCTTGAACTGAGGGGACCAGAACTGGACACAATATTGCAGATGCAGTCACATGAGGGCAGAATAGAAGGGGAGGAGAACCTCTCTTGACCTACTGCCCATAGCCCTTGTAACATATCCCAGTATGCCATTGGCCTTCTTGGCCACAAGGGCACATTGCTGGCTCATGCTCATCCTGCTGTCCCACCAGGACCCCCAGGTCCCTTTCCCCTGTGCTACTCTCCAAGAGCTTATTCCCCAAGCTGTACTAGTACATGGGGTTCTTCTTTCCCCGATGCAAAACTCTACACTTGCCCGTGTTGAATTCCATTAGATTTCTTTCTGCCCAACCCTCCAGCCTGTTCACGTCTCGTTGAATGGCAAGTGCTTCTCAGGGCTGCTCTCAATGCGTTCTCCACTCAGCCTCTATTTGTGTTTGGGATTATCGCAACCCATATGGTAGGACCTTGCACTTGGCCTTCATAAGGTTCACAAGGGCCCACCTCTCAAGCCTGTCTAAGTCCCTCTGGATGGCATCCATTCTCTCCAAGCATATCAACTGCACCACTTGGCTTGGTGTCACTGGCAAACCTGTTGAGGTAGCCCTTGCTCCCACTGCCCATATCACCAACAAAGATGCTAAGCAGAGCTGATCCCAATGCCAACCCAAGGAACACTCCTCAGCACTGCTCTGCACTCGGTCATTGAGCAGTTGACTGTGGCTCTTTTGAATGTGACCATCCTGCCAATTCCTTATCCACTGAGCGGTCCATTCATGTCCTGTGGGACCACGTCAGATGCTTTTTAGTAATTTTGGACTCGACTGCATGGATTTGAGGGACTTGATATTTTCCAGTTATAGCCTGGCAAGATGGGTTTGATGTTAATACACAATGAGGAGTAAGTTGGTAAAACTGGCATCTGTGCTGTGAGAGCTTTAGCGTGCCCATCATGTTTTCAAGATAATGATATGAACACATACAGAAATATTTTTCATTATCACTGTCTGAGACTGAGAAGTTCTGTGCTACTTCAGTCCTGCAAATAAATGCAGTCATTGGTTGCTTCTCTGAACTTTTACTATGATTGGCATCGTAATAACTTCCCTTCTGAATTATGCAACTAATGCATAGGGATCTGCTTGAAGATGAAGCTTAAATTTTGTCTGCCTGTGCAATGATTAACTAAATCAGTTTCTAAATTTAACTGATGTAGTTAAATTGCTTCTTGAACTGTGTGTAGATTAGTCTCTAATGACTAGATTTTTTTTTTCCATATATTTAGCCTATAGTCTCAGTAGATTCCATTGACTAGTTTAAAATGTAGTTAAGAGCAATGTAAGCATTGATAGGTTTGGTTTTGGTGAAGTATATGGAAGACCTGTGTAGTCATAGGTAAGTTTAATGAGTCGTTGTCTGTGCCTATCATTCCAAAAAAAGCTCTGATCTCCAACGCAGTTCCCAGGTTTTGCTCAGCTCGATGTGATTCTCAAACAGCCTCAAGCAGGATGCCAACAACCACAGTATTGCCTCCTGGAGCTTCTTCACAGAAGTAGCAGTAGGAGTCCTCTTTTTGCTCAGCAGCCAGATGGTTATGGCCAAAGTCAAGAAATCTATTCCTTTGGATTGTGAGATGTTGTCAGCTCAATGGATTTGAAACTGTAATTGCATTTCATGGAAGAAGTAATTACCAGGATAACAGCAACAGCACTGCTGGGATCGAGACAAGTTTCTTCAGAATTCTGCAAGAAAACAAAAACATCCTGGGCATTACTATTCTACGATTGAACTTTTTTACATTTGTTTTACTTTAGTATATTGAGGTTAAAAATCTACTTACTAGTGTTAAGAATGAGAATCTACTTCTAGGAAATGGTTTTATTCAAAACAGTTTAATGATAGATCAATATTAAAAGTATTATGGTCCAATATGGAAAATATTTTGAAGGGAACTCATCTCAAACTTCAGGAATAACTATTGTGAAAACGGAAGCAGAGTGGGAAAATAATCAATTTTTAAAAACTAAATATTGAAATAGATTTCCAACTACTTTCTGAAGATCACAAGAGATTGTAGTGATCACTAGGATCTAGATAATTGTCCTTTCCTCTTTAACCTCAGGAATGAAATGGAAATGTGCTTTATCAATACTCATTGTAATCATGGAATCACAGAATGGTAGGAGTTGGAAGGGATCTTTAGAGATCATCCAGTCCAACGTCCCTGCTCAAGCAGGTCCACCTAGATCAGATCACACAGGAACGTGTCCAGTTGGGTTTCCAGAGAAGTAGATTCTCCACCCTCCCTGGGCAGCCTGTGCCATGGCTCCCTCACTTGAACAGTGAAATAGTTTTTCTTATGTTTAAATGGAACTTCTTGTGTTCCAGCTTCATCCCATTACCTCTTGTCCTGTCACTGGATACAACAAAAAAAAGTGAAGTGATGTCCCAACCTCCTGACATCCACCATTTAGATATTTGTAAATATTAATGAGTTTCCCCCTCAGTCTTCTCCAGGCTCAACAGCCCTAGTTCCCACAGCCTTTCCTTGTAAGAAAGATGCTCCAGTCCCTTGATCATCTTGGTGGCCCTGTGCTGGACTGTCTTCAGAAGTTCTCTGTCTCTGTTGAGCTGAGGAGCCCAGAACTGAACACAGGATTCCTGATGAGGCCTCACCAGGGCAGAGTAGAGGGGGAGCAGAACCTATGAATAAAATCAGTTTAGAAGTAGATATTAATGACTCTTTATACTTTTTTAAAAGAAGAATCTTTGCAGACAGCTGCCTGATGTGTGGTCTGTCAGCTTTCAGTTAGCTAGCAGGTACATTTTCCCTGTGATTTGGGTAGAAGCTGCATTTAGTCCTGAGGACTTGTACAAGTAATTGGCATATGGGGCCTGTATGAAGGGTTTTCATACTCAGTGTTTGAGCAAGATATTTTAAGACATTTTACCCTGATAGTGGGAGAGGAATTTGGGCTGTTTGTGGAGAATGGATTGGAAAGGAGAAGTGGTAACAGCTGTGACCTGTTATTTTAGTTACTGGACTCTTTTTTTTGAGAGTAAGAAACAATCTTTAGAAGCTGTTTAGGACTAGTAAACAGTCCTAATAGAGTTAAGAACAAGGTTTTGGGCTATGTAGGCCTTGTAGGCAAACACTGGAATGTAAAACTGCAGAGAGGGAAAAGGGTAGTGGGAAGCACTAGTTTATACCTCTCCCCTTAGTTAGTTATGCATCCACCTCTTGTTTGGATCAGCTGTCAGCTTCTAAAGTAGTAGTGACACATGACATCACTGCAAGTGAGTGTACAGGGCAGAGTCCAAGCTGGTAAACTGGTAGAAGAAAGCAGCTATAGGATGCATGAAGGATACAACAGCCTTCCATGCTGTATTGGCAGCTGGCTCAGAGAATATGCAAAGACAGTGATGCTGGAAGTGAAGAAGAGAAAGTCCTGTCAGAAGGAGTCCTATAAAGGAGAAAAGTTTGGACTATGGCTCCAAAATGTGGACAGAGCATCTTACAAGTATAAAACTCATCAGCTTCTTTTCAGTTGTTTGGCTACTGAATTTTGATAGATGGATATTTCTCTCTGAAATTATGAAATATGCTCAGTTCAACATATTTAGTTGTATACTCTGTTATGACATTATGGTTTAAGTAACGAGAAACAAGAAATATTCTGCTCTCTATGAATTGTAAGAAATAAGACTTTTTGCTCTAAAACATGCAGAGAACAGGTTCCCTTTTTTGGTAACAGTTTTTCTTAATTCCATCTTACTTTCTTGTGAAGATTTATTTTTTTTCTTTTCCAATTTACCAGAAGCGAAGAGCAGCTGCTTTTCTTGAGATGTGATGATACCTGTCATCAGATCAGTGGTTTTTTTTCTTCCTGAGAAAAGGATACCATTTTTTTCTGAGTTTCTATCCACTATCCTCTTTTAAAGTACCGTGTGTTTATGAAAAAAAATGATCCTTTAATGCTTCATACTTTTGAAATCAGTTAGCTCTTAAATATTTATGGGTATATGCTGGTTTTGTTTTTTTTTTTCTGTAAACCACAAGAAGCAAACATATACCAAGTTAGTATTCACCAAAATCATCTTTTTATGAAAAAGATGGAAGTAGTGCAGCCATAAACTACCTCTGTGGCTAACGGAATTTAGTAATGCATGCAACAATGTAAACAGAATTTGTAATGCATGCATGAGATGTTGTGTAATACAGCCCTTGGGACACAACAGATATCTTTCTGAGCCTGAGGAATAAATATATAAGAATTACCTAAGGTTTTTGAGCTTCTCAGAGTCTGATGGAACTCCTGTGCGATGTTTTGGAAAAAGTGTCAGCACAAGGTGTCAGAAAATTTTAACAGCCCTGAGCTCTTGCATAGTATAGGTCTGTATTCCTACCAATAAGATGGTGAAAGGAGCAGAGGGCGTGACTTATGAGAAGCAGCTGAGGATACTGGGTTTGCTTATCTTGGAGAAGACAGTATTGAGGGGTGACCTTATCACTGACTACAGCTTCTTCATGATGGGGAGCAGGAAGGGAGCTGCTCATCTCCTCTCTCTGGTATCTGGGAGCAGACACAAGGGAATGACTGTAAGCTACATCAGGGGAAGTTCAGATTGGATGTTTGTTCTTCACTGAGTACGGTGGTCAAGCACTGGAAGAAGCTTTCCAGGGAAGTGTTGATGGCCCAAAGCCAGTCAGAGTTCAATAAGCATTTGAATGTTTTTAGGTATCTGATTCAACTTCTAGGGTGTACTTTGGGGAATCAGGAGTTGGACTTGATCATGGAATCATAGAGTGATAGGGTTGGAAGGGACCTCTAGAAATCATTAAGTCCAACCCCCCCGCAAAAGCAGGCTTCACCTAGATCGGGTCGAACAGGAACATGTCCAAGTGGGTCTTGAAGACCTTCAAGGAAGGAGACTCCACAACCCTTCTGGGCAGCCTGTGCTAGGGCTCCCTCACTTGAACAGTGAAATAGTTTTTTCTTATGTTTAAGTGGAACTTCTTGCATTCCAGCTTCACCCCATTACCCCTTGTCCTGTTGCCAGATACAGTAGAAAAAAGGAATGCCCCAACCTCCTGACAACCACCCTTTAGATATTTGTAAATGTTAATAAGATCCCTCCTCAGTGTCCTCTAGACTAAACAGCCCCAGTTCCTGCAGCCTTTCCTCATAAGAAAGATGCTCCAGTCCCCTGATCTTCTTGGTGGCCCTGTGCTGGACTCTCTTCAGAAGTTCTCTGTTCCTGTTGAGCTGGACACAGGACTCAGGACTCCAGATGAGGCCTCACCAGGGCAGAGTAGAGGGCGAGCAGAACCTATGAATAAAATCAGTTTAAAAATAGATATTAATGACTCTTTATACTTTTTTAAAAGAAGAATCTTTGTAGATAGGTGCTTGTTGTGTGTTCTGTCAGCTTTCAGTTAGCTAGCAGGTATAGCAAAACTGACACTTTGGGCTTTTGAAGGGCAGACTTTGACTTGTTTAGGAAGTTACTTGATAGAATCCCTTGGGAGTCAGTTTTGAAAGATACAGCAATCCAGGACGGCTGGACACTTTTTAAGAAGGAAATCTTAAAGGCCTAGGAACAGGCCATCCCTATGTGCTGTAAGACGAGCAAGAGGCAAAGAAAAGCGGCCTGGTTGAATAGGGAGATTTGGCTTAAAATCAGGGAAAAAAGTGAGTTTATGACCTCTGGGGCAGACCACTCACAATGAGCACAGGAATGCTGTTAGGTTATGTAGGGAGGTAATTAGAAGGTCAAAGTCAGGCAATATAACACCCATACATGAGAAGGCATGGAAGGATGATCCAGGAAATTACAGGCCTGCCAGTTTGACTTCAGTACCTGGGAAGTTGATGGAGCAGGTCATCCTAAGTTCTATTATGCAGCACATGGAGGACAACCAGGTGATCAGGCCCAGCCGGCATGGGTTTATGAAGGTCTGAGGTCTTGTTGAACAAACCTGATCTCTTTCTATGACAGGGTGACCGTATTGTTGGATGAAGGAAAGGCTGTGGATGTTATCTACCTTGAATTTACTAAGGCATTTGACACTGTTTCCCACAGAGTTTACTTAGAGAAATTTGCTGTTCTTGGCTTGGATGGGCACACACTTTCCTGGCTGAAAAACTGATTAGATGGTCTGGTCCAAAGAGTCGTGGTCAATGGAGTTAAATCCAGTTGGCAGCTGGTCATAAGTGGTGTTCACCAGGGCTCAGTACTGAGGCCACTCCTGTTTAACATCTTTATTAATGATCTGGATGAAGGAATAGAGTACATCCTTAGTAAGTTTGTAGATGACACCAAGCTGAGTAGAAGGGTCAATCTGCTTGAGGTTAGGGAAGCTTTACAGAGAGATCTAGTTAGGTGGGATGGCTGGGCCAAGGCCAATGCCATGAGGTTTCAATAAGGCCAAGTGCTGGGTCTTGCACTTGGGCCACAACAACCCCTCAGCAGCGCGACAGGCTTGGGGAGCAGTGGCTGGAATGCTGCCAGGCAGAGGAGAGCGTTGATTGCCAGCAGCTGAACATGAGCCAGCCGTGTGCCCAGGTGGCCAAGAAGGCCAATGGCATCCTGGCCTGGATCAGGAACAGTGTTGTCAGCAGGAGGAGGGAGGTGATCATTCCCCTGTACTCAGCTTTGGTGAGGCCACATCTTGAATCCTGTGTCCAGTTTTAGTCCTTGCTCTACAAGAAGGACATTGAGGTGGTGGAGAGGACACTGAGACAGCCTACTAAGCTAGTAAAGGATTTGAAGCATATCCCATGAGGAATGGCTGAGGGATCTTGGGCTGTTTAGCCCGAGAGAAAGGAATGCTCAGGGGAGACCTTATCATAGTCTACAACTACCTGAAAAGAAGTTGTAGCAAGGTGATTGTCTGTTCTCCCTAGTAACAAGCAATAGAACAAGAGGAAACGGCCTGGAATTGCACCAGGGGAGGTTCAGGATGGATGTGAGGAGGAATTTCTTTCCTTAAAAGGTTGTCAGGCATTGGAACAGGCTGCCCAGAGAGGTGCTGGAATCGCTGTCTCTGGAGTTGTTTAAGAGACTGGTGGATGTTTCACTTAGAGAAATGATCTAGTGGTTGATAAGACTGGGACAGAGGCTGGACTTGATGATCTTAAAGGTATCTTCCAGCTGAAACAATTTCATGATTTTATGAAAGCAATTTAATTAAATCAAGGAGTTGCTGTCTTACAGCTGTCTTAAAAAGCACAATTTCAAGTGGAGTAGGTCCTAAGGCTATAACTGGATTTTTGCTTCTGAGAAGGAAACATAATTCATCTTGTTGGTTGAAACATTTGTTGCTAAATATTGGTATGATGTAAGTCCAACTTCCAGTCCTACAGGCTTTGTGTGCTGACCAGCATCAGCAAGTAGCTTTGTGCCTCTCAGCTATATAATTGAGATACTATTTCTTGCCTTCCCCAAGTGGGGAGAGTAAGTTTAATGTCTAGGTGTATAGATATTGTAGTAACACAGTATTATGTAACCTGACTCTAATAGTTGCAAATGTGACCTTGCTAGGTTTAGGCAGTCTATTCCTTCTTCTATAGAATGTAGTTGGCTGTATTGCCAGGAATTGGGTGTGTGGTTGACTGTCAGCTGGTGAGAAAGATGAGATCTTTTTCAAGTGTTGGGAGGCTGAGTGCATTATAGAGGAGGAGAGGACAACATGAAGCTCTGACTTTTTTTTGCATGGAGTGTCTTTATTGTCTCTTTTTCCATGGAGCCTTCATTTGTAAGTATTGGAGGAAGCCATAGTTCAAAGATACTATGTGACAAGTTTTCAGCATTATTTTTAATCTGTATTTGCTGCTTTTCTTCCACTTTGTCCTCATAAAATTAAAATGAAATAAAGCCATACTTTTTAGACCTTTAGTGAATGAAAACATACAAACCTAGGTGTTTCAGAGGGCATTATATTACAAGCTTGGATCCAGCAGTATATTTATAACGCATATTCCCCAGTCATGGGGTGTATTAGCTCTTTTCCTTACCAATAAGTCTAAACCCAAAAGGCACTCACTAGGACCATACTTGATGGTGTTCAGCATCTAATGAGCTATGAAACCAGATGAGGGCTAGTTTGGAAGAAGTATCCCTGCTTCCCTACCAAAAAGAAGTAAGATGGACACAGGACCATGAGCATCAGCTGTTCTGCTCCTCAGGTCTCTGCTCTTATTGTAGCACACAATTTGCTAATGCAGTCTTTAATCTTAGTTTCTATTCTTCTAAATCCTTTTGAAGTCTTTGCACATGCACAGAGGTCCACAAGTGGAAAACCTCTGGTCGGTAGTGCTGCTGTTTCTTGTGGACTCCACATATGTTGCTCAGTTCTGCTGCGGTTCTACCTTGTAAAACTATTTTTCCTCCCAGTTTCCCCACACTTGGCAATGACTAAAAGAGAAGAAATACAGAGAGCTGTAAATCAAATGTTCAATGTTAGGTTATGAAATTTCATAAGCTCTTAAAAAGCTATGTTTATATTTTCAAGACATATATGCATACATGTGTTGAAGAAAGACAGAAAGACTTTTGTTTACAAAAGGTTCCACAAAGGATATTTAAAAGCACTATTTGACATGCTGGAAGAAAGTGGATTAAAAAAAAAAGTATTTTGTGTTATCCCCAGTAATCTTAGCTAAGGTTTGGTGATTTTTAGCTGAGAAAAAAAGGTTGCTTAAGCTTCTTTTTAGTGATTGATTATACATGGTAAGAATGCTTTTTTTTTCCCCTTGAAGCTGCTTTCTGGAGCACTTTTACTGTGCCAGCTCCATGGAGATCTGTTGATGCAATGCCAGACTTCATGGAATAAAACTTTTCAGCCTTCAAGTCTTGAAAGGGGATTTTTAGAGGAGACTAACTGCTGTATTCAGTCTGAGGCTCGCTATAGTTTTATAGTAGCTTATTTGTCTCATAATGGGAGTTACTGTATGTGTAATGAGGAAATCTCTTCAGTGCTGCTGTTTTGTTCAGTGACATTACTGTATCAAAACATGTTACTTTTGCTAATGCCTGACATTGATTGCAGGCTTTATTTATACCCCCTGCCCCCTAAACAAACAAACAAAAAACAAACCAAAAGAAAAAGAAAAACCTGAAACAAGGCTTATACTTTGAATTATTAAGAAGTTAATAGTGGCCGTAACGTTGACATCTATATTTGAGGAGCTGTCACAGAAGAGACAAACACCAAGGGAAAGTAATGTTTTCTGTTTGGGGACACGTAGCTGCTTTCAATCTTGATGTGCTTCATGTATTAATAATGTGTTGGATATACTAAGTAGATTCTGATTTTTTTTTACTGCAGTTTTATTTCTCTTGGTATTCTGTTCCTTGTGAAAAGCATAAATAAATCTCTGTCCATGTAATTTCATTTTTTAAAAATGTCTTGGCTATTGATAAGGCCAGGAAAAAGGTTGTGATCCATCTTGATTTCTGCTGGACCTTGTATTACTTGCTTGTGATTCTATTATTGGGATATGTGGAGCTTCTGTACTTGTGATAACTAGATGAGCTCCTGTGCCATCTGTAACTACTACTATTTTATTTTATGAACTGGAAAACTCTGAATTGCTAATTTCTTGTGCATCAAACATGAATGGTTTCTGTGATTAAATTGATTTTAACCATGTGGAAGAGACAGGAACATTACTTGGTAGAGAGAAATCACTTCATTAGTGTTCAAGTCACTGTACCCAGGCAGCTAGCATGTAGGAAAAAGATGAAATCCCCACTCTGGGAAAACCTCTAGCCAAGGCTCCTTAGGCACCAGAGTGATATAACCGCAACACACAAAGCTGCCGAATATCTGACTGCATTATTAAAGCTCCTTGTGGGTTTTTTGGGTGGTGGGTTGTTATTTTTGTTTTGTTTTTTTTTTTTTTCCCCTACTGTCTTGAGTGTTGTGTTGCATCACTCATAGGATCTTTCTTGCTTTATGCACCAGTCCTCAATCGCATGGCACTCTGTGCTAATGCCATAGTGGCAGCCACCACAAGATGGACTTCATGAGAGCAGATGGTGTGCTTGGCTCAAGACGAAAATAGCGGGATATTTTTATGTTGATTCACTTAGACTCAGCTGTTGAATCCAAACACAACATATTTTGTTCAGTTTTTCCTTAAAATACACCCCAAATAAATCTGTGTTTTCCTCTATGTAGACTAGCTGCCATGCTCAGGTTTCTGATAATAGGGAAAGTGAAACAGTAGTGATAGTGTCAAAATCAGGAGAATTAGGCAAATCCTGCATTTCCTGCTGAAATTCGGTGATATGGGGGGATGAGAAACTCCACCTTGGGGAATATTAGGGATGTTGATTTATTTTGTATTCATTTAAGTCTTTGTGGATTATCTGTGTGATTCCTGACACATGTCAGGAAATTGCTGCTGCTGTCTCAAAGAACCTTGTTGTTTAGGTGGACATTGAAGTTGCTTGGCTGCAAGGTATTTTAAGGATTGTGATACATTGTGGTGGCCTGATAAAACAATATTGCAGTTGTTTTTCTGTGGGGAAGTCTTCCCCTGCCTGGTGAGAACTGAGAGTGGAGGAGACACATTAGGAGTTGATTAATGCATGATACAAAGTGGTTTGTTTTTTTCTTTTGATGTTTGACCGATGTTATTGCTCTAGTCCATCATTGCAGTGTCATATGTATAACATATATATATATATGCACACATCTGTGTCAGTGTGTATATATTGAGTATACATGTGCACAAACTGCGTACTTGTGTATATACGTATAGTTGTAGGCTTTTTGGTGTGGAAAAGAACTATAAAAAACTGTAACACTTCCCTGCGATGTTTTAGATTGAAGATAAACTGAACTATGAGAACTTAACACTTCACAGTAACATTTTAGATCAGCTGCTCTAGGGGAAAAATAATTAAGAACAGTTTTGGTTTTCTTTTCTGAAAAGTACTGTTCTAAAAGAATTTGAATGGCAACTATTAGATAAGGGAAATACCATAAAATTATTATTATTGGACATGAAGTGGGTCCTTCATCTCTTTTGTACTTTTCCCCTCCAATTAAGGGTTAATTGAAGTTCTAAGAAACAAATTATTTGAATTAGTTTTTGGTTTAGCTTGAGGTCATTTGAGGATCTGGACAGCACGTTCTCATTGCAGGTGGGCTCTTGAGGCCATACCAGGCACCCTTTTGTCACGTGGGCTGTGACCCAGACAGTTATTTCAAGCACTTCAAATCCAGTAAGGCTCTATTAAATAGGATCAATGTAAGTCAGCAAGGCCTAGCTTGCAACTTAAGGTTTCTTTAAATAATCAAGGCATTTGTTTCTGATAACAATTACTGTTTGTGAAGGAGGAAGGCTGGAACAAATGTGCTCTAAATGTTCTCCAGGAGCTGTTTGTGCATTGTTGTAGTCTAAATGTTAAGAAAAGGCTTGTTCATAGTTACAGACTTTTAATATTCTATTACATGTTATTCCAGCATGAAATTGTCTAAAGTAGCATAAAATCTCATATAGTAATGATTCCTATATTGCAGGATTATTCTATTTCTGTAATGCAGATAAAATGTGACTTTCTATGACTCAGACTAAACTATTTGAAGATTGTGTATTAGATATCCCAAACAGGTTTGAAGGAAGCACTCTAATTGGTATAAGATCATCACTAAAGAGACTATATTGAAAGAATCATACTTAAAATAAATAGTGTCTCAGTAGTTTGTAGTAAGTTGCAGTATGAGAAGCCACTCTGTGTCCTCTTATTTCAATTGTCAGCTGGATGAAGAAGGAATTTTTATTCGTAAAGATGCTTTTTGGATTGTAGTGTAAAAAGATCCTGGAATAAGCAGATGGTGAACAAGAAAGAAACTTATTTTAGGTGGCACATGTGGTTGATGTAGTTAAGCAATAGTTTTTATTAAATAGCATTTCACTTTTTTTTTTTCAATTTTTAATTTTATTGCCCTGTGACAATACTGTGCTTGAAAAAATCAAGGGATGCTAAATAGGTGGGAATCACTAGTGTTGAATGTGCAGAACAATGTGCTTAAACCATGATTTAGTTAGATGGAAATGTCCCTGGTGGTTGAGAGTGGCCAGTAGGTTTTTTCTTGGATATCTAGGTTTGATGAGTTTGGCTATGGAGAGGGAGAACTGCATGGCTCTGTGCACACAACTAGCTCTGTGCTCGTGTCTGTTAAGATCCAAGCCTGGTGACATCTGGAAACATTTTGACCTGCTGTTGCACGGCTTTTCATGACCTAATTAGCTTGGTGTTACAGCTAGTTCTCTGCTGCTTTGTGGTTTTGCTCCTTTTGACCTCATCCAGTTCATATTCCCCGTTGAATGCTATCATTTAGGTCCTAAAGGTTAAAACAAAATCAAGATTTTACAGGATGCCACTATTCCAGTCAGTGTTTCAGTACTTCTGAATTTCCATACATGCAGTCATTGGTTATTCAAAGTAGAAAGAGCTGAATAATTCAGCAGCAGCTGTATGGTTCGCACATGTCAAGATGATACAAAAGGGGGGAATGATCAATCTGTCTTCTTTCCCTCTGCTGTAGGACAAAGCGCTGCTTCGTCCTCTTTCATAACTGTGCAGAGTTCTTTCTCCTTATTCTGGCTGAGTGCTTCTTTTCAAGAGATGGTATTTTAAATGGGTAAACGTTATTTGAGAGGTATACTGTGGTAAGATATTTATCTTCTTTATTTAATTTCTGCTTAAAAAACAAAAGCTCCCTTTATTTCTGTATATGCACAAGGAAAATATTTTTGAGTTGCTGTGTAAAAACTCTTCAACTAGAATTTAAACAAGCTCCAACAAATGCTTAGTGTCTATCTTTTCAGTAAAGACAACAAATAAAACTCAAGGGAAACCAATGGCTGACTCAGTTCAATTCTATTTGCTTGAATAGGAAAAGGAATAAAAATAAGTTCTTGGAGTATAATACAGATTTCAAGAAAGGTCATATGAAAGAAAAATGTGTTTTCAGTGCAGCATAAGTGCTTCCTTATTGAAACAAATCCATTCTTAAGATAGCAGAAACTAAACAAATGCTCTTGCGTGACTTCAAGAATTCTTTCCTTTGTCACGTACATGCATAACATTTAAACCAAATTTGTCATTAGTCCTAATAGTATTAGGTTGAAGTAGTAAAATTGATAAAAATTGATAGTAGCAGTAAGATTTTTGTTGCCTTTTTAAAAATTCAAACACAGTGGAACAGATGTTCAGAACAGTATGGAATATTCCTTCTTCCCCATCCCACCATCCCTTTCACACTGAGCCATCTGGAAGGGACTGCAAGCAGGATGAGCAGCCATCATGCTAAGAACAAGATTAACATGTCGACATCTTTTGTTGATACTTTAAACTGTCCACTGTTCATTCAGTGGAAAGCAGCAGTGTGAGTTGGCGTTGTTGTGTGTGTGACTGCATTATCCACACGGATATGTCAAGAAGACAGATGAGAAAATGTGGTTTACATGTGGGACTGGGACTCACACAGGCATGAATCAACTTTATTTTTTCATTCAGCAAGCTGTATTGATGTGACTAGCCACCTTCTACCCTTAAGCGTAGTGTCAGGTAAAAGCCATTCTGTTAAACCATACTTAAATTTACTTTGGGTAAAAGTTTCTGTGCCTGTTTGTCCAGAGTTTTTCAGTTTATGCACTTCATGTTCTTTTTTTTACTTGCCCTCATTTTTTTTTACAGCAGCAAGTATACCACATGTGGATGTCTTCCAGTTTAATCAGTTGGATTTCTTTAGCAGCTTTTAGCTTTCTTTTGAGAGAAAGTGTGATTAATGCCTTGAGTTCAGGAGCAAAACTTTCCTTAAGGAAAAGACAGAAAGACAGTTTAGGATCTAGAAACAAGAGAGTCTAGTCATGTGTGAAGGTGTCCTGGATCATCTGCATTCTGATACAGGATGACTGGAAAAGGGTGGGTGATTGGCAGATGGTGATTGGGGATGCTGGCAGAGTGATTGGATTCAGTACAGCAAGCTATTTTTGTGTGCAGCCTGTGAACCTATCTTAGAGTTCAGGTAAGCAAATATGTTCTTATATAGGTATCTTAGTAACATTAAGTGTACCAAAGAAGACTAAAATGTGTTAATGAAGGAGAAATCTTATTTAAAAGCTTAACAAATAGCTACAGTGCTTTTCTACCATTGTTTAGTGTTTCTTTCCTTGAAATTATTTTAATTGAATGAGAATCTGACATTATATTCTAGAAGACTACTTGAGAATGAGATGCTTAAAACCTGAAGCTACTACTACAGTAGTGCTATTCTATGTGAGAAGTTGAATCAGAAGAAAATGGTAAACAAAGATCTCAGCTTGCCAGGGAAAGATAAACACTATAGAAAAAGAAGAGAGATTAAAACTAGTGGAGGGATAATCACAGGTGCTCTGGGGAGACTTTATCCTGTGGAATGATGAAATTAAGTAAATATTAGTGTGTTAAGAAAAAGGTACTTCATTGTGAACAATATAATGTGTCTGTGTGTTCCTGTATTTGTATAATAATCATAAGGCATCTTTAGAAACTATGAAGATTGATGTGATAAAGGGGTAAAAAAATTGAAACTAATTTACTGGCAAAGTTTTTTGCTTGTTGGGTAGTGTGAATATACTATGAACTGTGAATATGAATTTAAAAATCCATTCATTTGAACTTAAATAAGGGAGAAAAAAAAAGATATTCCATAGGTATGCTCTGTATTCCATAAATATGTTTTAGTTGGACTTGAACTATAGTTGTATACCCAGAAACAGAGGTAAAACAATGCACTAACCTCAATTCTAGGCTGCTGGTTGCACACTTGCTTCATTTGTTCATTTGTTCATTGAGACATGCTTATGAGGTGGTAAACTGTAGTCACAAGTACTTAAGCAGCAGTTGATAGGCCTTTGACATTATTACAGCATGGCAGATGCACAAATGTCTTACTGAACTGTGGTCAAAAGGTAAAGTGAGGAAGGGGGCTGTAGAACAAAGGTAAAAAAATAATCTAGCAAGCTTTAGGGAAAACAAGGCAGATTTCTGAATTGTCTTCACAGTTACTGGCAATATTATAAAACCTATTTTATATTACAGTCTACACTTTCATGGAAAGAATAACTACTTAATTTCAGGTTAAATCACTTTCAGGACCCTTTTCCCTGTGTTTGTGCATGTCATCTTGTGTAGGTGTGTTTAGAGTTAATGTTAGTGTGAAGTTTGGGAACTAAATTTTCGGTAAATTGTAAATGGTCGGTGCTGTGGAGATCCACTTACTTTCTTTTCTCCCAACCTTTTAATTAGAGGAAATTTCAGAATTAATATGTTCACCTTTTAACGCTTCTGAAAACTTGATGTTGCAGGCCCACAGTGTTAGCATAGGTAACTACTGACTCAAATTTTTTATTCTACAGCTGCTGGTATTTTTGGAGATATTAGTGGGTTGTCTAGGGAAGTTTATGTCCATAAAATATACTTAGGCTGCAAGTAAACTAAACCAAACCAAACATCATCCCTCCCCTGTTGTCCTTTCTCTTGTCATTGCTTAATGTTTTGATTTCTTTCGTAATATCACTGGACCATGAAATCTGCCCTGAAGAGCTCAACACAGACAAAACCTCAGCCAAAGAAAACAACTCTCCAAGTGGGTAAACCTGCAGAAATAACTCATTACAATAGACATTAAAATAAGAGTTCTATTAAAGAAACACAAGTGCTTTAGGGATTTCTGTGCCTGTTTCATCATCATTAATACTTAGGTTGGTGTGATGTGAGAAGAAGATTGGAAATGGTGGTCAGATGTTAAGAAGAAAAAAAGTCTGCTTTTATTCCAGCTTTGGCTTTCATGCTTTTGATGTTGATCTGGCAATCAGGAGGAAGATCTGTGGAAAAGATGTTGATAGAATTGGCTATATATTAAATCTCAGCTATTCTTTTATGGTTGATGTTTTCTAGGCATTTCACACTTCACATGTATTGTCTCGTTGAAAGATGTGGTTTGCTGCAGATAATAAAAAATCAAGGACAATTTCTTCATATCCTTAAGGAACAGAATTCTGTTAGACTTTGTGCATACTTATAACAAATGTCTACCCTTCCTTCAGCAAATTCAGTGTCAAAATCAAGACAGTAGCATTAAAAATAGAGGATGAAACCCCTGTATATTAACTAATGAATACACTGTCATACACATGAGCATAGCTTCAACAGAAGCACTTGCTTATCATCATGCTTTAAATAGTAAAACTTTAAGTTGTTTTGATGTTTGTTTCATAGTACTGTGGCTGAAATAAATTGCATAGTTGCTAGAACTAGAGTAACTAGGAGATGCTGTTACAAATTAGTCTTGTTTAGATGATTTTGCTAAATATCAATTCTGGGCTCTGATTAGAATGAAACCAATTTAAACAAAACCCTAGACTTGAAAGAATAACACAGATAAATAATGAACTTAAAGTAATGATTTCCAGATTATAGGATAGTTCCAGTGTATTTGGTTTTAACTTTGTCATTACAGATAAAGATGTAAATGATCTTCACAGATGATAACCAGGAAAGGTTCACAAATATTGGATTCCCAGTCCTTTAGGACAAAGAAAAACCTGAAAGGGCTGTGCATTAGAGGCATATGTGTGCCTTTACTTCAGCGACATAAGTGGATAACAGTGTCTTGCTATTCATATAGCCCTTTCTTTATGTCTTATAATGAAGGATGAGGGACAGGGAGATCTGTGATAATAGTGACTCCGTGGAAAAAAATGGGGACAGAGAGCATCTCCAAAACTAGTGTTTGGGGTCTTTCACCATTTGTCTTTACCTTGTCTGTGTATTCAGCATAGACACATATTTTGAAGGTGAGGCAGTTGCAGACTATCTAGAATTACAAACGTCCATAGGAAGATGGGCAGTGTAACCAAATGGGATGCCATTCAAAGATGAAAATGTGACAAGTTGAACTGAGTGTTAGGAAATTATGTATAAGAAGATATGACTGTCTGCAAACATTTGAAGTGTCAAAATACCCAAGGCATAGAGACAGTGTGGATAGGAGATAGTATGACTTGGCTGAGGGCCTAGAGCTGAGGACACTCACGGTATTTCTCTGGTTTAGGTGGGTGTATGTCTCTAAATTTAGGTGGATGCATAGCAGATTTAGCACATTTTTGTATCTATCAGTAGAGCAGTGATTTTAGTTGCTCTATAGGCTTCTGCTGAGATCCAGGAAGACACTGGGCTCATATATTATGTAGTCAATCCAGTTTAGGTGCTTAATTTTGAGACCTAGGGCTGCTCACTGAAGAGAAGACTAAGGGAGAATACCATTAACACAAGTATTTAAAAGGTGGATGCCAAGAGTATATGGGGTGGCACTTTTTTCTGTCCAGTGACAGGACTAGGAGTAGTAGACAAAAGCTGAAACACAAAAACTTCCACTTAAATATGTAAGGAAAATCTTTTTTACTCTGAGTATGAGGGAGCCCTAGCACAGGCTGCACAGGGAAGGTGTCGAATCTCCTCTGGAGGTTTTCAAACCTGCCTGGACACATTCCTGCATGACCTGATCTAGGTGGACCTGCTTTGGCAGGGGGGTTGAACTAGATGATCTCTAAAGATCCCTTCCAACTCCAACCATTCTAGGATAATTTTGGTGTCCTATCTGGTACATTACTTATGACAAGCCACATATTCAATCAATCTCTTGGTTTTTTTTCTCTATAGAGAATCATGGTACGTTCTCTTTTTAGAAGTCTGAGAGATTCATCAATTGAAAGGTCTAAAGCTGTCTGAAAATAATGGAAAATTTAGGATGGATATATGGAAAGTTCTTTTTCTTAGTAAAAATCTTCAGCTTTGTTATATTTTAATAGAGGCTATAAGAAGAAACCTCTTAAGGGTTTAAGAAAGGGATTGAACAGTCTCTTTGAGCAAATGTAGTAAGGAAACATTCCCAAGTATATTTGTAATTTATAATGAATTGGCATTCATTTCATGGTGTTAATGAATGCATAAAGAACTTAAAACGTTGAAGAACCATGAAATTCAACTACGTATTTTTAGTTCTAGTGTAAATTACAGTGCTTTTTTGGTGTTGTAAAGGGCAAAAGGCAGGTTTGGGGAACAGCTGGTGCTTTGAGTTTTTGCCAGTTACTCAAATATTTGGAACTCCAGCATGTCTCTTATAATAGCCATGCTCTGCCATTGTTTGGGAAGATTGTGCATTGTGTTTGTCATCTTTCATGTTTGTTACTGTACATCTGCTTTCTACTTGATTTCTTAAAATTCTGTCTTGCCAAGGCAATGTCAGGCTTCTTACAGCCGAACAGCTGCTTTCCAGAAGGAGGTGGTCTGAGTGGACCTGGAGCAATTCTTCCACAACTGCAGGGAAAGCGTAGAAAGAAAGACAAAAATGCTTTGATTATCTTGTTCTGTGCCCTGCTTGCTTGTTCAGCAATAACTACTGAGATAAATGCCTTCTAATTTTAAATCAAAAGGCAGTTATGCAAGCTGTTGAGGGAGGAAAAAGGAAAAGAAAAAGGGATGTGAGAATACCGAGGGAGCACGCCCAATGTGGATTTGTAATAGGCTGTTCTAAGCTAATTCAAGCTTCTGATGTCTTGTCCTTTCAGGGTATGCATAGAAATCAAGTTAGGTTAGCTGTGCAGTTGCTGATGCGAGATGAAGACCTCTGTCTGTTTGGGCTTCAGTCAGAGTTCAATCCCGCCAGATGCTGTATGTGATCCATGTCCAATGAAGCATGCTTGGATTTAATCAGATGTTGACATTTTACCCTCTTAGCTTACTTCTTCCTTTGAATCCTGTTCTCATTTTTCTGGTGTGATGCTAATGTCTCCTACATTTCTATTGTAGACAGTTCTATATATTCAGTGTAGCATTTTTCTGGATCCTTCATCTCTTGTGCCATGTGCAGCTGGTGCTTTGAAGCCAGCTGTGTTAGTTGTAGGTGATTTCATGCAGGGAGCGCAGTTGGGGCTGTTTATCCTGGCTATGTGTCTATGGCTGAATGGTGAGCTTAGCTGGGGGAAAATGTGTAAGAAAATGATCAGCTGTAATTGATCTTCTACACTGATACAGTTTTTTGAAAATAATAATCACAGAATCTAATGTTTTCCATTTATTTGGGAATGGAACTTTCTTAACCTGTGTGTTGTAACATTGAGTATGATATACCAAATGCCCACTTGTTCAATACAGTGGCAGAATATCACAATGAATATTTTGTCTGTTAATAAATTGGGGCTCAAGTGTGGCTTGAAACAGGTGGAAAATAAATGTGGAAGGCAGTGGAACTGCCCTTTGCAACTCTTATTTTTCTTCATGTGGTGACATATTATACCTCAGCATAATTAGGCCTAATGAAGCCCATGTAATTCAGAGGCTTATTTTCTCTTGATTTTGTGTTTAACTTCCTGTTACAAAACCTCACAACTCATGAGTTTTCTTTAAGAAAGATTAGGTTCATCTAACTGAAGTTGTATGTGTTGAAGAAAAGACTGGTAGTGCTCTAGTGGCAAGGATACAGAGTAATAAGAGCTTTTTACGTGCTAATGGGTTAGTAGCTGAAATAGGTCTATAAGTGTTTGATTCAGATAGCTGAAGGCTTTGAATTATAAGAAACTTATGATTACAATTGCAGGCTTTTTTTTCCCCCCTATGATCAGGAGCAGTTAATACATTGCTTAATCTCTTGCATATATTTACTCATTAGTGTTCAGTTTACCTTTTGGAATTAAGCATCACACTGAAGTGAGGTGGATATGTAATAATTGAAATTTTGCATTAAAAAATGAAAGTTGTTTTTTTTCTCCCCACTCTCAGCACTGCTGTGTGTTTTAACCTGCTCTTTAAAGAATTGGGTTGTCTTTGATCAGTCTGTTTCTCCCTTGCTAGCTCTTGAATCATTGGACCATGTCATAAAGCACTGATGAAAAAATGAAAAACTCAACCTGTGTGTTTTCCTCAGATTAGCTTTTAAAGGTGAGAAAGAACATGAAGTGCAGAAGCAACTTAAATTAGTGCTCCTGGTGAAGGGCACTTTGAATATACTTGGTGTGGTAGGCATTTTAAGAAGTAGCAAGTGATCAGCCAGGCAACTGCAGTCAGCTTCCAACTGACCCCAGGACGTCACATGGGTTGGTGGGGAAAAGTTGGGTAGACTGCAAGAGGGAAGCAGGCTGTGAGGATACTAAACAGAAAGCCATGGGAAACCAGGCATTATTCTGCTGGTCTTTCCATATAAGAATTTAAGTAAGCTTAAAAAAAAACCCATAAATTGAGAGTGTGAACATATGTAGTAAAAGATATTCCCAGATAATTCTCTTAAAAATGCAGAGACCCACCCCAAACCCAGCAGAATGTTTGCTGTGTTCACCAGGGTGTTTTACTGATGAATTGCAAGTAAAAATTGGTTCCAAGGAAAGGCAATATTTCAGGAATTTTGCTGTTGTAGGGAGTCTTTATGCTCTTAGGTTGCACCACAATATGTTACAGAGAAAACAAAAAATTGTAGCTTGTGTGTTGGAGTAATAATAAGATTTTGAATTGGCTGCTTTAGCACTGATTTATGCTCCTATTAATTTACCTCTTTCTAATTATATTTATGAGCACTTTACTGCACAGTCAAACAGTGTTTCATCACCTTTATTTCACAGTTGCAATGTACTAAGCCTCTTTACAGTGTGATGTTGCTAGATGTTGCTCTTCAATAATTGTGCATTTCCAGTTTTTACCTATTTTTAATCAAGTTTGGAAAACTGACTGCATTGGATATTAAGTAGCATTTAACAATACATCGTCCTATAGACGGATATGACAACATAACAGAAAAAATAAGATTTTTGGTCAATTGTTTCTGTATTACCTCTGATGTTTAAAATTTAGCAAACTGATCTGGCCTTAAATTCTAATGTATTTGAATAAACTGTCTGATATTAATAATGATATAAAGAGAATTCAAAACTACTTCTAGGAGTCATGAGATGTTTTTTTCCTGGCCTGTTCTGAAATAATCTTGCAGTTAAATAAATTGCTTTTTGCTAATTACTTAAAAGTTGTTAGTTTTTTAGAAATGTTCTTGAGAAGAGAATACTTTAAACCTTCAGGGAAAGGTCATTACAAAAATTACTATGCAACATTTGCAAGATCTTTTTAATTTGCTAATATGATTTTAATTAGAAAAATGGAAAAGTTATTTTAAGTGCTTTGGTGCATAAAAGGAGAAATTTTCAGTTATCTTTTCCAAATGAACTTATGTCCTTGGTAACAATGTGTTATCTCATTCCAGAAAATTTTGATGACATATTGTCTTTAAACATAACACTCATAAGTAGTGCATGGACATTGAATTGTCAGTGCTTAAAAACAGCTAAATAAGTTGACTCATAATTGTATTAGAGCCACTTTAGAGAAAAATGTTTAAGAACTTTTTACATTATAAGCTCTTGTTTCCCTTTTGGGAGAGTTCTGTCCCACATGGGCATTTTTGCTCTCAGAGCTGCTGTCTACAAGGTCATGTTTTCTATGCCGTTGTGCCCTTTTTTGATGCTTAGGATAAGCATCAAATAAGGATCTCTTATTGTAATATTTCCACCATCCTAGTTTCTTTTATTTTTCCAAGCAAACTAGTTCAAACAAGCTTTCTTCCCTGCCCCACCAAATCTGTTCAATTTATGCTCTTATCTCAGTCAAATTGTCCTTCAGCATCACCTGTGGAAAACCGTCTTCCTCACCCTGCAGCTTCTTCCTTATTCAAGCCCAGCCTGTTTCAGTGCGAGTCTTGCCCTTATGTAACAGCTAAGTTCATAATTTTGACTGAAAAACTGTCAGAATGAGGGTCTGATGTGGTCAGGGGCTTGTAATCCAACATGACCACATGTTGGTGGCCTGCTTGCCAAGATGGCAAGCCAGCTTACTCCACACAGTGATTCTTCCTGCCATTCTTGTGAGGACTCCTCAGTGTTTTATAAATGCAAATGTGCCCTAAAGTCCAGTGATTCTGGTACTGCACCGCAAGTCTGTATGCAGCAAATCTTACAGCAAATCCAAGGCAGAAAGTGTACGTTATCTATGGGGATGGTATCCTCTGTGCTTATTGCAGTGCTCTTATCTTCTGGCTTGGGCACATGACTCCAGTGCCTCAGTGGGAAGTGTACAGTATCTCACAGCAGGAATGCTGAAGCAAATGCTTTAAAAGAAAGATTAAGTGTATTTGGTAGGAAAAAAACAAACCCTGAATGTGTGCTGTGCAGATTTGTAACTCTTAATTTAATTTTCTGTTAACATAATAACGCATTTTTCTGTAAATTCCAGGTTGTGAACCATGCCTTTGGTGAAAAGGAACATTGAACCACGGCATCTCTGCCGAGGAGCTCTGCCAGAGGGAATTACTAGTGAACTGGAATGTGTAACAAATAGCACCCTTGCTGCTATCATACGCCAGCTAAGCAGCTTGAGTAAGTACCTCTAACTTCCTGCAAGTATTTGATTCCTGTTGAAAAACTGAATAAAAGAAAAGCTTTAAGATGGTTTGTTTAAGTAGGAAAATTATTATTGACACTTATCTAACGTAATAATATAATGCTACTTCATTGCTTGTTAGCTCTTTTATATTTTGAAGTTTACACAAGAGCCTCTTGTACCATTTACAAATGTTTCAAAAACCCCAAACCAACCAACCCCCAAACCCCCCAAAAACCCAATGAACTGAAAAACTGTGGTCTAGGAAGCCAAGTACTTTTCTAAGGTGAGAGAAATTGGTATAAGAAGCAAAAGCAGTGCTTGACTTTTATCTGTGGCTTTCAGTTGTAGAAGATGAAGCCAGCAAGCCCTTCGGCCTCTTGGCATCAAGTGACATTTATCTCAAATTTCAGTTTGTCTTAACATGCTAATATTTCTTAAACCTTTTTTTTTTTAATGTGTGTGTGTGGTCACTTCATGTGAATGAAATTAAGCATATAATCAAAAGAATGGCGTTCATGGAACAAACCTGTGGGCTGCTGTGAAGCAAGCCAGTGTCAGCTCCATACAGAGCAGCCTACACAGTTCCCTGCCAGTTGACACCACAACTAGTGATTCTAGAAGCATGCTTGGAGTGCTTGCAAGAAGAATATTTCTTGATGAAGGAGGAGAGATTTCTTCAGAGAGTGTTTTAACAGTAAGCAGCTGTTGTTTGTGCTGATAACTCTGGTCCTAGAAAAGAAATTATCCCTTCATCAGTTTCTTCACTTTGTAAATGGAAATGGTTTAAGAATGTAAGAAAGTCTGTATGGTGTTTAGACTACTGGTCTCACTTTGTCTGGTGTTCAGTTGGTGATGCTTAGGGAAAGTGCAAGAAATGCCACATGCTCTCCTTTCTGGTAGTCAGTGATTTGGAGATTTTTCTGGGCTAGAGATCTATCTGAACCATCCTATGTAATGAACATTTGTGTAAACCTATCATCTGTGGAATTGCTTAGCTGTTTTCAAATGTGGATTGTACTTGTTCTTGCCTAATGACCTGTAGCAGAATGTCCCACAATAGAAGCTCATCTGTTTCTACCTTTTGATACCTTCTGATTCTTGAGTTATGAAAAACAATGAGAGGTGATTGCATCTCGTATATTTCCATAATCAGCTGTGATTTTATGTCTTTATCGTGTTCCCCTAGTGATTTTTTGTCCAGGTTGGGGTATCCTGATCTGTTAGTATTTTTCTTGTATTTCTGATCATTGTTATTTCTGTTTTGGCAATGTAAAGTAGAGTATATTGGAATTTTTTTTAGGGTGGAGTGGTGAGGACTTCAGGTCATAATGAAACCAGACTTTTTGTATTTTGTCGTTAGTTCCCTGAGGATTTATAAAATTTTGATTGAGTAGGCATTTTCAGATAAGTTTCCCAGTGAACCTTCCTGAGCAGTAGCTGCTGATTGTCTAAAGTATTTATAGTTAATTTGTATGTGTTACTGAGTTTCATGTATGGTTTTATCAGGTGGTTTCTCAGTATTAACATCCTTAAGTTTCAGAAAGTTGAGAATAGGTGATGTCCTGCTAATGTTAATGGATATCTGGCTAGACCTCAGCTTAGTATTGTACAATGATTGCCAAAGTGTGTGTAATACACTTTTTCACTTGTCTGACTTGCTAGGAATGTCTAGCTTTCGTTTTTCCGTCTTTGGTGTTGGGGCTAATCTGCCTTTTACATTGCATGCTCAGATCTACTTAGGATTGTTACTGAAGAACCGGCTACTTGACAATCCATACCCTGCAGTTTTCCCTTAGCAGATTTCTTGAGTCATCAGAAGTTTCAGTAGACAGTCTTTTATTAGCACCATGCTAAAGATCTATGTACATAAATGATGTGTCCTTTGTTTTAACAGGTGAATATATGGTATTTAAAGAGTGAAGTCTACCACCAGGCTTGTCAACAGTCTAAAATCTGTCGTGTTTGCAGAAGGCTTTTTCTGCAGACAACATTTATTTTGTCTGTGTTTGAAGCCAACTGGGAGCAAGGAAATGATCATAGAAAAATGCTCTGCTGGAGCTAATGTAGTATGTCCCGCTGATAGCATCAGAGCTTGGTGGTGTTCCCGCAGCTTGAAGCGTAGAGAGAGGGAGTACAGGTCTATCTTGCAGTCACGCTGTTTTTTAAATGTTACACTGTAAGTTCAGTGTGGTTTTTAAAATCTGGTAGATTTGTGCAGTTGCGTACAGATTTGACTTGATTCTGCATCTGCTCTTTTCAGGAGACATGAACAAGTTCCTATCCAAAGGGAATATGCTCTCAGTGGAGTTTTTTTTCTATTACGTCCTCTGATTTGGGTGGGTTTGCAGCCAGCTGGCTTGGAGCACAGGCAGAATGAGCAGTGTTATGTATGAAACTGTGTACTTTGATATAAGGCAAAAGCTTGACTGAGGGATTTGCCTCTGCTTGGGAGGAGAGAATTGACTGAGAGGGAGGACTGGGAGCGTTTGCAGCCCTGTACCTGTGGGGTACTGTGATGCTTTTATCTAGTAAAAACCGTCATGGAGTTTTGAAGATAGCTTCCACAAAATCCTGCTCTATTTTTGGAGTGGAGTTTGGTCTGATGGCTGCAGGACTCCAGCCAGTTAAAGGTTTTGTTGCCCTGTGGTTTTGTTCTTGAGTTTTTCATATTTGTGTATATGAGGAAGAAATAAATTACATCTGATTGTCATTGAAGACTTAATGTTAAACCTGAGCTTTTCCTAATGAGATTTCAGTCTGTACATTAACATGTCATGTTTCAAGTTGCATCATCACTTCTTTCTGTGAGTCCTTAAATATTTTTTGCTTTTTAGGTCTTTGATGTCTCCAAAACTGTCAGGCTGAATTCTTATGTTTACATGGGTATAAGCTGTCTGTACCTGGGTACAGAGATACTTTCTTTGACCCATATGCAAGTAATATCTTTTTTTCTGTGAAACGTAAAATGGAGCAAGTAGGGACTTGGAAGACTTTTTCTTTCACGCCGAGAGCAATGTCTAGTGACTTGGCTTCTATGATTTTCCTGGGTAGACTGGCATTGGCTCAGAATGTCACTAGTTTGCATGCAGGACTGAGCACACTGCATCCAGCTTTGTGCCACTCTGCTCTTTATCACTGTTAAATCAGGCTGAGTTGGGAAATTAGCTTTTTTGGCATTAAATATTGCACTGGAAGTACTGTGAGGAGAGAGATGAGAATCAAGACCTGGTCAGTAACAGCCTGCCACTTTTGTGTATTTAGAAAATAAAAAGACTGGGGGGGAAGCATTATCCTAGTGCTAATTGTTCCAATTACAAATGGGTGGGTGGAATTGCTGTCTTCTCCAAGTGATGATAAAATAGTCATGTCATGTATGAATCCCACTTTACAAAACACCATCTAGTTCTGTGGGACATTTCACTTCTTACCTCAGACTGGGAGGAGAGCCTTAGCGAAGTGCTTTGCTCCCTTTGGGGCAGCCCTGGTGTCATCTTCCTTCCTGTGTTTTGTAGAACTGACACCTGAATTCCAAGTGATGCCATTGCTGTACCCTTTCTCTTTGATAATGCATGTTTGTGGTGTGAAAAATTTTAACTCTTTTAATGCACTGGTAATCTTCTATTGGATGTGTCCCTCCATATACTTGTGCAAATGAAAGTTGTGGAGTTTTTTTTTTTAGACTCAAATACGTGAAAAGAAACTAGACAAAGTAAACAACGCTGTTGGGTTCTGGTCTTCAGACAAGCCAGCACTGTTGTTGAATTTCTCTTCTGTTCCAGGACTGAGCATTTTGACTATTGACAAAAGATGTTTCTGAGGCAACTTAATCAATGTGTTAACACCTTTTTATGCAGTATGTGAAAAGGAATTTTAATTAACTCGGGTGGTGACCAGTCTCTGCTAGAGGTATATAAGCTGCTGTAGCAAGATGATGTTTCATGTAATTACTATAGATCCTGGATGCAGGTATTATTTAAATTATTTTGTGAAGTATTGATCTGCAGAGATGTCTCACAATGCTTGGAAATTGATTTTGCAAGCAATAAAGCAGATAACTCTATGAAGATAACCTGTGGAATTAAAATTTAGGGTGCCTGTATGTTGGGAAGCACCTCATGCTTTTAAATGATTGTCTTGCAGTACCAAAATTAGCTCTTAAATTGAAAGACACATGCTTGTAATTTCAAGTAGTGTTTCCTGCTCATCTCTGTATTCTTAAAAGTAAAATTAAAAAGATGATAACATAGAAAACACTAGAGAACTATTACTTTATTTCTAAAACTTACTGCATCATATTAATCAGAGTAGCATGTTCCAATATGGCTTTACCTTGTCACTGTTTTTACAGACAGGAGATTGACAACCTGTCTTCCACTTGTTTTAAAGTAGCAAGGATAAAAAAGGGGATTCAATATTATAAATACGTTCCCACAAATCAACTTGGACTTATTTTGCGTCTTGAAAGATAATTGACAAGCACTTCTCTAGGGGTGATATGTTTAATCCTGGAATGTGGCAGTCCTATCTCAGCAGGCTGATTTGCAATATATTAACATAAACTAACATCCATTAGAATTTATTGATGTTTTGAGCTCTGAATAGTGCTGACTGAAGAATGTAACACCTGCTTAATTTAGCTGAAGAGTTGAAAAGCTTATTTGTTCCATGGCTTGGAATAACCTCTTCATTTGCAGCAACTAAATCAAGTGGGGATTATAATTGGATCTCAACTGGATGCTGGGAAGACTTCAAGAACACTTTTAGTGTGAAGGTGGTTCAAATCTGGCACAAATTGCCTGGAGATGTTGTGGAGTCTCTGTCCTCGGAAGTATTCAAACCTCAGCTGGGCATCCTGGACATCCTGCTCTGTCTGACCGCGCTTTGAGCAGGGAGTTGGACTAGATTTTCAACCTCAGCTATTCTATGTTCGTGTGACTTCTGTTTTGGGAGGAGAGTATAGTAGGAGCATGTATGCAGCACACCTTACCTACCTTCCACATAGATATGAAACAGTGCTTGGATGCGCCAAAATATCTAACATTTTGGGTTAGTTATTGGCTGATGATATGCTTAATGAAGAAATCTGTCACTGGTGAAGTCCTCTACTCAAAGCAGGATAATCAAATATATATCTTTTTTTCATTTGCAATTGACAAACAGTGTTTTTGGATTCTGTTTTAATGTTCTCGTCATCTTCCCCCCAAGTAAATGATCCAACAAAGAGGCAGGTCCTGTTGACTTCTGAAGTGTGGCTATTTTTTACTCTGAGTTACCATCTACAAATGTTTACAGAATGGGATTTTGACTGAAACTTTGATTACATTTTTACTTTTTTGGTAAAATATTAAGGTTGATTATAGGACCAAACTTAAAATGTCAATAATTGCTGTTCTGTTGGAAGATACTTCTTTTAGGTGGTCAGTACATATTCTGTATGGTTCCATCTGTTAGACAAAGTTTTACTTTGTGTCACTTCCTCTGTGTTTCTGCTCTTTGGACTTGTTTTGATACCAGACAGATTTATTTCAGGAGTGGATTTATAAAATTTATCATGGCTAAATGCAGGATGTAGGATTTTGTTTTCAGCACAGAGTACTGATGGAGTGTGACTACTTCAAGGGATGCTGGCTGCAGAATGATGCAGCAATATCTGGGTAGGAGGGACTAGAGACATAAGCAGGTTTGGTACCATCAGTTGAGTGACCAGGAGCAACAAATCTGGGTGGAATATGAAATCTGTAAGGGAACTTCTGGGGCAGAAGAAGTGTTAAATTGGAGGTTCTGCTCCAGACTGGGATCTGTTTGGACTGGGAAAGAAGGAGAATCAAACTGTGGACTAGGGTGCCTGGTACTTGAAGAGTCGAACATCTAGGGAAGGAATAGGCATGCACAAGTTTCTGTGGACCAAGAGAGAACTGAGTTTTATCTTGTGCCTCTCCTGTCTACCACAGCACTTTCAGGGTAGGGCCTGAGTCTGCATATCTGTATTGGACTATCCACTCTGGTAGAGATTGAGGAAATACAGCAGCTGAAAGACTGAAAAAGTGGTAGGCTCCTCCTCAGTGCTATACCAGGGCCAAACTGGCCACAGGTAATGTGGTCAGTGCCAAGTCTCGCAAATGACTCTAGTGACAGCCATATGTTATATAGTGAGCATTTGTAGAGGTAAGTAGACTGCCTTGCATGAGGATCCTGTTTTTTATCTGCTTCACTTTGCTTTCATTTTGAGTTGACTTGTGCTTATGCTTATAATTAAGTCTTTAAGACTGTGGATTTCAAGATTTTAGTTCAGAAGCTTTTATGGACAGCAATAACTTTGGGCCTTTATTTTCATCACAGTCAGGATTTAATGATCAGTTGTGTGTCAACTGGCTGTAGTTCAGCTACATAAATTTGAAATTTGAAAGTCTTCCTGTTTTTTAAGACTAACCAGGTTGCCCAGGAGAACTGGCTTCAGGCATTATTTATGGCATATTTTGAGTTTTTCATACAAATCTGCTGCCCAAAATTTTGCTGAATGACAAACTCTGCTGTTATAATCATAATGAGCTTTATTATAACTTCATGACATTGAAGCCATTTGTCTTATTTTGTAAACCTTTAGCAAAGGGATTTCCCTGTCTATTTTCTCACACAGGCAAACATGCTGAAGACATATTTGGTGAGTTGTTTAATGAGGCCAACAGCTTCTACATCAGAGCAAATTCTCTTCAAGACAGAATCGATCGCCTTGCTGTCAAAGTTACCCAGCTGGATTCAACAGTAGAAGAAGGTAGGTAATTGCATGAAAGCATTGAGCCAGAAGTGATGTTGACAAGACCACAGTATTTCATTACCCAAGAACCTCTGTCTTTTCAAAGTAATCCTGAACTGATATTTCATCTTGTTTTCTCAGTCAGGTAAACTGGGAAAAATCACGTTAACAGAGCGAGAAAAAAATATTCTCGAGTCATATAACTGTCTTCATTTTTGACATAGGGTTACTTCAAGAAGCCCCTGTAGTAATGGAGCTATTAAACTGCCTTTTTCACAGGGAAAAGTTTTAGTTTGTGAGCTTGATAAATCAAAAGTGAATAGGCCTTACTGGAAGTCTAAATATTGGAAAAAGATTGAGATAGTAGATCTGTTTGTTTGTTTCAGAGTAGAGTGGTCACAAACTATATTAGTAGCATTTGTTCTGCCGTTATCTAAGATCTTGTAATACCCTTTACCTAAATGAGGCATTGTGTGTTTCCATCAACTAGGTGGGTTTAAGTCACTAAACCCACTGTTTCTTTGAAAATGCTGTAATATCCTCACTTGCCTACATTGCTTGGTCATTCACTTGTTACATACACAACATAAAGGATTTAAGAAACTTTATTGCATTGTTCAAAAACACTTCTTCGGGTAAGGAAAACACATTTTTCTCTCTAGCTCTAAAAACTCTTACGTGTGTTGGCTTCCATATTCAGTTATGTGCCTGAGCCAGCCACTGCATGTGCTCTGTTGTGATGATTCCTAACATTTAATAAATGTAAAAGCTAGTTACATCAGGGCAATAGTCTAATATTTACGCAGTAGTAGTTAGTGCTATTTGTGGTATAATATTAGTACTATTTATATAGTTTACATATTTAATATTTGTATAGTTTTATACAGTATATTTAATACTACTATTCTAGAATCATAGAATTGTTTAGGTTTAAAAAGACCTTTAAGATCATCAAATCCACCACTAAACCATGTTCTTAAGTGCCACATCTACATGTCTTTTAAATACTTCCAAGGATAGTGACTCAACCACTTCCCTGTGTGGTCTGTTCCAGTGCTTGACAACCCTCACAGTGAAGAAATGTTCTGTACTATCCAATCTAAACCTTCTCTGGAGCAATTTGAGGCTATTTCCCAATGTTCTATTGCTGATTACTGGGGAGAAGAGACCAGCATTCACCTTGCCACAACCTCCTTTCAGATAGTCATAGAGAGGAACCAGGTCTCCCCTCAGCCTATTTTTCTCCACAATGACCACCCCTAGTTCTCTCAGTTGGTCTTTGTAAAACTTGTGCTCCAGACCCTTCACCAGCTTTGTTACCGATAGGTAACATATTCTGGACATATTCTAGCACTTAGATGTCCCTCTTGTAGTGAGAGGCCCAAAAGTGAACACAGTACTCGAGGTGTTGCCTCACCAGTGCCAGGTACAGGGACATAATCAGTTCCCTGGTCCTGCCAATGTTAAATGTTTCTGTTTGTATTTAATAGTGTAATATTTGGTCTTCCTTTTTTAGCTTGTAACCATCTGAAAATTGTTGTGCATGTGACTTTCTTCTATTTTTGGGACATGTTAACTGGTAGAGCATCACAATCAATACTAGCATCTTTATTTTGCTGTCTTAGAGGTTAGAGCTACATGGGAACATAAACTAAGCTGTTATGGGATCACTGTTTGGCTTAGTTTTTGAGGCATGTTGTGGTGATAATATGAGCAAACTAGATGATATTCATACACTGTACTTGCTCTGTGCTGAGGTAGATGATGTCAGTCTTCATGACTCAAGTCTAACATTTTTGGAAACATAGTCTACATCAGAAGTTGGGTTTGCTTTTATTTCTTCTTTTTATTTTTAGTCTCACTTTGTACTATGCAATACTTTCTGGCTAGTTTCCAGAGTGTGTAGAGTAGTTAAAAGCAGTGTGTTGGAAGGGGAAATTTGTGCAATGACCGAGAATTTAATCTTTTTTTTTTTTTTTTTTTTAAATTGACAGCAGTTATTAATCTTGCATTCCTAATCATCTTTCACATTAATAAGCTATGTATACAAACTACTGTCACTTCACTGTCAGTAGGAAGTTTTATTAGATATTTTGCTGTAGTAGTTGAAGCCTCTAATAATTCATTGTACTGTCACTTACACTAAATATATTTCTGGGTAACTTTGGCATTTAAGTAGAATGTCAGTTGCTAGGTTGACTGAAACACCCCTTTAGATCTAATTGTATCAGTGATTTCCTGCCTTCATAGATATACCTGAAACATCTGTGATTCTGATTCTGTACATACACAAAAATATTTTTATATATAACTAATACTGCAGCTGAAAAAAAAAAATAAATAATTGAAGATAACTTTTGAAAAGCATTTATGTAACTTACAGTGAAAAGCCCCAGAAAAATGGGATTTGTGCTCTTTTGAATGTCTTCCTTCAAACAACAATGGAAAAGTTCAGATATGTGAGTGGGATTAAGTTTCTAGCATGACAAAGGATAACAGTGTACCTTTCAGGGCCTGTATCAAACGTCATGCCTTTCTGGTTTTGCAGGTCATCGATATATTGAATTTTTGTCACATAGCGCTCAGTTACCATGTGTAATTCACGGTTGTTGAGACTTGAACAATTAGATGAACGGACAAGAAATATTAGATGAAGAATCAATGGGAATAAAAAGAAAACAAACCAGTACATTTTGTTTATGCTTCTTCTACAGCTTACGCTGTGTAAAACTGTTGGATCAGTTCAAGAAAAAGTGTCATTGTAGACAAGCCAGTGAAGATTTCAGTGCTCCATTCAACTATATTGCAGACTGGCTTAGAATGGAATATAATGTGGAGAGCTTGCTGCCACTTCTAAATTGTGATTGACATTATCTGAACTTTTTTAGCAATGGTCACTTCATCTCAGGAAATTTTACATTCAGAATGAAAGAAAATGTTCCTAAAGGTGACAGGAGCAATTAACAGAACCTGAAATCTTTCGTTGGGAAATAAAGAATGAAAAAGCTAATACTATTTACCTCAGAATTGTGTATTAAAGATAAAATAAAAGTATGTTACTGGGCTGTATGAAGATGGTAAATGTTTCTCTATAGAGAGGCGAGGAAAACTTAAGATCAAGGGATCTTCAATTATGGAAAGATTTTTTGCATTGAAAGATGGTAAAAGATGTGGAACTCTCTCTCATGGGAGGTTGTGGAGGCCATAATTTAATTCAGTTTAGAATGGGATTAAATGTGTATGGATGCCATGTGTAAGTTTAAAACATTCTGTGGCGGAAGAATACCAGACCTTGTGTTTCAGGCTCAGAGCCAGTCTTTCTTCAATTAGAAGTCCATGTTAAACTTCATAAAAAGGGGAGATTGTTGAACATCTGCATGTGACAGGATTCTTGCATCATCTTCCAAGACACAGTCTATTTTAAGTGAGGTTCTGGATCAAGAGGAACTTAAATCTGATTTACATGCTTTTGGGCTTATGTATTGTGATTATTTGCTAAAGAAAAATATTTCAGCTTTCCTTCTATTTTTTTTCCTGAAAATATTTTAAATAGCTAGTGTAAAATGGACTTTGTTTATCCACTTGTGTTCATTTCAGACCGAGGATTCTATGACAAATGCATTTTTGCTTCTACAGTATCGTTACAGGATATCAACATGAAAAAAGCATTCAAGAGCTCCACAATTCAAGATCAGCAGGTAGTTTCAAAGAACAGCATTCCTAACCCAGTAGCTGATATTTATAATCAGAGTGACAAGCCACCACCTCTGAATATTCTTTCACCTTACAGGTATGGAAATATTAATTGTTTACATTCTTATATTTTGCCTTTTATCTCCTAGCTGTATGCAGAGAATAACTAGAGCAGAAAGGAACAGCTGTACTGGTTATCGAGAGTTGTTTTTTTTTTTTAGGGACTGTTCATGGAAAGAAATATTGCTGTTACCACACTTAAAATCATAAGTTGTACCTGACAAAAATTAGCATATTATAGCATGAATGTTATATAGCAGCACAGGAGCATATATATAGAGCACAAGGGCCATTAACTATGTAAGAAGTGAATAGAAATTTAATAATGTACTACCCTGCTTTCTTTGGTTATTTATGTAAAAAGCTGGATTTGTTGCTTCTGTCGTCTCTCATTTCTCCTTCACACCATCGCCCCCCCCCCCCCCCACATACACGTGGGTGCACACACGGTTTTTACCTTTTGTTTTCCTGGTGGTGTTACCAGTCAATAAAAGAGCAGCAGGTGGGACTTTGTTTCCTGTTTTATTTTTCTGCTTCCTTTAAGTTTATTGCTTATGATGTAAGTACAATTTGTCTGTCTGAGAGCTTGTGGACAACGGTTTTTATTGTGTCCTTCAGCTTTTGAGAGGTCCTAGATTGTGATGTAGCTGTGTAAAGCAGGCAGTCAATCTGCTGTAAGTTATTTGGATTTTTTTTTTTAGGAATGACATACCAGAGCATTTGCAGTGTATTTTATTTTTAAGAGTTTCTACTTGGAAGGTAAAATTGTTAGATTTATAGCTGAGGGATATGTCTTTTCCTGCTGCTACAGACCATGGGAGTGTTTGTTTATAAGCATCCAGTTGGTAAGAGTGTTATCCATCAGCTGTTCTGCACAGCTATGTTCTAATGTGTATCTGGATGACAGTGTCAGTGGCGTTTATTGTTGTTCCTGTTTTATCAGGGATACTTCAGCAAGAAATAGAATTTAAGTAAATGTCTTTTAAGTCTTTTATATCTGCTGAATTACAATTATTTGTATTTGCCTCAGACAAAGTTTAAATATACTTCAGAATGTAGTCTGACCAAAGAGAGGGGTGGAAAGGTAGCCCCATTATGCTTCTTCAGTTGATTAGAAGTTTGTGATGAGGAGATCTATGCCTGTATGGCCAGACGCTATACGAGATCTGCTTCAGTGCTTGTAGGGTTTCTGCATGCTGGATCTCCATCGCTCTTGATCTCGTGGGTAGAAGTTAGTACTCAGTTGTCATCGACATTTGCCCAGGAGGAAACTCGGACTGGAGCCCAAAGGGATTCTGAAGGACACTGGTTTAGCAAGTTGAACTGGGATTGCTGCCATATGCCGTTTGGACCATGTTGGCTACCTGCCACATTTATTCCCCCTATACCCTTTGCTTTTCAGGAGTTTAGGATATTGGTTTCCCTATTTCCAGGCCATGAGATCAAATCAAGATTTGATAGCATACCTTTTTTATGCCACCTTAGTCTGTGTGTCCCAGGGTGCTGGTGCCTATGGGAACTGGCAAAGCCAAATGAGCTCTGTCTCAAATCTCCTAGAACAATCTGGTAGGGTTCAACTTTTCAGTTGCTCCCTTTATCCTAGCCCTTCCCCTAGTCAGAAGAGTCCTACTGGTAATAACAACTGTTTTGTGCTTCCTGTCATCAGGATGAAGGTGGTACTCAGACCTACCTTTTTCCTGAATCCAGATCTTAAGGCTCAACTGGATTGAGCCCAGTACTCCTTTTTCCAATTTTCTTGAGACAGTTGAATTCTTACACTCTTCTGTCCCCTACACATCCTGTCTTGCCTCTGATCATCTTGCAGTATTGGCACGTTTATCTGCTGAGCGGGACCCTAGTCAGCTCCTGCTGAGCTCTGAGGCATGGCCTGGCAAGCACACTTCCCAAAAGGCTGTGGCTTCCACCCCTTTCCACTGGAGTCCTTTGCATGAGTCAAACCAGGTGGAAGCTGTAACTCCCAAGAGTGGCATTTAAGGCACTGGGCATGCTGTCATCCTATGATGTAGAAAAGATTAAGGTCGCGAAGATAATGAAAGGTGAGTTTTGGTTGGAATAAATTAATATTTTCTTAACTTTTCTTCTATTGTATTTCCAGGGATGATAAGAAAGATGGATTGAAGTTCTATACTGATCCTTCCTATTTTTTTGATCTTTGGAAAGAAAAAATGTTACAAGATACTGAAGATAAGCGAAAAGAAAAGAGGAGACAAAAGGTAAAAAACATAATAGCAAATGTGTGTATTACAATTTTGTGTACAGCATAAATTGCTAGGTCACATTTAGTTTGTGTGTGTGTGAAGAGTATTCCTCTCTATACATGGCTGTAGATCCAGTTTGTTTAGTTTTTAAAGCTCATACTGTCTATTTCAAGAAGTTGGCAAACTGAATTTTTGGAGTACTGTGGTTATGCTCCAAGATACTTTCTTTAATCCTTTGCCAGTATTTGCTTATTAGACTCAGCAAAATGGCCCTGTTGTGCTTTGGAGGAAGACACTGTGATTTATAGGGGGTAAAAAAAAAAGGAAATTGAATTATGATTTCTTTTCTTTTCATAGTTCTTTATCCAGCAGCATCAACTCTTGTAGCAAAACATGAGCTTAGGCAGAAATAAATACTTTGTTGATGTTTTAAATTGCTTCATAGCAACTCTTCACATTTCAAGAGTTGTTACAAGCAAGCAAGATGTTAATACACAGCAAAGTTATTCTGTGGCTTGGCAACAAGAGGAGGTAAATTTTAGGAGTTACATTCTTTGTTTCCTCTTAAGTTTAAAACCAACAAAAAAGAGGTTTTCTCATAGAAAAGTGTCTTCAGTCCTTCTGGAGTATCTTCAGCAGTTTGATCCAAGATGTGTATTCTGATGCAATCAAGATGTTCTGAATGGATTTTAGTTTTGAATGAAGAAATTAATTGCTACTTCTGCAGCTTCTTTGTAGTCATTTTTATCAAATCTCAAGGCTTTAAGATTTTTGAAGATAGTTCTAGGGAAGAAAATGAAGGAGGGAAGTTGGAAGCGATGATTGCTCATCTTATCTGGCAGAAGGTGCTCTTTTACATGGGTTCAGTGAAAGATAAGGGATTAAAAATAAAAGGAATCCAAATAAGAATCACAGACTGCGCAGAGGAAGTAGAAGGAAGTGTATATGCAAGGTTGTAATCTCACTATGTTCTCAGTATCTAAGTCACGGACATGATTAAGAGACTGGAAGTAATTAAAGCATTTTTCATTCTGTAGTTTTCTTTTAAAAATTTCATTCAGTATCTTTAATAAAAAATATATAGGAATAATTGTGCCCTTTGGGGCTTTTTTCCTCCCACCTTTTCCCCCTCACATTTATATCCTTTTGCTAGAGAGGAGGGTAAAAAGAAACTAGCAACTGCTATTTTTTTCATTCTGATTTTATTTTTAAAAGGCAACAAATACAGAAGCTTTTTTAAAAATTAGAATGTTGGTTGAAATTTTGTTGGTGACTTTACAGAGATTTTTACAACACCACTTTCTGTATAAATTTGCTTCTAGGCTGTATTTTAGGCAACACATCTTGCTTATTTCCGTTCATGGTATGTTTTTTGTAGATTTTCTCTTATTAGTCAGTTTTAAAATATGCTCAATTCCAGTCATGCATGATTATAGGCACACATCACAGAACTAGCCCTTGATAAATTCTACCTGAAGTGCTATTTGATTAAATGTTATAGGAAGATCTACTAAGAGGGAAGCAACATAGGTTCGAGTTTGGACACAGAGATGTCATTTTGTGACATCAAGAAATCTGATTTTTAGCTTTCCAGAAGCTGGTGTGTAAATGCACATTTTATCATCTGGAACCTTTAGAGAGGTGGAGGGTTTGGGTGAGGTTTCTCACATGCCCTGTTCATTCCACAGGTTGCTTAACAGGCTGTCATATTCTTTTGTTCTTGACCTAATGATAGCAGTGACCAGGAATGAATCCAGATAATCTATTAACTAGTTTGTGGCCCAAGTTGTATTTTAAAATCTACTGAGTGAGAATTTCTTATGTGATTTGTACTCTACAGAAGCACAAAAGAGGAAAGCTGTTGAAAAACTCTGCAGGTCAAATAGATGAGCATTGCTTAGCAAATTATAAATGAGGCATCCAAATGCAGTTCTACTCAGCTGATCAAATGTAGCTGGTCTGTAGCTTCAATTTTTTCAGGTGGTCGGTGAAGCCCGAGTATACTCCTTGCACCAGGGAATTGTTTTTCCAATGTTATTTTGCTAATTTGCCTTAAATGCTTGAGCTGTTGCAACAGAAGGTTTGTGAGGAGTTTCATTTTCCTGCCTTGAAATATTATATTTACTGTTTCTGTATTCAATTCAGCTAATCTAACACAAGCTTTCTCGAATTTGACTCTTTTGGGTGACATTTTTTAGTTTTTTAGAAAACTAAATTTAATGAAGTTAAAAATTTGTGTTGTATTGTCTTTTTACTGACAAACTGTCAGTAGAGCAGTGCTGAAGAGTTCAATGAAGCTAGCTTTGACTTTTGTGTATATTGGTAATACTCTGAATTGAATGACTGATTATTAACTGTTAATCAAAGGAAAGTTGTTCTACTTTGCTCTTTATTGTTCCCCATTTCTTCTGAAGAATCATTAGGCATTTAAATAAGTAGAAGTCTTTAGCTTTGGAGGATTTGTATTTTAAAACTCAATATTGATGACTTATGATTGACAGGATCTTGTAAATTTGTGAGGTCAGGAGAACACTCTGGGCTCCCGCTTCGAGTTTTTTAGAAGTATTGCAAGTACTTGCTGAAGCTACTTTCTGTTACTAGCTCTAATTCTTTGTCAAGACGCTTGAAATACAATTTGCTAACTCTCAATGCAAATATCCAACTTAATTAACTTAACCCTGTTTGAGGGCTCTAATATGTTTGTGTGTGCTGAAACTGCTTTCTGCCAACAGCTGAATAAGATACCTCTTTTCTGACTTTAACCTACAGCGTCCACTTGTCTGCCACAGCTTCTATTAAACTCAAAGGAAGTAACTCTCATTAATGTTGCTTAACTTTCCTAAGAAAGATTTCTAACTGTAGTTATTCTGAAAGGCTTCAGCTCCCCTGGAACTCTGTTATTGCCCTGGGTACTGAAACTAGGGCTGTCACCATTGTGTGTGAAGGTAATGAAAGTGTCACTGGAACAACTTAAAACTACTCCAAGTTATATGTAGTTAGAGGTATAAATAGTTTTTTCCGCTGCTAGTACTTGGCCTGCCCCACTGTCTGGAAGAAATAAAATGTTGTAGAGATGTGTTTATGTAATATATAATAAAAAAATCTAATCCAGCAGGGTTTGGTACTGCTTGAGTGAAAAGGATTCCAGCATATTTATTCATTACCGCATGTAAAGATGCTGGTCTGGAACAACCTATCTAACTGAAATCTGATCCAATAAAAACAAATCAAGTTTTGTTGTTTAGTTTATGTGGTTTTATTGGTATGTGCTTAAGTATTTACCTTTTCTCATAAAAAAAAAACATAGTGATCCCTTTAAAAGTGAACTTTTAGCAGGTGATTTGTCATGGTTTAGGCCCATCCAGGGACAAAAGATCATGATTAGATTGAAGTAGCACAGACTTTGGAACTCCAGAAGGGCAGGGAGGGCTTAATTGCCGCTTGTGGTCCCAAACAAAACAGACAAAGCTACACAGCTTGGGGAAGAAAATAGAAAATAATTTAATCCACTACCAACCAAAACTATAACCATAAAACCCCAAAACATAACCAACAGAAAACAACACAGAGTGGTACAGTGATGAAGAGCACAACCAGGCCTTTAAGACCACCTTCTCCCCAGTCCTCTCTTCTTCCCAGGCTCAGAGCCCTGATCCTGGTGTCTCTACCTCCTCCCCCATGAATGGCTCAGGGGAACAGGGAATGGGGATTTCAGTTAGTCTTTTCCTGATGACTCCTGCCATTTGTCTCTCCTCAAGGCAGATGGGCTTCTTTACCACCCCTCCCAGTTCCAGTGCAGGGTCCCTCACAGGCTGGGCAGCCCTGCATGGCTGCTCTGACATGCATTCATCCCGAGGGCTGCAGCTCCCTTCTGCCTCTCGTGTGGGTCTGCTTTGCGGCCTGCAGACTCTACAGCACAGCCTGTGCCATGGCCACCTCCTCACACAGTCTCTTGCCAATCCGGGTGCACTCACATGGAGCTGCTGGTGGCTCTCAGTCCTGCCATTGCCCTGCATGTGCTGCAGGGGCACAGCTGTGTTCTCACCACGGCTTGCACAGGGGTCTCTGGTCTGGTGCTCCTCCTTCTTTCCTCCTTCTCTGACTGTGAGGTCCACGTGGTCACCTCCATCTTGTACAACTCTTACACCTCCTGCCAAGCACTTCAAATTCCTGTCCCTAAATAGTGATGGCAGAGCGCCAGATTGGCCCAGCCGGGCCGGAGGTGGGTCTGAATCCCAGAGCCAGGGGAAAGTCTGAGAACTCTTTGCTGGGTCTTCACTGCAACCCGCTCCCTCTGTTACCAAGCAAAGTGGCTCTTCACAAACCCCTGACATTATTATATCCTAGCAGTCGTGTAAGCACTCCTGTTTGTACAGGAATTACGTCAAAAAGATTGTCTTCTGAGCAGCACTGTTCATCCATCAAAAGGTGGATATTTATCAAGAAACTTGAAAGAAATATGTAGCTGTGACACTTAGCAAATGGAGACCCTTAGCATTTTGTGAGAAGAGAGAAAAGTGAGAAGCATGTTTTCAGTTAACCAAAAAGTTTACTTGTCCTTTCCTCTCAAATCTAGCATGATTTAGTAACGATCTCCGTAAGTAAGCCAGGATAAGTCAGATATTAAAACAATGTTGCAGCAATCAAGTGAAAGAGACAGAGGTAAAGCATTCAGCTAGGGTATACTCAGCCATGGTGATTAGCAAACCTTCCTGTGTTGAAGATAAAGCATGAGTGAATCTGTTTCCCTTCTGCTTCACTTCCTACATTGGGAAATTTTGATGTGAAGAAATGCAGTTAAAGGAGGAAGTAAAACCTCGCACAACCTGGTTAAAAACCGGTGAGATTCTAGAAAGTTTCAGGAGGAAAGAGATTTTATAGGAAGTAATTAAGAACCACGGTGATTATCTTTACTTAACAGGAGTCAAATCAAAAATCTCCTCACGGCAGGGGCCAGGAATGAGCAAGTATTGTCAGAAAATTTGGATGCTGAACTGCAAAAAGTTTTCCTTGTCGTTCTTAACATCAGCAGGTTGCTAGTGCGGATCAGCAGGTCCCTCACATGGACAGGCATGAACAAGCGTGAGGCCTGAAACAAGGACAAGCAAGCCATTTGGTAGATTCTGGTTAGTTGTGAAATGCCAAAGACGTTATTTTACCAGTTGGAGTAAAATACTGATGTTCATCTGTGATGTACTTTTCTTCTTTTTCTCTTTGAGACTGGCTTTCCAACTATTATCCCTTACTTTGAGGATAGATACTGCACAATAAACTGCTCGTATATCAGCATGTTACCAAACTCTTCTCTAAACACAATTGAATATGACTGCATTCTCAGAATATCAATATAATTCTTTCCTGAGAAGCTTCTTCTAGCAGCCAAAAGCCTAATACCGACTTACCAATAGATAAAACATTTCCACTTGACCTGTTCATGGATTAGTATTTGGAGACGTGGACTCCTAGAGATGATTAAAAAAAATAAATCCAACATCCTCATAAATGTTGAGAAAAGAAGTAGCACATAAATACCCTTCTCAGTTTGCACTGACTAAGCTTGTTTATTCGTCTCCTGAAGCACTAAGACATTTTTTATATTCATACCAAGTAGTCAGAAGTAAGCGAGGACAACATTTCAGCGGTGTGAAAGCATTGAACCCCACTATTGGGAGATCGTATTGACAGATAAACGCTGACACTGGTTGGGCATGAAATTCTACAGGAAGATTAGAAAACAAAATCTAAACAGCCTGATTTGTGGTGAAGCTATCAGGTTGTAATATATTACTGGCCTGAACATTACTGACACATTGCAGAAAGGATTGGCATCATTCATTTTTATGTAAGATAGTGGGAAAGAATGATGAGGAAAAACTAGGAGGAATTTCAGTAGTTAATCAGGTCTAAGAAGGGAGAGAAGGTTAAAACAAGCAAAAAAAATAATTTCACATAGACTATGAAATAGGAAAATGTTTCCAATGTTTCCATACTTCCCCAAGACCTCTAGTGATTGTGACCTTAATGAATAACCAAAATGACCCTGAGCATATTTGACGTATTCTTATAAGACTGATTTGCAGGGGGAGGAGATTAGAAGTGGTTCAGGACAGTCTAAATAAATGACACACAATGTCAGAAGAATTTAAACTTTCTGGCTTTTAGAATCAGTCACATTTCTGTGGGAACTTAGAAAACCAGGAGGTTGGTATCGCACTGGCATGTGCATCCTCCAGAAGAAGGGCAAAGCAGCAGTTGTGCTACGCTACTAAAGAGGTCGATAGCATAAGGAGAGATTCTTGTTTTCAGCGCAGAGAAATTTTATGAAGACTTGGCTTCATCTGTAAATCTGATCTTATTTTCATGCACTCTAACTGCATTTTAACCAGCTTTTTTTTCCATTTCCTTTTTTTTTTTTCTCTCTCTCTCTCTTTGCATGCTGTATTTCTTTTGTTTGAACATTAGGAGCAAAAGCGTATAGATGGCACCACTCGTGAGGTGAAAAAGGTTAGAAAAGCCAGGAACAGACGCCAGGAGTGGAATATGATGGCATATGACAAAGAGCTTAGACCTGACAACAGGTTGTCTCAGAGTGTGTACCATGGAGCATCTTCCGAGGGATCACTGTCCCCAGATACTAGGTCTGTTCACAGCAAAGCTGTTTGTTTTACCACAGTTTTATGTTCAGAAATGTGGAGTGCAATTAGGTGCTTTCACAGGTTGGGAACAGTCAGAATAGACAAAACAATGCACGTTTTAAAGTTCTTCTCAAAATTATTTTAAAGCATAAATAGCATAAATTCTTAATGACGTTTTTCTTCCCCAGCTTCAAATAACTGTTTTGTCATCATAATGTTATGCACTGTAGTGAAATAAGTGTTTGCTGCATGCTTTGTGTTTTATCCTGAGCAGCTGCAGTTACAAAAGCATTTAAGTCTGCTTCTGCTAGATAATGTCAGGACCTCCTCCTTCATGTCTGGTTTGTCATATGTTACGCAGCTGATAGCTGAATAAATATTTTTCTGTGATCTACTCAGCTGAGCATACTTTTGCTTCTAACAGAATGCTTTAATGGGGGAATAGTTCATCTTTATTAATGTTATTTTTGTCTAAAAAGCAAGCTACAAAACCAGATGCAACATTATTGCTTGAAAATAACGGAAACCTCTGCTTAGACACACAGCAGAATTCATCTTCATTGACTGAGATTCCCTTTGAGCTCAGTGGGAGTTACATTCTCCCGATGTGCACAGAGGTCTGATTTTCTTCTTTTCACTAAGCTGCTCTGACTAGAGGATTTTCCTGCTTATTTCCTCTGTTGTGGTTAATTGCTAGCAGTAGTATCAGCAATAAAGAGAACCTGCTGGAAAAAGCAGGTGTGACTGTTTAGCGTTCTAGTTGTTTGAATGGCTGTTGGAGTGGTCAGGTAGAGGAAGCAGCCACCAACTGCAGCAGTGTGGACTGACACCTTTCAGTCTGCTGTCCAGTGGAGATTAATTAAAAAAAATCTACTCAGAATCTTATATATCTATTTTGGTCTTTGTGAAGCATAATCATCGTGTAAAAAATGTAAAGAAGTGTAAAGAAATATATCATACTGAAGGATATCTTTTTGAAGGATATATTCAGACCTCCTCTCTGTCTAAAATCCTTTCATCAAGTTATGTTTTTTTATAGTTTCTCATGCAAAATGTTGCCTTCTGTTTGTCAGCCTTTAGTGCTTCATTAGGGTTATGCATTCCATGTGTTATCTGGTAAAAATGACATTGATGTCCAGCTGCTAAGTGCAAGATGTGGATTTTTCCATCATGAGTTCTGTGTTTCACAATTTTGAGTCTTTTCTGGTCCTTAACGCCTCACTTCCAGCATTTCTGAGTTTAAATAATCAAATTGAAGTGATTTGTTTTCATCTCCCAGCAATGTCAATATATATTTCACTGTTTGCAAATATCCATAATATCTGCAATCTGTAGCATTTTCAAAGGAGAAATGGTAAGATGCATCATCAGGTTGGATATAGATGATGTTGGATGATAATCGTGCTTACAGAAGACTTTCAAATTTTATAATGTATGGAGTACTTTAAATTTCAGCACGTCAGATATCATTGATGGAATGTTGAACTCTGTGTTTCACATATGTGAGGGATTAATTTGGTGAGTGATAGTGAGACGGAGAGAAGGCTTTCTATATTTTTTATATTGGACTAGTCTTAGCTAAAGGAACTAAACTATTAAAAAAATCCCTCTGTACATAGAGAAATAAGTACTGGGTTTAGAGATGTTTTTATGCTGACAGCTGCTGTCTGAGCAGTGTTTTATCAATCAGGTCCTAAAGAACTGCATTTGGCTAAACTGTGATTCTTTTTTAAAGTAAGTTGAAAAACCTTCATGTTTCTTCTTGTTCACTAACTGTAAGATGCATTAAACATCCACATCCCCTTGTCCAGACTGTGGCAATTTACAATGTTATTTGTTATACTTATTGTACTTCAGAGGGAGAAACACAAGCTGAATCCAAACAGAAACCAGCAAATTAATGTGAGAAAAGTAAGAACAAGAAAAGAAGAGTGGGAGAGAAGGAAAATGGGCATTGAGTTCATGAGTGACGCAAAGAAAATGGAACAGGCAGGAAGCATGAAAGAGGACAAAATGCCCAAAGGGTTTGTCGTTTTGCTTTGCTCAAAGCCCTGGCTTTTTGTTGCTTCCCTTGCTTCCAATCTTACAGATAAGTGCATCAGTTTACTGTGTTCACTAAAAGCCAGGCTGCACGATTGTTCATTACTAAAACAACTACTTGCAGTAATGGGATGAAGAGATCCTTTTGCTCCCTCTCTTGGGCTTATTTGACAGAGCATCCTAGACTTTGTATCTTTATGAACTCTCTGCTCAACTAATTCACACTTCCCATTTTCTCTAAGCCTTTCCAGCAAAATTAATCATGCAAACATACTAAAAAGCATTTTCTAACTTTTGAAATTGGTTTTCTCTGCTTTGGTAAAATACATTCTTCTGCCTGATTGTGGGTGCCTGCAGTATTGCTTTCCTTTTTTTGCTGCCGTTGTTGACTTAAGGCAGCCTGATAAGTGTTACAATTTCAAACAATGGACTGCCAAAATCATTAACAAAGCCAACGTGCCTCCTGATGGCTGCTGAAGAACTCTCAAATCTGGAGGAAGCTCGATTTTTTTTTCCTTTTTTTAAAGGAGGATATCCTGCATGCAGACAGTGTGCACAAATATTGAAGACATTCCATTTCAGTCCTCCTGTGCTGCATCGTTTGACTAATTTGTTTTTAAGCTGAACCATGATTTTTCTGTTGCATTTGTTCTTGTGCTTCCTGTGGACTTACAAGGGAGTGGTGCTTGTTAATCAGGGAGTCCCCTTGCAAGAAAAATAATTCTGATTTGCATTCTTTTCAGCTTTTCTTGTGAGCTATTTAGATAATACCCTGTTACATTCACATAATCTGTTCTTCTGCATCCATTTACTTCAATTTTAGGTCCCATGCATCTGATGTTACAGATTATTCTTATCCTGCTACTCCGAATCATTCCCTCCATCAGCAGATAGCAATGCCTTCATATGGAGCAGGAGACGGTCCACAGTACATGGCAGCACCCCAAAGCCATGAGCATGAATACAGACCACCTTCCACCACTGTACGACATGCTACTTTAAACAGACCTCAGCAGCCACCTCCACCTCCACCCCAGCCTTCAGATGGCCAACATAGCTCAGTACCTGTGGTACCAGCAGAATATGGGTAAAACTCCTGATTTATTCCAGTGCGTTCTTGACGAAACTAGAGGGCTGCATGTTTTTCATGACCATCATAACATGTAGCGTGTGCCCACAAAAAGGTCCCAAATATGTTAGTTTTCTCCCTGGGGATGACAGAAAACAATGGTATAAGTTCTGTGTATGAACAGAAGCTAAGTGAAGAAATGATGAAAGCAGAAACAATGAGCTGTGTATTGAATGTGGCGAACTCAGTATGCTTGTAAAATGTTAAGGATTCCTGATATAACATGAAAAGGGGGACAGTTTTCCTTTAAAGTGGATAATAGCTACAGTATTATTTGAATAACATTTTAAACGTGCTGAAAAAGTATTGCTGAATATGATTAGCATGGCAGTCTGTACTGCATCCCTGAAGGGGATTTTAAAAGGAGCTTATAACAGAACTGGAAGGGATCTCCTCAGACACAGAGATGAGTTCCCTACTGCCACAGACACCTCCATGATTCAGGATATGAATCTGTCAAACTCCTGAATGCATTCTGAGGGGAGGCTTGCTCCAGAGTGCTGTCTTTCCCATGGCAAGAGAATACCTGTTTTCTAACCAGTCTCTGCTTGTTGGCTCTTTTGCCAAGTTGTAAACCTGGGAAAGTTGTAATCATTCTTGCCAGTGTTGTTTTTTAAACTAAGTAAGGCAAGGTTTTCCAACCTCACTTGCACCCTGGGGTAGCGTTTGAACAGCTGATGATTGTGCCACACTGTAGTGGACCTGCTTCTGCAGGGTGGTTGGACTAGATGATCTCTAAAAGATCCCTTCCAGCCCTACCATTCTATGATTATGCTGTGGTTGATAGCTCCAACCTGCATTTTATCTGTTATTTCCAGTTTAGAATGGAAACACTTATGTGTAGTTCCCTGATACTTCACTGTTGTTGGTGTCTCATGCTTGTGAGACATGTCTCATGCTTGTGAGACGTGTCTCACACTGACCTATATCATTGAATGTCATTGGTAACTTCCCTTTGGTTCCTGTCACGTAATTCTTTACCTGCTTCATAACTCTTGCATGAGTTCCTGTTTTTTTCTTCTCAAGAGTTCTTCTAATGACATCTCAACAAAGAAATTAGCTCTTCCCTGACCCTCCTCTTAAAAGTGTCAATCAGATGTATCAACTGAATTAAATAATACTTGAATTGACAAACTTGACTAAAAAAAGCACATGAGATGCATGATACACCTTTGGGTAAATCTTTCCACTCCTACTTTCCATTGTCCTCCATGCCTTTGTCTTTCCTTATCTCTTTTGTTCTAACACTCGGTCTTTTGTGGAAGTGATATGTGTGCTAAGTTTTCTTGGTCCTTCTTCCCATCATAGGCACTCAAGAGTCTCACAGAGTAGGTGTTCAGTAAGAAACATAGCTTTATACCTAACTAGGCAGGCATATATACATCAACATCTTGCTTTGTGGAGGGCTGAGAAGACATTTCCTTGAACTTGGTCACTTGTCTTCAATCTCAACCTATGATCGATATTTACCAACGTGTATATTCGTAATCACTTGCACGTTTAGCTCGCCAGTTGAAGTCCCTGTTGAGTTTTGCTTTAGCTGAGGTTGGATGAGAGCAGTTTAAGGGGTGATGGTTCTGTAAACCCTATCTTTCAACACACTGAATGTTTTTGTTCTATTTTGTATAGGATGCTTCCAGCTCAGATGGTGGATTATTACAATCCTACAGGTCCCCCCCCTCCTCCTCCTCCCCCTATGATTCCTTCAGCACAAACTGCGTTTGTTAGTCCCCTTCAGCTCCCGGTGCCACCTTCCCATCCCGGATTGGTGACTGGCTCTCCGTACGCAGCTGCCCATCATCCTTCTCCTAGTGGGCTTGCTGTGACGGCCCCTCCGCCCCCTGGCCCGCCACCTCCGCCGCCAGGCCCCCCAGCCGCTGGCCCATCCGTGCCCGTGTCTGTGTCCGCCTCGCCGCTGCACACCGTGCCCGCCGCCGAGCCCAAGCGGCAGGAGCCCGGCCGCCCGCCCGGCAGCGATGCACGGAGCGACCTGCTGGCGGCCATCCGCATGGGTAAGCGCCTCTGCTTCGGGCTGTGCTGCCTTCCAGTGCCAGCGCCTGTGCTACACGGCAATCCCAGTGCGTGGCTCCTGGCCTCAGCTGGGCAGAGTGTCGCTGGGAGATGTTAACCAGGGATAACAAGGGGCTGTAACATCTGTCAGCCCCAGGCTTGAGATCTTTTTCTGATGCCTAAAGGTGTTCAGCCTTGTCAAACATCTTCTAGTGTTTGTGTGGACACAATCAAATGAGAACAGTTCCTGTGTTCGTGATGTAAAGTGGCCAGTGGATGTACGTAGATTTTTGCTTCTCCTCAGAACTGAGTTACCCAACACCAGGCTGTGATCAGCCCACTGATTTTTAACTAGTCACTAATGGCTGTTCCTGACTCTGCTTACAGAATGGGGCTGTAGGTCTAACTAACAAGGTTTCTGAATCCAGCTATGCAGACTTTCATCCTCAGATCAAAAGGACCCATAGTCTTGAATATTTCATTTTAACATACTGTTGGCAGTTTTAGGAGTCTAGAAGTATTCAGTCTCTGAGCAATGGATTCCAGTCTGCCTTTTTCTCTTCCTTGCTCAGGGAGGTTCTCTCAGTCAGTGGTTTCTTTTCTTCTCCTGGAATACGTTGTTAGAATAAGAAAAAACACAGAGATCAGAAATGAAATCCGTAGCAGATCTGAAATCCCTATTTCTCAGGTAACAACGTGAAACCTAAAATCTCTTGTGCAGAAAACTTTTGAGAGTAATTGTCTCTACAGGAATTCAGCTGAAGAAGGTGCAGGAGCAACGGGAGCAAGAAGCCAAGCGAGAGCCTGTCGGCAACGACGTGGCCACCATCCTGTCGCGCCGCATTGCCGTGGAGTACAGCGACTCCGACGACGACTCCGAGTTCGACGAGAATGACTGGTCAGACTGAACCTGCTCCGAGCCCAGTGGCACGTTCCTTCCCTGTTTGGCTTCAGTGTAAAAGCAGGGCGCTGGACACGTGTTTGGGCTAGTGATGGAAGTGCTGAGATGGAATTGGTATTGCTCAGAATGCTGTAGCTTAGCAACTCCGGTACTGATGATGTGATTATGCTTATGCAGATCAGAAACTTGTCTTACTTTCAGTATTTTACCGCATAAGACTTAAGTGCCACTAAATGTAGCAAATCATGTGCTGCCTGCAAAATATGCTGCAGTTGTTGCACTGTTACAGAACCAGCATTTTGTTTTGCTTTCCTGATCTTGAAGGGATAAAGTATATTTTTTTTGACTTTACATCTGACGGTTTTAGTTACGTGGGCTGCTTTAGGAACTTGTGAATTGGTCTGGCAGTTAGTCTTTGAAGGCAGTCAACTCTAGGACTGAGTGAAGCATTGAGTTCCATAACTATGACTTTTAGCTTTTTTGTTAGTTACTAATTATGCCCATCTTAGTGTATTTTTAACCACTTCTGGGCTTAGGGTTGGGGTATTTTTTTTGGTACAGAATTGATTTTCTATAATGTTTGTTTTCAACTTAACAAATGTAGCAGATGATGAAATGTACGCTTTGAAGAATGAATCCACAGGATCTCAAATGCACGTTTTGTGAGCAGCCTGGCTATGTTTGTGACACTACCAGCTCTAGGCTGCTGGCTGCTTGTTGGGCAAAGTGCTGGGTGTGGGGGTCTCAGGTAGATAGCAGATGCACGTCTGTGTCACAAATGAAGGTTAAAATAGCTGTTAGAGCTCTTCAGTTTTCCCATACACACCAACTAGCTGCAAAGCCTTCAGGATGGACCCGGGACAAGCCATATGGTTGTTGCAGCATAGAAATGTTGCTTTGTTGTTGGTGCAGATCGGAACAGTCCAGGTCTAGCAATCAGATACATTTCACGAGTATGAAACTGGGTCTTTATGCCTGTAGGTGTAAGTGTTTTTAAGTTTGGTTGTGGTTGATTTGTACATGTATAGTCATGACAGATCATGTTCTGCTCCCTGTAGCCCATTTACTAGAAACTTGTATTTTTTGAATGTATTTTTTTTCCCAGTACATCCCGTCAATAAAACATTGGCAGTTAAAGCAGTTTTGTGACTGTTTAGGTACTATGCCATACATACACACACACACTTGTTTTCTCCTTCCCAGCAAGAGTTGCTGCCATACAGTCTGCTTTGGCTGTCTCTGTTTTCTTTCAAAAGAATTCCTTTTTTTCACAGTATTGAAACAGTTTTGGGTTTGGTTCTTTTTTCTCTCCTGGATAGACAGTCAGGCTGCTGCTTTGCCTAATGAGGCTTTTAAAAATGTATTCATAGTGGGGGAAGAGTTCCTTCCTTACCAGGTGACAGTTTTCATCTTTGTAACTGAAGTCTCTGTAATTCCAAGTTTAACATTTGGTAAAGCTCCTTTTGTCCTGTGAGGCCCTGTCTGTTCTTAAAGTACATCAAATAAAGAGAAATGGAAGACAATTCTCTAACCTGTGTTTACACACGAAACAGTTTTAGTCCTGAGAATGTAACAGTGTAACAAGACGATTGCATGCAAACAGTTGACTACTGCATTGCTGTTTAATCTGCATATGATCTTTCCACCTGTGGTGGCTGTCTTTATGGGAGACGTGCTGCTTTCATGTTGATGTTGGAAGGGATCACATCAAGTACAACCAATCTCTGCACAATGGCGAGCAACTACAGCTCTTGGGGACCGGTGGCAGCTTTGGCTTCAGCTGGAGCTGCTTTTGCCTTAAACACAGAGCTGAAGTCTGCTTTGGTTTGTGCCCTGGAGTCTGCGGGCTGCATGTCCACCACAGAGGACAATATGTAAGCTGTAGCCTGATGGTGGTTTTCATCCCTGGCTGCGAGAGGGTTTGTGCTGCTTAGGATGGGTGGGCAAGTGCAAGTGGGACAGCCCTGTCCAGGTGGGGAGATTGTTCTCGGTGTTCTTTTAGCACACGTTGAAATGAAACATCTCAGCAGGAAATTCTTTCCAATCTACTGAAACTTCACATGGCAGAAGATATATTTTACAAGCACAGAAGCTGGGTGTGTCTGAACCTTGGTAGTTTGTGGTAATTTTAAATATCAAGCATTAAGCAAGCCATGGGCTGTGGCCAGTTAAGGTGGTGTGTAGATTTTTCAGTCATAGTAGCCAACCTGTTTTTCTCAACCTGCGACGTTGTCGTTTTCCTTTTGGTATTTTTATTATGAATAGAATGTGAGTTGACTTTAGTGATGTAAACTAACATTATTCTAGGCTGTTTTTATCAGTTTTATCATACTCTGGGTTGTAAGTAACAAACCTGAATAAAATCTCACTTTTGAGCCCGTCTTTCTTTCCTCAGATTTGTAAGAATTTGCTGTTAATCTTTATCCCTTATCGATAAATAACACAAATGACAATGTAAGGCTTGCAAATGCGGTCTCTGACCCCAGGCACCACAGTTTTACTGGGAAGGAGGCTGAAGTCTACAGAACCAGACTCCTTTAAGGTACTACTGCTCCTCCTACTGTGTGTGCTTCTCTTGTTCTTTTGTCAACCTTGACTCAAGCTCCAAGTTGAAGTTCTTGGCTGGTGTAAACAGATACTAATATGCCTACAGGTATAGAATCATAGAATGGCAGGGTTGGCAGGGAACTTTAGAGATCATCTGGTCCAACCCCCCTGCAGAAGCAGGTTCACAGGTGGCTTTATTTTTTTCCCTATGAAATGCATTGAACAGCAGCTTCGCTTCCAGAAAGACCAGGGCAGAATGTATAGGTTGTATTATCAAGTTCCCTTCCCTGCTTGGTTTTTTTTTAGGAAGAAAAAGCTATAATATTGTAAAGCACAATATTGTAAAATGCAAACCCACATAGAATCATAGAATGGTAGAGGTTGGAAGGAACCTTTAGATATCATCTGGTGCAATCCCCCTGCAAAAGCAGGTCCACCTAGATCAGGCTGCAAAGGAACATGCCTGCCTATTAGAAAAACACTTTTAATCTTTAAACTATTAGGTTAAACCCTGCTATCATCCTGGGGAGACCTCGGATAAACCAGTTGTGTAATGTGGCAGGCTTATTGTAAATTAAACAGGTTTGTTTATGCATCTTAGACTTGGTTGTTTCCTGGGAACATGAATTAATCTTTACTTGGTTCAGCTGCAAATTCCAGTCCCTCTGGTGCTCGATTCTTGCTTTGCTGTTAGTTTTCATCTTTGATTTCAACTTAATTCAAGTAATTTAGAGCAAAGACACTGATTCTACACAGAAACTGAAGAGAGTTTGCCATTTGGTCCAAAGGCTATCCCAGCAAAGCATTTCTCACTGCTTAGTTGTGGCTGGCATGGGAACTGCCAAGGGCTTGGCCTGCTGCCCCCACAGCTTTTAAGGTTGGCTTTTGAACATTAAAAATGTTGCCACGTGACTAGTCTGATATCAGGTGGTTTTGTAGATATTTCACATAGCCCTGTAGCAAGGCAAACTGCACGAGGAAGAAGAAAATCTTTACTGCAAGGAAGGTGGAGGCTGGGGGTGGAGCTCGCTCACAGCGTGTGGATGGTGTGGGAAGGAAGGGCAGGGACTGTGTGGGAAGTGGGCTCGTGGGATGTTTTGTGGGTGTGTTCTCTCATGGGCAGGGCATTGTTTTAGTATGAAGAGGTGTTGCCCTCCACTGGAAACCACACACCGAAGGATATAGCAAATGCAGAAATTGTAGATGCGCTTCAAATCTCACAGTAAACAGAGCTGAGAGTGAACCTGTGGATAATGAAAATGTCATTAGAATCCTGTGGCTGTAAGCTGAAGCTGCAGGAATTCAATCTTGAGCTGAGGTACTACTTCCTACCAGCAGAGTAAAATCAATATTAGAACAGCTCACCCAAGGTGTCTTTGACAGTGATTTTGATGTGTTTTTTTTTTTTAAGGTGACATTTTCTTACTGCAAAACCAAATAAACAGCCATCTCGGCTCACGGAGTCTCTTTTGGGGAAAAGGCTCTTGCCTTGTGAGGGCAAACAGCCTCAACTGTTCATTCTGAGTCTGAAGCATTCCTGATACGAGTACATGCTTGCTTGCACTGACATGCACAAGTCTGAGGATTTTCAGCATCTCAAGGCAGCTCTGTGTTCAGGGTACTTAAGCATTGTCAACCTGCTCACAGATACACAGGGAATGAAAATAAGTTTTGATCCCTGCTAGAATCCCTCAGGCCTTGCTGTCTGTCACAGAAGAGGCAGGAGTGACTTGAGCTTGTCCCTGAATGCCCTTCCCACTTACCTTGGGTTTCAAAGCAACTTTGGGCACTCTGGAAGGGCTGAAGGTTTCCAATTGACAATCATCTTTCATTAAAGAGGTGAAGAGAAAGAATGGGAACAGTGCAAGAAAAACCCTCACCCTTTAAGTGCAATCCAGGGAGATGGAATTTCATTTTTTTTTTGCTTTCTGTACTAATAGGTGGAGGCAAAGAATGGAGTTTGTGTGTGCTGTCAGACATCTCTCAGTCTCCCTGGAGAAATGTGTTCTCATCTGTGGGTGGTAGCTGTGTGCTCCTGTGTGTGGAAAGCAGTCTCCTACATTTGCTGGCCTGGGCTTTTCTTTTACCTCCAGAGAAAGCAAAGCAAGTAGCCCTGAAGAGGCTCTTAGCTAAATATAGTAGTCTCTTTGGAGATTAATTCTTACTGCTGGAGATAAATAGAGAAGTTCTTATGTGATTAGCCAGAGCAGGGAGAAGTACTGCGCTTTTCTCTTGGTGAGGGGTCACACACAGAGTGTTTGGGTGATTATCACTGACAGCAACTGTTCCTGGGATGTCTCAACAGCCTGTCTTGGATGTGCTGCCTTTGAGTCACTTGGCATTTCCAATTGCTCCTGCACCGTGGTGCCATGTGCACAGGCTCTGCCTGCTCCAGCAGTGCCTCCCTTCACCAGCTGGGCTCAGGGAGGGAGTGCTGGGAACCCAAGGGCATTACCCAGAGGCCAGTTCATACAAAGCACTCTGTCCTGTCTGTCATGGGCAGCAGCTCTAAGGAGGAGTCCTACCAACTGCACTGAGGGAATGGCAGAACTCAGCCAACTTGGGCTTTTCCTCTTCTTGAAAATTGAGCTGAAAATCATCTTCTTGATGTCTGGCAGTGCTAATGAATTTCTGAGTAATTCTGCTGTTAATGTTTTATTTCTCTAGTAAATTTAGCTTTCTAGTCCCTTACTAGTTACCTTTCTCTGCCTTGGTGAGTGACCTGCATCCATTGCACCTTCCACAAACTGGATATAGTCAGAGAATTGTAGCGTCACAGAATGGCTGGGATTGGAAGAGACGTCTAGAAATCATCCAATCCAACTCCCTGCTAAAGCAGGTTCACCTAGATCAGGTCACACAGGAATGTGTCTAGGCAGTTTGAAAACCTCTAGAGAAGGAGACTCCACACCCTCCCTGGGCAGCCTGTGCCAGGGCTCCCTCACCTGAACAGGGGAAAAGTTTTTCCTTATGTTTAAGTGGAATTTTAGCATAAGGCCATTGTAGAAATGCTTTTGCTCTCCTGAAGGCAACAGCCCAGTGTTGGTTTTCACCTGGACCCTGTCCTTCTGCATCCTCCTCTTGAGTCCTCTCCTGGTTTTGAACAACTTTACCAATGACACCCTTTCAGATTTGTTTATATTGACTTTCTGTGGTCTGGTTTTGTGGTGTTTTCAGCTACACCTGGATTGCTTTGTTTGGGTTTCCTTTCAAACTTAGCACACTTCCCAAACTCTTTTTCCTTAGGGTGCCTCAACACAGCTGGCTAATCTGCTTCTGATTGCTTTTATCCTGTAAACATTATTTCTGTATTTGAAGAAGAATGATTTTGTGTTTCATATTCTCAAGAATGACAACCAAAGTATCACTTTCGAGTCTGTCTGGGGAAGTTTCCCCCTGAATTTACTTCTGCATGATTTCTGTTTGTGGCACATTTGCTCTAACAAAAGTTCAGAGGTTTTGCTTAAAGCAGTTAGTGAAATTTTTGGATTGCTGTGAAGAGCTCTTTTGTAGGGTCATCAAAGTGATTCATCAGACTGTGACAGGAGAACATTAAGTTATATGACATGTTCCTATGCGACCTGATCTAGGTGAACCTGCTTTTGCAGGAGGGCTGGACTAGATGATCTCTGAAGGTCCCTTCCAACCCTGTCATTCTATGATTCTATGTGTTGCAGTGTGTATACCAAAATACAGCTGGATATTGAATGTATGATATTTTATGTGAGTGGTTCCTAGGGGCATTTGGAGTTTCCTTTTAAAATACATGGATCCTGTTGGCTCGCTGCTTCTCCCAGTTACTGGCTCACTGTAACTGTCAAACCACCATGGTGACTTCCCACAGATTTTTAAAGAAATGAGCAAGTGAGCTGCCTTGTACCCAGCTGACTTCCATCAGACAAACTCTTATCTGAAAAGTCTAACAATCTCATTTGTGCCAGTCCTCTGTATCATCTTCCAAACCCTCTGTGACTTTCAAGTCACCGTTTGCTTTTTAAATCATTAAAGAGCCATTTTCATTGTTTAACTTGACATAATCTGTCTAGGAAACTGAATTTAGGTCTACCACATGCTTTAAGTAGAGAATGCTCCACTCCTCTGCTGTGGTGCCCCTCCTGACCTATATTCCTTGCCGTGCTTATAGAATTGATATGAATTATTTACATGGTAGGATAGACTTACCTCATACTTTGCTGAAAGAGATAATAAATCCTCACTTTAGGGATTTTCAAGCCTAGTTAAAATATACCAAATCATGAGACAGCTGCTAACAACTAGAGTTATTTGAGGTAAGAGACTTGAGATTTGTCTAGCTGCAGCCTTGCTTCTTACTGATGGTGTTACCAGAAAAAAATAGCATCTAAGTACAGGCTGCCTCACTGAAATGGGCAGGATGCCACCACAGATCCGTGTCATTCTCCTGTCTCTTAAATGGGAGGTAAGAAAACAGATTTTAGGACAGAGATGAGGAAGAAGAGAAAGGCCAGGATCTCTCCTGTGCTAAACAATAGATGTTTCAGTGAATAGCTGGTGATAGTTCCCTCTATATTTGTTTTGCCTCCATACAGAAATATCCTCTGAGTGGTGAGGCTAAGTTTTAACCTTCTCCCTGAAGATCACCTTTCCTATTTTATTCTCTTCACCTTATCAGTTGCAGTACATAATCACCTTTCTGTTCGATCCAGCTGTCTCCCTGCTTCAGCTTTTATTTCCTTCACTGGGCAGATGAGACAGGAGAGTACAAATGGCACTGGCAGTGCTGCCAGCCTCGACATCTGATTAGGATAAACAGATTTAAGTTGACATTTAAATAGTAAGTAGGTCTCTTTCAAAATTTATGAAGACAAGAATTATTGAAGCAGTGTAGTGAACTGGGAATGTTTTCTGCTCAGGAAACAAAACATGACTTCAGGGTGGTAGGATATTTAGGGAGCATGTGAGTAAAGCATACTTGTAAAGTGCAGCTCTATTTTAAGGCTTCCAGGTGTGAGCTTTGCACAGTTGCCGTAATCACCAGCCTGCTGCAGGTATTGCTTCCCTCTGGGTTTTGGGCAGCAGCTGTTGATTCTCACCCATCTCTTGGAATGCTAAAGGCAATCCCAGTGCTGCAGAAAGGATGTAGAAAAAAAAAATTGTTGGCTCAAGAAGCATATGTGGAATGAACTGGAGAGGTAGTGGGATGGAGGGAACAAAGTGTCTTTCTGAGAACATCACTGGTCTTGACAGGACAGAACGAAAGATGCTGGAGGCACCATTAATTTGCTGGCCCAGAAATTACGATAACAAAGATCCCAGAAGTTGCAGGTCTTGAGGTACGGGGACTCTCTCACTGCATCAGACTGAACGCCTCAGTTTTCCCATTTGGTGTCCAAACTGGAGAGAGGAAGGCAAGGGGAGGCCCTGGCACTGTTGCTTTCCTTCCACTGGAATTGCCTTGAGGTTGAGGGTCGACTCTTCTGGAAACGGGCAAAACCCCAGCCTGAACAACTATGGTGTCAATAGCGGGACAAGGACGAGCCCCTGTAGGCCTTGAAGGGGGCGAGGGCCAAGCAGGGAGGGAGTCAGCACTAGGTTATGCCAATGGACCAGGATGGAGTTCATACACTGCTCCACGGAGGGTAGCAGTGATAGCAGCAGACTTGCCTCAAAAGTGCCATGCAGTCCGAACTCAAACACTGCTGTGGGCTGTGCCACAGTGGCTGCAAGGCGTGACTGCCAAACGTCTCTGTTTGCAGTGCTGGGTACCCTTCCCTGCCACTCCTAGCTGCTGCTGCCGTCATCCTTCAGCCTCACACATCGCTCAGCTCAGCTCGGGAGAGGCAAAGCCCTGGGTCTGTGATGATGGAACGTGTGGGAAGCTAGTGGGGAAACATTGGTAAGGAGGGAGGAGTGTTTGGCTACAGGGGAAGCATTGCTAACCAGGGAGTGTTTGGCTGCAGCATGGCAGCCCCAGTGCAGCACCTGCAGCAGCCCCAGCAGGAACCTTTGCTGCAGCTCATCTGAATGGGAGTGACCTGATAGTAAAAATCTATCAGCTGGCAATTACACTTTAGTATTTAGTATTATCTAGCAACAGGATAAGGCGTAATTGGATGAAGCTGGAACACAAAAAGTTCCATTTAAACATAAGGAAAAACTATTTCACAGTTCAGGTGGGGGAGCCCTGGCACAGGCTGCCCAGAGGGATTTTGGAGTCTCCTTCCTTGGAGGTCTTCAAGACCCGCTTGGACATGTTCCTATGTGACCTGATCTAGGTGAACCTGCTTCTGCAGGGGGTTTGGACTAGATGATTTCTAAAAGTCCCTTCCAACCCCTACCATTCTATGATTCTAAGGCTAAGCAATGCAGGAATGTTTGAACATGTTCATTGCTCTGCCAGGAATTCCCTACTCAAGTAGACGCTGTTTGACGCAAGAGGGGAGTGATACTTTCAGCCCCTACAACACAGCAGGAGAGGTTCAGGAGGGCCCTGGCAGCTTTTTCCCTGCTCCAGCCTACTTAATATCTAGCAAAACACTGAATTTGAGCTTCATTCAGTTCTTTCTGTGACCGTATTAAAACCTTAGCACGACTGAGAAGAGATACACAAGGAGGAGGCTTCCTTTGGCAATGATGGACCTGTACTAGGCTTCTGTCTTCATCTTGTACCCAAAGCTTTGGAATCCTGTTACAGGAGAACGAGGTGGTGGTGTTAAGAGTTCTGTCCCCTGCAGCCACTCCAGGTAAGGGGACTGTCTGCAGAAAGACACTGACCTCCAGTGGACACATGGGGCAGTCCCAAGAGTGTGTTCGCATTAAAATTTACCTGTAAGAGAACTCGGACAGGGGATGAAGTTAGAGATAGAAAGTTATGCACTTCACTGTTGCCCAGACTTCCATTGCCTTTATTTTTCTAACCAACCACAGAGAAAATATTCCTTAGTAAAACACGGAGTCTCCAACTCCCTGTCACCCCCTTGACCTCCAAGGAGTGTATTTTCTGTGGAGGCACTGCCACATGCAGACAAGCAATCTGAAGTAAGAGGAAACCCAGCTATTAATGCTCTAGTGTGAGCTGAGCTCTGTTCTACTCACTTGATAGCTCCAGGAGGACAAAGACCCCATGAAGTGTCCTCTGCAGATTTTTTTCAGCTGTCTGTTCCTCTCAGTAACTGTGCAGTGCTGTGGTGCGCAGCTGTGCTGACTCCTAGGAGCTGAATTCCCAGTCCTTGATGAAGCTGGAACAAGGTGGAGACACCCTGAATGAAATGTAAAACTGCCATGATGCTAAAAGCAGTGAAGGAACAAGATATGACAGCTGAGGAAATAGCTGTACCTCTGCTGAGCTCCGGCTGTAAATGTCCTCACGCGTCCTCTGCGCCTGCCTCGCTTGTGAGGTAATGTGACTTTGCACAAATGCAGAGGCGGCCCCTGGGGAAGTTGGGAGAGAGGGATGGATTGCAGCAGCTTCATGTTGGATGTTTTAAGCTTTTTATTCACAGACTCACAGAGTGGTTGAAGGGAAAGGGAGCTCTGGAGGTCATTTAGTCCAAACCCTCTGCTTGAGCAGGGCCACCTAGAGCTGGGCTCCCAGGAGGGAATATCTCCAAGGAGGGAGACTGTACAGCCTCTCTGGGTAAACTGTGCCAGTGCTCAGTCACTCTCACTGTGAAAAAGTGTTTCCTGATGCTCATAAGGAACCTCCTGCGTGTTTGTGCCCATTGCTTTCAGTGGTGGCTGAGGAGAGAGTTTTAGGCTGTTGCCTTTTAGAGAAGGAGCACAGGGACAGAGTGAGATTTGTGCAGACCTAAGGTTTTCCCCTTTTCTTTGTGAGCAAGCAGAGGTTTGGATGGGGAGGTAAATGGGAACCCATTTCCTAGCCCAGAGGGAAGTATAGTCAGCAGCAAGAGCAAATGCTGTCTCTCTAGAGTGCAGAACCCCTTGTGTGGTGGAAATGAGTCTTAGGAGAAAGCCTTTCCTCTGCTCTTTCATAGGCTGACGTCGTAGTTCAGGCAGGAGGGGGCCTTAGGAGTTCTCTGGTCCAGCGTCCTGCTCAGCTCTGAGGCTGGACCCAGCTGCTGGTGCTTGGTGTCTCTGGTAAGATTTTTGATTTTCCCAATGTGTGACAGGATCTTCAAGATAGGGCTGAGCTTTTCCCCTCTGAAGTGCAATGACTGATGATGTGGATCCCACCACTGCCTCAACCATCGCTCTGAAGAGGAGAAATCAAACATTTACTGGTCACCATAGGCAGAGCACATTGGGAAACAACCTGGTTGAGGAGCAGAAGAGCTGTTTGCAGTGCCTCCCCACTCCCCAGGCTGGGGAAGACTTTAATGTGCTTATGCTGCTGCTTTGCTCTCTCTCTCTCTCTTCTGAAACTTCTTCACATATTTGAAGCATTTGGTTGGTAGGTGGAAGGTGTTGGTGTCTGGCCTCTGCTGAAAGCAAACAGGATAATTTTCCTGCTGGGATAGAGATGGTGAATGGTGCTTTTTGCAGCATTGCTGTGTACACCACTCCTCCCAAGCTTCCCTTGGGATGTGTGATGATGTGGCTGTGGGTGCAGCACAATGCAGGATGATGTGAGCGTGCAACGGCCCAACCAGATTTTGTTGGGTGCACTGTTGTCTGGTACTTGCCAATAAGTCAGCCCTGCTGGTGGGGGAACGCTTCAATAACTAATCTATATTGTGAAATATAGGCTGGAATGTTTAATTTACATAGAGACGGAGCCTGCTTACAGGGAGTGGAAATCAATAGTGGCTTTTATCATCCTCTGGGCACAATATTAAATCTGAAACTCCGTAAGATCTAAACGGCATTCAGAGATTACAAGCCAATAGTGCTATTAGCATAAAAGGATCATTCTCCCCCCGACCCTTGCTTAATAAACTTGATATATCTGCAGTTTCCAGATGGGGTTTGAGTTCTTCCAGAACAAGAAATGTGTTGCAGGCATTCTCATTAGTGCTATGGCCAGAAGCTTGTGGTCCCAGGTGATGTATAAACCCAGACAGAAAAGGTGATGCCTGCAACCTAGCCTTAGCTGGAGGGGTAGGTAGTGGGCAGCTACATTACCTGAACAGGAGCCTTCACTCTTTTGTAGTTAATTTAATGTAATTATAAAGCTAGGCCATGAGCAGAGAGATTTGCAACAGGCCAAAATGGGCGTGAGGGAAATGGGCAGCAGTGGCCGTGCCTCCTAAACAAATCACGGCCGTGCCTTGAACTGGAACCCCAGAGCTTTGGGAAAGGTCTTGGGAACCAGAGGCAGAGCCCCTTTCTCCACATGTTGACTAGAGCTGCAGGTGGCCATGGGTTGCTGTGCACCCCCTGCCAGCTCTTGCTGTGAAGAGCAGGGGCAGCCTGGCCAGGGGCAGCGGGGCTGGGCCTGTCAAGACATTTTGGAAGGCTTCTCAGGCAGACTGCTCTAACAGCTTGACAAATTCCCTTTTCCAGAGTACATAGAATGGTTTCCAATCAAAATTTCCAGTTGTGACTTTTCTAGACCACGGTTTTCTCAGAATCTCCTGGAGAACAGGAACAAAGTGTTAAGCCAGCTCAGTTAATGACTTTCTGTAACGCAGCTCTTGGGTGTCCAGCAGATACACGCACAGACAGGCTTCCTCTGTCGAACCGTGTCTCTGCTGCAGCACTTACAGCCTGTGTCTGCTCTGCATTCCTTATTTCTCTGCTCTCAATTGCTTATTTCTCGTGCTGTCACAGGGAAGTCAATTGATTTCACTGTTTGTGCCCTATCCAGGCAAGTAAATTACGAAGAAAGCTTTAGATACTGCAGATTCCATTGAACAGATTGATGGTTTATTTCCATCAAATGTCTTTCCAGAAAAGAGCAGATTCTGATACTACTTTTTAATTTTGAAAGATGCAATCAATTAAATTAGTTATTTTAATGAATGATTTCTTTCAAGGCAATTGACTTCATTTCACTCACAGACTGTCCTACTGAAGAGCCTGGAGTCTGCAAATGGTACAATTACCATCATCTTCCCATCTCTGTAGCTCTCGAGCCAAAACAAATGCCAGGGCTGACATTTTAAGTGGTATCTGTATTTCAGCTCTGCCAGATGACTGCAGCTTCTTGAAGTGAACTAGACCAAAGAAGAAAACCCCAAACCCTCATGTGAACAAGTGGCAAAAAATACAGTAGCCAAGCTTCTTTTCATCCTTCTGTTCCTAAAGAACCTTCTCAGCAGTGACCCTTTTTTAGGGTTAGATTTGGACGTGCTTAGCTGCGTTTGCATCCTCTTCTAGTGCAGACTTACCTTCTCTGAGGAGTGTCTGTCCTGCACGCGGGGGTGAACACAGGCACAAGACCTGCCACACAGGCTGTGTTTGACACATCCACAGCAATGCAGCAATTCCTCCTGGCCTGACAGGAATTCTAGTGACTCGGGATCACAGTAAGAGTGGGCCTGAAGAGAAGCCTGTGGACATCAAAAGCTGGAAATTTCACTTGTAACCGCTGAAGGTTGGAAGTTTCAGTCATGGAAGCACAGGTTAAGAATAGGCATGGACAAACCTGAGAGTTGGGCAGAGAGGAACCTCGTGAGGTTTAACAAGGACAAGTGCAGAGGGAAGGAACAACCCCATGCACCAGCACAGGCTGGAGATTGACCTGCTCAAGAGCAGCTCTGCAGAGAGAGACCTGGGAGTGCTGGTTGATAATAAACTGAGCATGAGCCAGCAATGTGCCAAGAAGGCCAATGGCATCCTGGGATGCATCAAGAAGAGTGTGGCCAGCAGTTCGAGGGAGGTTCTGCTCCCCATCTACTCAGCCCTAGTGAGGCCTCATCTGGAGTCCTGTGTCTAGTTCTGGGCTCCTCAGCTCAAGAGAGACAGAGAACTGCTGGAGAGAGTCCAGCACAGGGCCACCAAGATGATCATGGGACTGGAACATCTTCCTTATGAGGAAAGACTGCAGGAATTGGGCCTGTTTAGTCTGGAGAAGAGGAGACTGAGGGAGGATCTCATTGATATTTACGAGTATATAAATGGTGGGTGTCAGGAGGTTGGGACATCTCTTTTTTCTATGGAATCTAGCAACAGGACAGAGGGTAATGGGATGAAGCTGGAACACAAAAAGTTTCATTTAAACATAAGGAAAAACTATTTCATTGTTCAGATGAGGGAGCCCTGGCACAGGCTGCCCAGGGAGGGCGTGGAATCTCCTTCCTTGGAGGTCTTCAAGACCCGCCTGGACATGTTCCTATGTGACCTGATCTAGGTGAACCTGCTTCTGCAGGAGGGTTGGACTTGATGACCTCTAAAGGTCCCTTCCAACCCTGCCATTCTATGATTCTATGAAACCTGAAGTCAGGAGTAATCTGAAATGGTAGAAGAGAATCTGTACAATTATAGCAAAGATCTGAAAAGCTATAGTTACTCAGCACCCACCAAGAAGGCATCTGCTCCTGGAAGATCCCATTTCCCTCAGATGTTATGGAAGCGTTTGGGATTGTTTCCATGTGAGTGTCTAACAGTTGGTGTCTCACTAGGCCATGGGTAGGGGGCACGTCATTGCAGAGCTGTCCGAAAGCACAGGATTTGTTATGACACTGCTGACGCAAATATGCCACAAAGCCAAAAAGGGCCTTGGCAGTGGCTCTGGTGGGAGGTACCGCTCTGGCTGGCAGCGCTGGCAAAGCCCAGCGATGGGTGAGCATGGAATGGGAACGCTGCCCCACTGCTGTGTCACACAAAGAGCACGGGTAGAGTCACAAACCAAGTTCTCTGTGTGTTTCAGGCACATACATAACTAGGAACAAACACGGCGCAACTCTCTACTGATTTCTTACCATGCTATGTTGGAGAGGGGCTCAGGGCTTTGGTTAGTTCTCTGTGTGCCACCTGGTTGTGACGCTCTCCCTTCCTGCACAGGCCTTTGACAGCCCAGGCCCACCACACGGTCAGCATTTTTCCTTCTTCGTTAATTGTTAACCATCCTGTAGACTTGACAGGTGTTTCTTCAGCTGCTGGCTCAGGCTGTGCCCCAACTGCGGCTGCAGAGCTGCTCAGCCTGACTCTGTGCTGCTCACCTCAGGTGGGTGTTCAACGAGACCAGAGAGTTGCCTGTGAAGTGCAAATTATGCTGCCAGGCGGGAGAGCAAAAGCAGAGCAAATGAGGGTGTCTTCTAATTAAATGTAATGACAAGAGGCCAAAAGATGTCCCCTGCTAATTCCTGAACTACTTTGACAGGAGGCAGAGACAAGTAGAAACAAGAGAAGGTATCTGCCAGAATGGGGAAAGAAGAGAAAATCAGGAGAGAGAGGGAGGTTACAGTGCAGCTTGTCGTGCTCGACTCTGGGGTTAGTCAGGATGCCTATGCCACTTTGGGCTTCCTGGGCCCTGGTGCTTGGCTTCTCTGTGGCAGTTACACACCAGTGGCTCTCTCAGCACGAAAAGCTTCTGGATGAGAGAGCACTGCTGCTAGCTGCTCTGGTTTAAATATGTTCCTAATTCTTGCAGGGATATGTGTGCACCTGAGATAATTTTAGTAACGTATTTTCTCTAATTCCTTTTTATTGATGCTGTAGTGCTGTGGCAAAACCCTGCTGCCCCAGCAGCTGTGCTTACAAAGACAAACCTTTTCCCTTCAGTTTACTTCAGTTTCTTTGTCTTTCAAGTGAGAATAGGCTCTGGTGCATCCTAGGACTGGCCCCTTGGTTGGCTGAATTAGCTCATGCAAGATTCCCAGCTCCCCCAGAGCAGGAGGCAGGTGCTCTACACCCAGCTGGGTATCCGTGGCAATGCTGGGGGTGGCTGAGCTGTACTTCATTTTGTGCACAGAGACTGCTTGTGGAAACACCAATCCTCAGCAGGCTCCCTAGGAACTCCTCCTCAGCTGCTCCACCTCCTGCCAGGGAGTGGTGATGGATGGGCTTCACCTTTTGGATGGGTGTAAATGTGCATGCACTATTTCTGGTACATCTGTTGTTGGTCTCTGTTGGGAACCCACTGCACACGGAGGGGACTCCCCACACAGCTTCACTTGCACGAGTATTCAGGGAGTGACGTGACCACACCCCTCCCAAATCTCACCTTCTGTGGCCTCTCTGGGACTTCCCTCCTACCCAGAGCAGGTTTGGCAGCCAGTAAAGCAACCAAGCTCACAGAGCCCAGGTTTCCAAGGCAGGGAGGGATGTTTCTTAGACTGTTCTCTGTGTGTGTTTTTGCCCTTTTCTACTTGAAAAGTTAGGAAACAGTATTTTTCCTTTTGAGGTGAAACTCGGCACAGTTTATAACCCACATTCTTCTTAGGACAAGCTTCCCCCCATTCTCCCTCATCCCCAGGCTGAGTGATGAACCTCACCAGCAGCCTCACATCCTTTCAAGGGCTTAGGACAACTCTGTTGTGTTTTGGGGTGGGCTGATGTGTTGCTCAGGAGTCAGTACTTGGGGTTTCCAGTAACTGGCTACAAATGAACTGGGAAAATGTTTTCCTCTCAGTCTGGTGTAGCTGGAAGCTGCCTGGTGAGCAAGTTTTGGCTGGGCAGGATGGAGGTGGGCTGCTCTAATCACTCTGTGTGCTTTCCGTGGAGATTTCCATCCCGTATTTTTGAGTGTGAAAATGTTTTAAAGAAGAGACGTGCAACACAAGCCAGGAACAAGCTCTTGTAGCAGATCCAAAGCTTTCAATGACATTTTCCAGCAGGACAAAAGGCTACAATCTGATGCAAAAGCATTTTGAACAGGACTCCAAGCAAGGGGTCCATAGAACCACCTGGGACAGTGACAAACAAGCTGTTACTTCACTTACTCAGGCCACTTACTCCACTGTCAAGCCACAGCAGGGAACAGGAATGTCTATGAACTGTTGTCATGCACTATTCTACTATTGCAGCAGAATGATAGCAAATTTAGTGAGATGATGGCAGAGATAATATGGAAAACAGTATTAAGGAAGATATATTAGTTTAGCAAAACACCAGCTGCTGTAGAAGATTTTCATTTCATAAACATTAGTCCTTGTGGGATGGGTAATGCTGGCAGTGGGACTGGTAAAGCAAAAGAACTTGCCTTCTCAAGTCTCCTGCTGCCCATAAATGTTTTTTTGAGTCGTTCTTACATAAAAGCATTAAATGTTCTTTTTCAGGCTGTGTACAGATGGACTTTTTCAAACACGGGTTGCAATGCCTGGGGCTGGTCCTGATCCCCTCCCGGCTCCTGTGGGTGACATCTCCCATTCCCAGGCTCAGCTGATGAGGACAAGGTTGGAGGTACCTGCTCCAGGAGTGTTCATAAAGCATGTCCTCTTTGAACACTGCTGCATGGCTTTGACCCATGAGCCCAAAGCAAGGTGGCTGATGCAGAGCTGCTCTCCAGCAGGTCAATCCCTAGCCTGTACTGGTGTATGGGGTTGTTCCTCCCCAGGTGCAGGATTCTTCACTTGCCCTTGTTGAGCCTCATGAGGTTTAATGTGTGTCCGTCTGCAACAGGCAGATCTGATCAGACCAAAGCCTTGCAGCCGCTGTGTGATGTTTCAGAGTAATGGCCTATGGCTATTCTCCTGCCGGGGGCTGGTTCCTGACCCTTCACACCTGTCAGGGAACCCGAGTTCAAGGTGTAGGGGGAAGAGCTGCATTGTGGGGCTCACTGCAGAGTGTTTCTGCCCCAGGGCCTGTGCCCTGCATTATGCACATCACTCTGCCATTGCATAGGGGCATGGAAGCTCAATAGGTATTGGCATGTCATAAGTGTACCCTCAGCAAGTTGGCTGATGACACCAAACTGGGAGGACTGGCTGATTCCCCAGAAGGCTGTGCTGCCATTCAGTGGGATCTCAACTGGCTTGAGAGTTGGGCAGATGAGGTTCAACAAGGACAAGTGCAGAGTCCTGCATCTGGGAAGGAACAACCCCATGCACCAGTACAGGCTGGGGATTGACCTGCCGGAGAGCAGCTCTGCAGAGAGAGACCTGGGAGCCCTGATTGATAATAAACTGAACATGAGCCAGCAATGTGCCAAGAAGTCCAATGGCATCCTGGGATGCATCAAGAAGAGTGTGGCCAGCAGGTCAAGGATGGTCCTCCTCCTCTACTCTGCCCTGGTGAGGCCTCATCTGGAGTCCTGCATCAAGTTCTGGACTCCTCAGCTCAAGAGGGACAGAGAACTTCTGGAAAGAGTCCAGTGCAGGGCCACCAAGATGATCAGGGGACTGGAGCATCTTCCTTATGTGGAAAGGCTGTGGGAACTGAGGCTGTTTAGTCTGGAGGAGACTGTGGGGTGTTCTCATCAATACCTTTAAATACCTAAAGGGGGGATGCCAAGAGAATGGAGTGATATACTTTTCTCTGTAGTGCCCAGTGACAGGGCAAGAGGTAATGGACATAAGCTGGAACACAAAAAGTTCCACGTAAGGAAACACTTCTTGTTCAGGTGAGGAAGCCCTGGCACAGGCTGCCCAGGGAAGATGTGGAATCTCCATCTCTGGAGGTTTCCAAACCTGCCTGTACACATTCCTGCATGACCTGATTGAAGAGCACCTGCTTTAGCAGGGAGTTGGACTGGATGATCTCTAGAGGTCCCTTCCAACTCTGATCATTCAATGTTTCTACGAAAATCTGGCACACCACGTCATTGAAATTTGTCTGCCTTGGCCTCATATTAACTCTGAGCTACAGACTCCTTCAGGCAAGTAGTGCTGAGGGAATGCAGATGGCAGCACCCACGGGTGCTGAGGAAGCTCAGGACTGTTGTCAGCGGGTGAAGACACTCTCTAACATCTTTGTGAAGACACAGCAATCAAGGGTGTTTCCCAGGGACTAGGAGAAAAAGGGAAACAATGTGGAGAGCTACAGGCTCAGTCCCTGGAAAGATTTTGAACTATGTCTTGTATCAAACCATTTCCAGGTATGCAAAGGACCAGAAGGTGATCAGGAACCAGCAGTGCAGCTTTAGCAAGGTCCCAGTAAGCTCCATGGTGGAAAAGCTGTCTCTGTGGATAAGGGAGAGCAGCCAGGCTGTTGGCCCTGACTTGGGCAAGGCTTTCAAGGCTGTTTCCCTTTGGGATATTAGTGACCAGATCGGGAAGTGAGAATGGACAGATGGACTTGCAGTATGGGTGGAAAAAGTGGAAAGACTACCAGGCTCAAAGGGTCATTGCTCTGAAGTTCGGCTGGCAGCAAAGGCCAAGAGTTGTTCTTCAGAGACTGACAGTGGGGCCCACACTGCATGTCACTGCCATCAGCAACCCGAAGGGCAGGGCAGGATCCATGGAAGCTCACAGTCAGCACCCAACTGCGAGGAAGAAGCGCTGGGCTGTTCTTCCCAGGGATGCTGGTAAACTGGAGGAATGGACTGACAGAAACCTCACCAAGCTCACCAAGGATAAATGCAAATTCTGACACCCAGGATGGAATGAATCCACACAACAGTCCAGGCTGGAAAGGTCCCAGATTACTAGGGCACTATGGGACAGCCTGGATCAATCTTTGCAAAAAAAAAACTCCAAGCAAAATAAACAAACAAAACCCCTCTTGTTTCATACCCCAGTCTGCCTTTCATTTGCTGCTGGGTAAGGTGGTTGGACACCTATAGGAGTCTCTCATTCTCCTTGAGGACTGTAGGATTAAATCAGGTTGGAAGGGACCTCAGGAGGTCTCTAGTTAAACCTGTCTCAAAGCAGGCTCAGACCAAGTTGCTCAGGGCTTTACTCACTGGAGGCTGCACAACCTCTCTGGCCATCCTGTGCCACTTCCTCACTCTCCTGATGGGGAAAGAGTTTCTCCTTATACCCAGTCTCAACCTCACTTGTGTTGCTCATACCTGTTGTCTTTCAGCCCCTCACCGTGCACCACCATGAAGATGCTGGATCTGTGTGTTAGGTCCCCGTGGAGCCATCCATCTCTTCTCCAGGCTGAATGCACCAAGCTCCCCTGGTCTCTCCTCATGGGCCAGTGTTGTGAGACCACTTATGACTTACCAGTCCCATCACCTTCCCTCATAGGAATCTGTTTATAGACAAATCCCTCATGGTCAGAATGCAGCACAAGGTGATGTTGATTTGTTGGGCAGTCTGATTGGAGTCATCTTGATGACAATTTGGGTATTTCAAAGACTTTGCAGGATAAAGCTCAGATGTCTGTATGACTATATAAATGTCAAAGCTTCCCTTTGGTTCCTCTCTGTTTGTCTCATCTGCTAAACTTGAATTTATACATTGGTAAGATATTGTGTTGGGTGACTGGTACCTCGAGGACCATGCCCTCCTCTCACCACCTGCCTGCCTTCCCTCCAGCTCAAAGCTCTGATGTCAAGATTAAAACCCTTTCCTCCGGGCTGGTCCAAGCTGGGTGCCTCTCAGCTGCCTTGTTGGCTTCCCAGTTTCTGTCTCAGTCATCTCAAGTGTCATCTCCATACCTCACCAGCTTCCCACACCTCTAGTACTCCTGATGGCAAACCAGAGGGAAAGCAGAGCTATCAAGATGTTTCCACATTGCTTCCTGAATTCTTTCCCAGTGTTCACAGCAGAGAGGATGAGCTCTCATGTGACACATGCACCAGCTCACGGCCCCACTTCTTCCTGAAACACCGTATCATAGCTGTGATGCTGAGCACACAAAGCATGGTCCTGTTCTTCCACTTATGCATTTGCTCTGGTTTCACCATTAGCAACAAACCCATCATCTGTCCTGGGCAGGGTTTTGTTTCTAGTTCTGGTTCTCGTTGTCAGCTGCTGCAGCCTGAGGGCAATTACAGTGCTTTACAGGGCTGCTAGGTGGTTGCTAGCTGGCCTTTTAAGGACCGGTTTTGACTCAGAAAACGGCAAAGGGCCTGTGACCTTTTTGCAGGAAATAGCACCTCTGCTGCAGCTGAGGATGGATACTGGCTGCAGAACGCCTCTTGAGCTCAGCAAAAAATGAAGCCATTCTTTAGCTGCTTTAGCAAGCACCTGGTAAAACCTTACTGACTTGCTGTGACTGTTACTGGGTGAAGTAAACCATAGGGTTCTGGCAGTGTTTAACTCGATCCACTGACCAAGAACTGCCAGTCGCTGCATTTTCCCTGGGCTTTGCTGGGCTCAGGCTGAGGGAGGCCTCTACTTTTAAGTAGATGTCAAATCCACTAATAATTTCTTGTGGCTGTTGATCCTGCAAAAGGGCAGTGACAGAGAGCAGCAGGGTTACCTGCCACGTTCCCACAGCAAGCACTCAGACAAGGAGGCGAGCAGGAAGAGCAGCAGCGATCAGTTGCCACACGCTCGGGATGACCTCTTTCTGCTCACGTTGCCATCTGCTCTGAAGCACACCACATATGTGTGCCAAGACTTCCCTATCTTTGAAAACAATATTGCTACTTGAATGTAGATGGTCTGAAGTCTTCTGTATGTGTCCCTGCCTCTCTCTCTGTACCGCAATCCTCACAGGGGATGTCTAGCTGTCTAGAGGCTTTGCTGCTGATTTCCATGATGGGGAGCAGAGTCCTGCTTCTGTCTTGGAGCAGCTTTCCAAAAGGAAGCTTTCTCTACAGTGGTATAAAATCACGTGAGCTATTCACAGGGGAAACTTCACCTATGGCTGCAGTGCAACTGTGTCTGATGTTAAATACAGAATCTGCTGGTATTTTGACACACGGGAGAGACCTGTGCTTGGGGAAGTCCTTGATCATATGATTAAACTTCTCAGCAGAGGGAAAAGCAGCAGTCTTTCTGCAAATGACTGCTGAAGGTGAGGTGATTGAAAGGGACACCGAGCAGTGTTTTGTTCAGCTTTTAACTCAGCTAAAAGAAAGTGTTGCATCACTTTGCGGAGCAGCGGAAATGGAGATTCCACTGCTTAGATCTCAGGAGAGAGGCGCACGAGTTTAATGAGAGCTCATTAAACAGCCTCTAATAGAATCAAGCAGAAGCAGAAAAATGCTAAAGAGAATAGGGACAACTACTGGCTCTGATGAACGCTTCATCATCTCTGAAGAAGAACGCAACGTGCCCTGGTAAGACAAATTAAGTGTAAATGCAAAGGAAACACTGAATTGATACAAGCTGGTAAACAAAAAAGCTGCTGTGGGGCTGTTGTGTATGTACTGCTACCAGTACAGCCTCGCTGCATGTCCATGGCACAGGCCTGGCTTAGGCACAGAACCTGCTAGCCTGGTGACTCTTCCCTCTAGGAGATGCACCAGGGATCTCTGAAGAGCAAAAGCATCCTTGGTAGGTAAATGTCTATTCCCACACCCGCTTGCAAATTGGTACAAGGTGAGGACAATCAGTGTCGCTGAGCAGTGCCTGCTGATGTCTGCCCCTCACACTGCACTCTTGCCAGGCCCTAGGGATGTGGTGACCAGCACAGCAGTGACCAGCACCCTGGGCACACTAGCAGAAATGGCCAAATTCAGCCAATGCTGTGTGGGGTGCAGAAGCTGGTGGCTGTTGTGATCTGAGGAAGCTGCTGCTGCTGCTCTCAGGTCTGAGACCAGGCATGTCTACTGGCAAGGCTGACTCTGCTGCTGGAACGGCTGTGCACAGGCTGAGCATGGACAGAAGGCAAACACTGGCCAGAAAGAGCAGCATAAATGAAACAGATGAAGCGTGAAGGAGTTGTGACATTTTCTGTGACCTCTTCCTAGAAGGGGAGAGGAGAGGAAACCAAATCAAAACCAACCTCAGCACAGAAGACTCCAGAGGCCCTAAAATCGGCTGTTTAATTAAAAATCAACATCACCAATAAATCCCAGATTGGCTGTTAGCTCTCACAGAAAGCTGTATGAAGAGATCTTGAGGCCAATAAATCCCAGAGTCTGTTTCAACAAGAAACTCAGCTGCAGAAGGAGCCAGAGAATCAAGAGAGAGGTGAGCTGGAGCTGGAGCTGGAGCTGCTGCTGCTGCTGTGTGGCTCCAGCCCAGGGCAGCATCTGCCGCCTGGCCTGACAGTCCACTCGACCCTAACTGTGGAGCAGAGCCAGGGCACAGACTGCAGGCCCTGGAGGGACCTGTCCCCTCCAAGCCTCTAGGTCAGCAGGAATGATGCAGCCTGTCCTCGCTTCCCTCCCTAGAGCAGTGGGTCTGTCTGATCTGTTGGACAGGAAAGAAATGGCTTTTTTGTTGAATTAAATTAGCAAAGAGCAGACACTCCCTCCTCCTGCCCCATGTCCTCAGAGACACGTGGTGTGGCTAAAGGCAGCTCCCAGGGGTGTCCCTGCACTGCACCGCCTGACGAGGGCTTTCTCTGGGGAAAGGCAGAGGAGCAACTGGGGGCTGTGGCAACGGATGGCATGTATGAGAGAAGGGGGATCGTGAAGGCTTCCTGATCACCAGCGCCTTCTGTCACCCCTCTTGCAAAGGTAAAAGAATATGCAGAGGAGTGCAGATTAACCTAATCCTTAGGTTGTTTTTGATTCTTCAACTCTCTCGCTCCCCATTAGACCTAATTCAGGCCTAACACCTGAAACTGGAACTGCAGGGGCTCTCCCCACCCTTGGCTTGCCACACTCTCTGTACTCCCCTTGCAAGCTGAACAATTTTGAGTGTGACGATCCTTGTTATGTAAATCTAAGAGGCTGCTTTTGGGCTTGATGGCTTAGAAAAAATGATGATGGCAAACTCGATGCATCTTAGAAATGTATTTATCTAGGCTCTGTGTCAAGCATCACTTACTTAAACCCCATATATCATGATAAAAAATGATGAGAACAGCTCTGCCAGGCTCCTGGTGAGAAAGGAGTGTCCTGGTACGTTACCTTTTATTGTCAGATAAGAGTGCCCTTCATTGAAAGGCCACCATCTTCAGGATGAGCAGAAAATAAGGGGATGAAACATTTTGGCAGGTATGAAAGAATAAAATTAACACAAGAACAAAATTCCGATAAAGCCCTCAAGCAGAAGATGCTCAAGTCGGAGCTGATTTGCATGCACTGACCAAGTGTTGGTTGTAAGATGCCGTATGGCACTGGGTTTGCTCGGCTCACATGCAAGTCAGAGGAATGCCAAGAGTAACAACCCCAGGGAGCACTTCTGTTCTGAAGATATTTTAATAAAAAAACCTCCTAAAAATAGAACAAATGGGTTTGAGCTGATAGCTTTAAAAGTAATTCTAGAGCAAGAAAATATTATATCCATATGCTCCTAGATAGGGTATAGGTGAACTGGGAGATGTTTTAAAAAGCCTGAGTACCTGCAAATGGAATTGTCCTTGTCATACATGGCACACTGTTGGCATTTCCTGAAGTTTTCAGTGATGAATGTAAAATATCCATTAACTGCACTTGGCACAGACATCAAAGTTTCATGCCATAGGACAATGGTGAGGTTGTAGAGACACTCTTTGATATCCTGCTGTAAGTAATTTGATTTGTAAGAATTTAGTAAGAAGGTAAGACATGCTGCACTTGGTCCAAACATTCACCTCACCCAGCAGCTCATCTCTGACGTGACTTGGAGACACTGAAGATGGAAAGAACAGGCGCACACACACCTGGAAGGCTGCAGCCAAGCCTCCTCAAACCAAAGACACACACTGGACTGCACTCTTCTAATTTCCACTTGTGGGCTTCATCTAAAGAAACCTTCTTTGCTTCTTGTAGAATGTATTTGCTGTCCTGACAGCTTTCAATCATTTTATCCTTGGAAATACACTGGCTATTTATGATTGGCCACAGAAGCTTTCTGTTGCATATGCACTGTTAAAAATACTGCAGTTACCCTCTGCTCATCTCCGGCCCTCGCTGCCCTGTCCCATGGTCAGCCACAGTGCAGGAAGCACTGCCCATCTGGCAGGGGCACAGCGCAGTTGTTCCTGAGACGTCTGAGCACTACCAGCATCAGTCATTTTGCCCTCTTCATGGTATTGGCCCCTGCAAACGATATTGTCGGGGTGGAAGGGGCAGCAGCATGGCACAGCCAAGGTGCCCAAACTGCCTATGTCTCCCGTTCCCGGCGTGTTCCGGACCCTCCTGACCACAGGAGAGGCTGGAAAAACATGCTCTACAGTCCCAAGAGCTTCAGTTTATCGCCCTGCTCTAAGCTTCAGCAATTAGCCCAAAGAGAACTCCAACCAGCCCTGGCCGCAGGATTTTAACAGTGGCGTCTCTATTAGGTGAGGCATTTCATTCCCCTCCCTCTCTATTGTTTTTGCCTATCAATTTTAATAATCTTCCAGTTGACTGGATGGCTGATTGATGGTTCCTGCGGGTGTATACTGCAGCATTGCAGTTAATGTCTAGTTAAACAAAAGCCAAAAACAGGCCCCCATCACTATAGTGGCGTTACCACTGTGCTGTGGTTTAACAACAAAGAGACAAACTGGCCTATATTCCCACACTACGATACCTTTTTCTTCATCTCTAGATAAAGTAGCAGGTGCCTGGATGTCTGATGTGAGAGGAGGAGAGGACAACTGTGGCTGAGAGAAGTAAACGTCTCCAAGGTATATCCCCTCCAGGACATGCCTGACCTGCAGGACTTGTGACCCTGCACAGTTCAAGGGAAGCAGCCTCACTCTCCATTAACCTGAGTATCTGCCAGCCACTACTCAAATACTTTCAAAAGTCACATTCTTGCTGGCTGCAGTAGACACCTGTCAGTTTTACTGTTAGAGATATAGCTCCTTCCATCACCTTAAACATCTGGAAAATAAGCTGGACATTCAAGACAACCGTTCAGAAGCATTAAAACATACATTTAAAAAAATTAACCTGGAAAATAAGCCAGTCCACCATTTCCTTTTACCCCATGTGCAACAGTCAAATTGGGAAAACAGAACTCTGATCGTGCATCTAATTTTGCAGTTGCTCAATTGAAAGATCAGGACCAAACTTCTAAACAAAATCTGGGTTAACATAGTTTCTTTCGAGTCTTGTCTCCCCAAGTTAAAGACCACTAACTCAAATGTTAACATCCATTTAGTAGGACCTTCAATATGGATGTATATCCATATGGAATTTTGTTCCCCAAACTGAGCACATACAACAATAAATGGCAGTGTATTAGAAGTGCAGTAGACTAAATGAGTTCAGGTGAGAAAGGTGGACTTGCAAGGCATCCTGGCCTTCCCTGGCAACTCTACATTCAAGAATCCCTCTTAGCTCTTCTTTCAGACTTTTGGTATGAAACAGTGGTGTCAGGTATTTCCTTCTGCAGTGTCAATGGATATGGAGGATCCACAGAGGCTCAGCTGAAGTTTGCACGTCTGAATTGAATGCCCTAAGTCCAGTTAGTGCCAGCTGCCATCTCTTTCCATTGGAACACATTTAATTTTATATTTTTTGGGAGGAAAATTGTTTTGTTATTAGAAAAAGTGTGAAATTCAAGGAAAGGAAACACACACCCATGCTTTTTTTTTAGAAAGGGAAATTTATTTATGGTTACATAGACCACATATAAAATTAACATTTAACTCAAACACGTGATTGTTCCAATCATTTATGACTAAACACTTACAATGTTGACTACAAAACTGTACAGTTTATATTTAGTAACGGATTCTTACAGCATAGTGCAATTGTAACATTTCATAAACAAAATAATTTGTGCCTTTTCTTTTAAAATAAAGTGCATTAAATGACTACCTTGTATACAACAAGAAGCTCTGTAGTCGCAATCCACAGCTTTAATCCTAAGAGAAACTGAGGCAAAGATGTTTTGCTTTCTTTAGAAATTACTTCATATAGTGGCAAGCTGTGGTTCAAACTTCAACCACAGTTAAACAAAAAAAACCCCTAAATTGGTATAAGAAATAACCACTGGCCTTTATGCACTCAACCAGTAACTGGTTCTCCTATGAAAAACACAACATGCAGAATTGAAATTACTGGTTTAAAGCCATTTGGCTCTTAATAAGTTGTGTAGCACGAGAACTACCCCCATGCAGCTGCTTTTGCTTAAGCTGTTAGAATTCAGCATGGAACAACACCGCAGGCAGCAGAAGTGCCAGGAGTTTACATGAATCACACCACGTTTCCTAGATAAAGTTCCTTCTGGGAACGTCAGGAGGTGAGCACGGTAAACCACAGGTTATCTTTAATTGCATTTGGTGATAAAAAAATGAAAATGTAGTGGTCTAGTTAGTAAGCCTAGAAAATTACAAGTGCTTCTACTTGCCCAAGGTATTCAACATTTCCCAGCCTGAAGTTCAACACCAGGTTTTGTATTTTTAGCTTTATTTCAGAGGCACACTCATAACATTTTATCCTAGGAACTTTTTTATTATTATTTGTAAACACATTTACAATCAACTTTTGTAGGTTTTGGCTGTGACAGTAAAGCTGAGACCAAAGGACAACACAACTGTAGATTTTAGCCCCAAAGACTAAACAAAGATGTAGACACACAAAAGGCATAGAGGTCTGATGTGGCTCTTTCTAGAAATAATGACAAAAAATAAGAATGCCCCTTTCCTTTGGTGGGCTCTGGCTGAGGCCCAAAAGAGAAGTCCGTGCTCTTCTCTTCCTCCATACATACATGGAACCACTGTCAGATTCAATAGAAAATAGATCTGAGCACAAGCAAGTAACCCTAGAGACTGCTGGTGTGTTTTACTGTGTATGTCATCCGGGCAATGTACTTGCCACTTTGGCTGCAATACCCATTCCACACTTTTGGCACAAATCACACACACAGTTTCCATGTTCTGGAAAACCCCATTTTCCTCCTATACGTGTTAAGCTGTGAGACCAGCCCAAGCTCAGAAGGAGGCTACTGTACGTACAGCTGAACTAACTACACAGAGGGTAAGAGCTGGGTAAGAAGCTGCACAGTGGAGCATGCTAATTCCCAGCAATGAGCTACTCTCCTGCTCCCAGACTAAGGGAAGTCTCTGAAAGGGAAACACAAAAGAAAGGAGCTCGAATTTAGTTGGAATGAGATTGAAGATGACACTGTGAGCCCTCTGGAGCAGAGGCACCACAAGGTGGACTGAGCACTGTGTGCATATCAAGGGAGTCCATTGTCAGAGGGCAGCAAAACAAAACCCCATGGATAGAGCACAACTCCCTGTGCTTCATGAGGACACAATGTGGACACAATGGCACATTCCTTTCAGGATGTAGGTATCTCAAATTTCAAAGGTCAAGTCATGCTGCTTCCATTTGCATACTGTAAGATATCTCTTTTCTGAAAGCAGTGGAAGCTGAATTCCTGATTATTTTGATGGGTTTCATCTTAGCAAACACTAAAGTAAGAGCAAAACTTTATGGGGACCATAAGTAATTAATGCATTGAGCTTCACACCTTGGCCCTAAATCTTACAGGCCCTAGTCCCTTTTCCAAGAAGGCCCCTGAAGCATATCTGCATTTCATATGCCCTTTAAAAATAAGCATATATAAGATTTTTTTAGATGCTGTAATATTCCCCAGGTTAGCATTACCCGGTGCAAAATTTACACTTGTGTCATATGACTGTGCAGACTGCTGCTTGGACTCAGGATCTGCACAGTCCTCTTAACAAAGCACCTAAGAAAGACAGGGCAGGGGAAACAGCGAACAGTGTGCACAGGAACATATAGAACTGCTATATGGGCTCACATTCCTGATAAATACCCTTCTTGTATTCTGTCTCATACGTGGCCATGTAACACATCCCTTTAATTCCAAATCTGGCACTGGGATTTGTCCAAATTATTGTCACTAGCATTCACCTCCCTTCCAAAACCTCTGCACTGTTTTTGTTGCAATATTGATTACTTACCACTGACTCTTTCAGTGTTTGCAATATTCATACAGATCTGGCAATGTTTAGCTTTAATCGTATGAAACTGCCTCAGCAAAGGGGTCACACAAAGGGGTTTGACCATTACAATACTGAAGGTATAGAGCATGATATTTAGCATACCACACACATAAAAATTAATAGAATCATAAAATGGTAGGGTTGGAAGGGACCTTGAGAGATCATCTAGTCCAACCCCCCTGCAGAAGCAGGTTCACCTAGATCAGAACTAATAATAACAATTCTGTATGAATATTATATGTGAATATGTAGCTATGCTATTTAGGTGTGATAGCTCATACCTGGACATAGGTATCTCCTTTTAGGAGTTAGTTTATACTTTTTAAAGAAATAGAAATCTATTTTGTTGCCAGCTATCCCTTAAAAGTGGGAGGCTGTTTTCTAAGGTAAATCCTGCAGGGTGTAGCATGCACAGTTAGTCTTGGCTTACTTCTTCCTTGAAAAACTGGGACTAGGCCTGCACTCAGACATCATGGTAGATCACATGGTTGGGTTGGAATAGTCTGAGGAAAAATAAGTATCACCAGTGTCCAGAAAACAGTAGCAGTTCACTTCCCCTCTCCCCTACCTCTGAGTTGAATCAGGTACATTTCCAGCGTAAGGCAAATGCTCACCAAACCTGTTTAATGAAAAAGTGCTGCTGATACATTTGAAAAGGCCATAACAAAAAAGTAAAACCTTCGTAAATAAGCTTTTACCTAAGAATGCAGAATCATACTTATAAGATGCAGGTGTTTAGAATCATAGAATCATTTAGGTTGGAAAAGATCTTCGAGATCAAGTCCAACTGTAAAACAATGTTGGTCCTGAAAGGAAAAGGGCTATGCCAGACATCTTACTACTGTGGGGAAAAAAATATCACCAAATCAAAAGAAGAAGACCTGATTCTACCTGCCCCCCACCCACTCCCATAATCCTGTGGCCATCATCTGAATTACTGAGTCCCTAAATGTGCAGTGAAAGTCCATAAATACTCTATGCTTTTTAGAAAGGCCTGTTTTACTTGGAGATATCAGATAAATAAATCAGCTAGTTCTGGGACAGAAAAATCTTCTCCTAACCTGGGGGAGGAAAACCCATACTACTCTCTCTTCCAGCTAAATACCTAGCACATCAGTAAGTTTGTAAAAATTGCCTTGGCACAGGTAGAGTGAAAAGCAAAAGGCTTGCGGAGGTGAGGACAATTTCCTTAAAGGCCAGTTGAATGAGTTTGAGATGGCAAGTTCAACCGACCTTTGTTTTAAAATGAATTTTTACTCTCTCAGCCCACTTGCAAAGAACTTCCACTGGAAAACCTGCCCTTGTCCTTTCCATGGCACTGAATTAGTTTGCACCACAGCAGGGATGCACTAGTTACCTGCAATACAGTTTCACCTAACCTACATTCAGGTTTGTTTTTTTCCCTTCTCTTCTATAAGAAGTTTGCATAACACAGTGAAATATGCAATTGTTTTTTCTTCTTGTCTGGCTTACAATATCACAATCATTTTCTGAATAAGCTGCAGCATGGACTTGTTGAGGTTTCTGGTGCAAACGCGTATTGTTTTCAAAGAAACAGTTACTGCAAAGTTACAGACTTGGCTGCTCCTCAGAAGAAAATCAAAATGACTTACTGTAAAATAACCTACTATTGGTTCTACTTTCATACTTTCAGTATTTTTCCCCTCAAAACCTCTTCTGATTTTAAGTGGAGCCATGTCAGACTGTGCTAACAAGACAAGTAATAATCTGAATAAAATCTAAGAGGTCCCATTTTCACAGATGGAGGACCTCCCTTCTGATTGTATTTCCTCCTCTCTGTTCTCAGAGGAACAGCAGGAACAGCAATACAACCACAGCCTCAAGGACACGAGACTGCTGCACTACACTGCCAGCAATGGCAGCCCCATGCCCCTCTCAGCTGCTCCGTGTATGCTGGGTAAGGTTCCAAACAGACAGTTCAAAACAGCCTTCTCACAGGAGATGTGTTTATTCCAGCATCCCTCCTATCCAAGCTGAAGCACCAAGCTGATTCACCAAGCCATAAAGACTTCCCTCCTCTCATCTTTCATCACCCATCTAACGTGGAAGTGGATATCCTTGCAGTTAGATTCCTGGTCCGTTAAAAGGAATTGCAAATTCTCAGTCCAAAGAAGCCAGTGTGGCTTTATGGGGTACTTCTCTTTTGTACCATAAAAGTATTTCCAGATATGAGGCCTTTCAAGTTTACTGGAAGTCCCATCATTCTTTCACTGACAGATGGGGGAGATAAAAATGCCTAATTTATCTTTCCTGTACTATTGCTTATCCATGACATATAAATCACACTCTTTTCTTAGTCCCTTCTCTATAAGCAGACATTGAGGGATCTTATTTTTTCTTCTTCATTGCACATCTCTGGACTACCACTAAGCCAAACTAGAGGTGGCACTGAAAAAGAGGGTGAACCAACACTCTATACAATGGCATTCAAGAACCAGAATAAAACTAACATGAAGTTGAAATATTATTTAAAGTTGTGTTTCCCAGTTATACTAATGCACTGTTACCTGCACTGGCCTCTTTTTTTCTGGTTAAGTACTAAATTTGACATGTTTTGAGTAGCTCTGCTGCATAATCCCAAACACCTTACAGGGCTTTTTGCTAACACACAATATGCTGAGTGTGCAATAAGTGCTAAGCATGGGGAAAATACCGTTTTTATAATTTCCCATTGAAGCTATCAAACTGTTTTCACAAAGTGTCTTCCTGTGGTATTATTTAAATGACGTTGTCTACTTGCTAACAACGTTTCTGACTGCAAATAGCTATATGTTTCTTCTGGAGCAACCTGTTGTTCTAGAATGGCTGCTCCAACAAGCAGATAAATGAAAAAAGAGACGTGATGAATCTACGTGTAGCTATTTAACATCATCTTTAATTACTTCTTTCATAGATCTAGTTGTTTTCTTGGTCTCTCTCAAAAATTACACTACTGTGACGCTTTTCTTGAGGAGCTGGCCAGCAGCACTGAAGTATTCAAGGATATTTTACAACACAGGATCTGTATCCAGCAAGAGCCTATCTGATGACACTGACTTCCTCCAGCAGTATGATTGAAAGAAACGCTGTTCACCTTTTCCTGGTGCTATTCCTACACACCTAAGCCTTGATCTACCTGCTGAAGTGCAGGTATACTACTCATATGCCCATGGCAGCAGAGCTGTTACATGAAATTGTTTTGCACTGGCAACCATGCTAGTCGTCTTACTTTTGCTGCAAAGCTTTGATGCTGACTTGTGGGTATTCAGGATTTTCTAGAGAGCTGAGAGAGTTCTTTTCTGTTTCAAGGACTTGGTTTTGTTATCTCAGATAAAATGACAAAATAGCTGGTGATTTCTTCAACACTGACTCCTCTGTCCAATTCTTATTTTTCTTTCTTTCTCGTACATACAAAAGTCAGACCATACATACGTTCTCTCCACAGAAGTAAAAATTTTGAAAATACGGTCCTGAATGTCACAGAACCACTTTTTTGTTTATTTGTTTGAAGTAATGGGTGTGTAGTTCTGTTTCAGGGGCTTGATTTGTAGCGATGCTATTTTATCCCAAATTTTAGTCACGCTGCAGGTTGCACCTCATTTTTGAGAAATGAATCCACAAATACCTTATTTTTAAAAACCTAACCAATCTCTAGGAAAATGGGGCACAGAAAAATACCTCTGCTGAAAAAAAGGCTGCTGGCCTAAGCAAAAGTTCACTGCTGTTCATGGAGGGTCTTCCCAAGGTGCTTCAGGGCTGGCGCCTGAACACAAACAATGAACTCAGCTGCTCATGCCACTGTTCACATTAGGAAGACACAGCAGTGAAAAGCAGGCCCTTCAGCTTGCTTTCCAATACCTTGGGTATTGGTGGGGGAGGTTCTTCAATGATACCATAGTCTTCTTTTAAAGGATAAACTGTCTTCTGTCTGGGCTAGTGCCATTTATCGTATCCATCTTGATGGGCATGACAAATTTGGGTGTTCTCAGTTTTTGTTTGGTGAAGAATATTCTTAATACCAAGTTACTCCTGGAAATTCTGAACATGATGAATTGATCCATAGAATGCTGCCCAATTAAATGCCAAGAATAAAACTAATAAAAATCTCCACTGCAGTACATAGTTCTCTTGCAAATTGCACAAATTCAGGATCTAAGAACTAAGGTAAAAGGTTATTGCTGAGCAATTATATTAAGGAACTCAGTAACTGAAACACAAACCAATCAGAAATAATGTCCCACATTAGTCTGATAGCAAGTGTTTAACAAAGGAAGACTTCTGCTTACTTAAAAGTCCTTATGCAAGGTATTATTTTTCGTCTAAAGAATATATTGCTTCCTCTCTATTGCTCTGAGTTTACTCAGCAGTTTATAGTACCTGCAACATGGAGGATTTTATTGCTCTTGTGCTAAAAACATATTTCCCATTATTGCTGAAATCTTACTGTTAGGAGAAATGGTTAAAAAAAAGACAATAAAAAGCCCACCAAACCTCCCAAATTTTGAGGATGAATATATGAAAAAACTGACTTCAGCAAATTTTGACCATCAAGATACATGATGTTACTGACTTGAAGTCAAGCATGTTAATAAATAAAAATGAACTTCAATTCTTTGAATTAAATTATGTGTTAAGAAAAAAAAGTATTTTGTCATTATGATGGAGACCTGAAAGGTGCTTGTGCACAGAATGGTGAGTTTTGCCTGGTGGGGCAAAAAAAGTGACAGAATCCTCCAAGCTGGCTGGATTTCTGCCAGTTTCAGAGGGATCTTGGATACTGGCACTTCACCATACAGAGTGGGACCTACACTGTGACTCTGAGGTGGTAGCAGAGAATTGCGTAAATCAGTAGGGTCAGAAAAGTGTCTGTTTGTCAGCTGTTTCTTTTGTGCTAGAGAGGAAAGCAGCTTTGTACCCGCAGCTCTGCACTGACTCTCAAGAGTTTGCTCACAGGTGTGTTATACAGCATTGATCCAGTAACGCAAACCCTGTTCAAGTTGGGTCTGAGAGCTGTTGGCAAACTTATGCCATTGACTTCCAGAAGGATTTTCTGGCCCATGCTGCACAGTCTCAATTTAAGAACACATATCTGGCAGAGCGAACATCCTCACTGGAGGTCACAGTGGTGTCTTGGGAGGCATAATTACGTTTCTCATCTGTTAATGGTGAAAGGTACCACGTGCTACTCCTCAATCGAGGGCAAATCACATCCCTCTGAGCTGTAGCTTTGTGGGACTTCTATAATTAATCCTTCTTTCCTCCGTTTGACTGGCACTGCTCCTCAGGAGAGGAACTTCCAATTACAAATCTCTCTGCTCTGGCAGAAGGAGAAGGTTGGCTCCCCTGGTGCTCTGATGAGCCTCTGGGGATTTGAGCAGCCTGTGGAGCAAGGAAGATGACAAGGACACTAGGTGAACCAGTATGACAAGAGGCGACGACATTATCTTCCTCTGTGCTGGTTTCTCCTCTCCTACCATTCGGGTGTTGTGGAGAGAAGAAAAGTAGTGCCTGTGAGGTTATCTAAGGGGATGAGAACAGGTCTGCAGAAGCAAAACAAGTTGCCCTCAGGACTGAATTTTGGTCGCAGTTATAGCTGCTCATCTTCTAGCACTTTTTTAGCAATTTGATACAGAGGAACAAATGGGAGAAAAAAAAGTGAGGGGGTGTTAAACTTTGCATGACTTTAACTTATTTTTTGCTTTTAAAAGCGCCATTTCACATTAATCAGCTCATGACTTTTAGTGCCATTTATTCCCCACACTTTGCATACTTGCAAAACTGCATGCATACATAGCATGGATATTAATATAGTGATTATTTCTTATACAAAATCGCATATCCAAATGGAATGACTAGAGTTTCATTAGCATTCAGAAGTAGATAAAGAACACCAATGCCCTACACTGAGCAGGGACCATAGTCTAACTGTGCTGAGCATCTGTAAACCACAGAGAAGCCAAGGGAGCTGCAAGTTCACAGCTCTACTGGACCATGCCATGCAATTATTAAACTGATCAGATTACAAAATAAGAGCCAAATATCATGAAGGTTGAACCGAGTAAATATCGGAATTTGAACCCAGCATTGCAAATAAAGTCAATTATTGCTCGTAAAAATCTCTACAGAGCCTTGTTTACAGACAACTTATTCACATTTGAGACTCAGCTTTGTGTATAGCATATGATTCTTAACATCACAGCAACTTTGCCACAAAAAGCTACAGTCATCCAAATGTCCATGTGAAAAGGACAGATTCATTTGGAAAAAACCCAGACCAGCAACACAGTTGTCTCTACTATCTATACTATACAGGTACATTGTTTTCATTTAATTGTAAATATTGCTATGTTCACACTCGAGTTGGTTGGGTTTTTTAGAACTGCAATGGAAGATACTGAAGCAACAACACGGTATGCTGACTTTGACATTCCAGGGAATACAACCTCCTACTGATGCCTGAGCGTTAACAGATAAAGCTCCCATCAACACTAATGGAAGCGATACTATGAACTCCCGTGTGCTGACAGGAGAGTACACGTTTAAGTTTCATGAAGGCATCTACCAGGAAGATTTTCTCTCTGACAATCAAGTCTTCATATTAGAAAACAATGGTTTATTTCTAGTGCATTCTAATGTGGCTTCAGTAAAAGGTTAGACAGGGTTTGAAATGTAATCAGTTGCGAGAGGAAGCTCTGCTTTTTAGACCAGAACTATCATCCTATAATGAAGTGAACTGACACTTGTACGCTGCAAAGAAATCCCAACCTGTAATGGATGAAACTGTCAGAAAAGGAGAAAATCTTGTTTCATGTTGCGGTTCTGGTTGCATACAATTATGAACCAGATGCTCTCCAAGAATTTATAAACTTCAGTGATATAAACGATACGGCAGAACAACAAAAACAAGTGGTAATGGCTTTGACTTGATAACAAACTTAAGGGAAACCATTTCATGTAGATGCTAAATATATCTTGCAAACAATTTGTAACCTTATTTTATTAGATATTTTCTTAAAATGCTTCTGAAAAGATAAACTTGTCTGACAAATTTACTGTTGCATCTATTACAAATGCATAGCCAAAAGAGGCCATACTTGTTTGACCCATTCGAAAATATCCCCCCCAGAATCCTTGGCAAAATAGTATAATGAGCTCTGATGTCCCATACCTAAGTGAAAACATATGGCTGATTGTTGAAAAAGGAAGGCAAAGTCCATCTTTTGTTTTAAATTCCAGCCAGAACTCAGGATAGAACATGTAACCCTTTAGAATAGTAGCAAAACGTGTCCACGGTAGGAAGATTCACACTGAGATGTTAAAATTAAAAGTTAGGCAAATACTTCCTCACTTGGAGCTAATTTGTTGCACTGACACTGTTACAATAAATACCACATAAATCAGTAGAATTGGCCATTATTTTGAAGAGTGTTCTGATGACATACAAATGGGGTAAGAGGACTTGGGTTTAAAAAGAATTAAAAGGGGGAAAAAAATAACCTGACAACAGACTGGAACACGCAGTATGGTTAAACTCAATCACATGAACAATTTCAAAGGAGGTGTGCTGTTTCAATCCAATTTCAATTAGCAACTTAATGTAAAATTATGGCAAACGTGGCCAATACTGTGTAATAGAACAAAAAAGACCCTGAGCAACATTATACATCTGTAAGAACGCTGACTATTTTGATTTTGGAATTCTCCCTTAAACCACGCCATTCATTTTGGTCACTGGGTTGGGTTTTTTTGTTTGTTTACAAAAAGGTCAGTGCATCCTGTGGTTTTTACATGAACCCATCACACACCAATTAATGAATGCATCTAAACCAAAGACAGCATCACAAGAGTGTCTGGAAAGTAACAAGTTAAGGAGCGTCCTCCTCGCTGCCAGTCAGACATCACTGGGCGATCTTGCTCTCTGAGAGAGGTTAGAAGGAATACAGCCACAACAGATGAGCCAAAGTGCTTTCTGTATCTCCTGGTTTCTAAAAGCATATATTACAGGATTGATGATGGAATTGTAGGTAGCTGGCAGGAGCGTGGCATAGGTGTATATAGAAGGATAGGTGTAATCTGCTATTAAAGAATAGAGTGTAAAAGGCATCCAGCAAGCAGCAAAAGTCCCCAAAATAATGGCCAAAGTAGACACTCCTTTTCGGGTGGTCACATAGTGGGAAGTGGCCAGGAAATGGTGCTGCAAGGCAATCTGATGGGCATGGCGCATCACGATTTTACAGATTTGAATGTAGAGCTGCAGCATGAGGGCAAACATGAGCAAGAAAGAGACCGAAAGGACAGCTGCATTATTTTTAGTGAGTGGTCTGATAACACTGCAGGTAGATTCATCTCTGAGGCAGTTCCAGCCCATTACAGGCAGCAGTCCAATACAGACAGATGCTCCCCAGAGCAATATAAGCATGACATAGGTAAAAGTGACAGTCCTCTCTGAATTGTAAGTCAAAGCATAATACAGGGAGAGGTAACGATCAACAGTAATAGCCAGCAAGCTGCCGACAGATGCTGAGAAAGAGGCAACAATCAGTCCAATCGTAACCAGTTTCGTAGCTTCTGATTGCAGAAGGTATGCAAAAACAAAATTGATGATCAATCCAATGCCCGCTAAGAGATCTGCCAGCGCCAGGCTGCCTATCAGGAGGAACATGGGAGCACGAAGACTGGGATTATGGAAAATGATAAGAACCACGATAGCATTTTCGCAGGAGATAAGGGTCCCTGAAGTACACAAGACAATGTCCCAGGGGTTTACCAAAAGCTCTGGCTCTGGGTCTACGACAGGAACCAGGGAGGAGCCTGTGGCTGAGGCATTCTCGGCAGAGCTGGCTTCTACATGATCCTGAGGCAGCCAGCTCAAATTAACCTTCAGATCTTCATTCATTTTAACCCCTGTCTTCTTCAACGGAAAGACATTTTTTTTAATGTTCAGACACAGCACTGGATGCAGAGCACCCCCAGAGCATGCAACGCCCCAGACGGCAACACGGCTCTCACGTGCAGGCAGGCACTTGTTACATAAATGTGACAATAAATGTCAAAAAACGGAGGGGGGGGGAGGAACGGGACACATTTGAAACTGCCTGAGAATATCGACCGACGGGCGGAGGCTGAGTGATCCTAACGGTGACTCCCTTCACCTGCGCTGGGAAGGAGGCACAAGCACGGGAGGCAACCCATAAAACATCTAACACTCACCCCCTCCTCCCCTCCCCTCCCTTCCAACCGCTGCAATTCGGGGTGGGGGCCGGCTGTGGGGAGGTGGAAACCCCACCATTCATCAGCCACGATTTCTAAGCGCTGTTTTCAGTTTTAGCCATGGAAGGAGCGGCCAGGAGGGGTAGGGTTATCCTTCACCGACCCCCAACTCTGTGACCAACCCCCCCCCCCCGCCTGGGCTGGGAGAAGGATGGAGAGGGGGATGGGGGGGCGATATCCTCTAAGAACTTACAAACTCGACGCGAACGCCCCCCCTCCCCCCTGCTCCCAGCGGCGTTCACCTGGCTTTATCCCGACGGCGGGTCGATAGAAAGGATGGAAGGAGAAAAGGAACAGAGAAAGGTGGCCGCTGAGTCTTTCCCAGGCGGCAGCGAGGACCGACCGGCCGCCCGCCCGCCCTTACGGCGCGGCGCGAGGGCGAAGCGCAGGTGCGCGCGCACCCCCCACCCCATGCGTGAGCGCGCTTGTGTGTGTGTGTGTGTGTGTATGGAGAGAATTGGGGGGGGGGGCTCGGCTCCTGTGCGCGCGCCTGCGCAGGTGCCTCCTGCCGCTGTCGCGCTGGTTGGGGTGGGGGGGAAGGATGGGGAGAAGGGCGGGGAG
>WBNH01000738.1:247523-390933 GCA_013401255.1 Urocolius indicus
GGAGAAGGGCGGGGAGGAGCGGACGGGGCGGCCGCCCCCTCCGCTCCTCCCCGCCCTTCTCCCCATCCTTCCCCCCCATCCTTCCCTCCCCCCCAGGCGCCTTTCCACTGAGTGGTGGGAGAAGGGAAGGGATGGGCCGTTCCCCCAATACCGGCGAGGAGGTTTTAGGGAGGGTGCCGTCGAAGTAGGGTGTCAGATGGGTCAGGAGGGTCTCAAGAGGCTGAGTAAAAAGGCTTTTTTGGAAAGCGCCGATGCTGCTCCCAGCGAGCCCGTCGCTGGTCTTAAAGGCGTTCAGACAGCATTTCACTTGTAGTGGGGTTCTAAGAATGCTTTAGGTCAAAATTAGTCGGGGTGGGTTGAGAGGTTGCACAGAGAAATTGTGGGGTCTCCATCCCTGGACATACTCAAAACCTGATGACAGGGTGATGGATGACCTACTGCCTCCGCTTTGAACAGAGCAGGTGGAACAGACCAGCTCCAGAGGTGCCTTAAAGCCTCAACCATTCTGTAATTCTGGTGTATAACCATGTGAAAGTTAAAATAGTAATGATTTCAAGCAGCAATGCATGCTATCAGGTCTAAATCAAGGTAGCACCTGCTGATGTGCAGAGAGCCTGGTAGGGAAGCTTGGGCGTAGCGATGCCTGCTGTCTTCAGAAGGTGACACAGGCTAGATTTTCAAAGGTATTATATACTGGATAGTGCAGGCAGGCCAGTGGGACTTCTAGTGAGTTAGAAACTGAACTTGCATAAAATCTGCTGAGTCAGAGGACTGCACCAAAACAGCTTTGAAAACAGCCATAGGTGTTTGCATGCAGAAAGTCCCAAGGTCTCCTGTATTTTTAGGAGAAGTGCACTCTCTAGGGCATGTAAAGATAGTGGGATGAGTTAGTCTTCAGAAGAGCCTGGGCAATTTTAAGAAAACATGCTTTGCCCTCGTTTACACCACTGTATGTCTAAAGCACTTTGGAAAATCTGTCCCTGGGGAGTGTCTGAAATCTGCAGGGAAGATTTCCTTCTCCCTTCTTAAGTAATGTGCTAAGCAAGCATTCATGGTGCTATCTTTTGTTCAGGTCTACTGTGGTCATTGGGCTAAGCCTTGTGAAACTGTTGGATTTTTCAGGGTGATCCATTCACATTTCTGGTGACCCTTCGTTAAAACAAGGATTAAAAATGGTTATTGCCTTGCTGATGATCACTGTCTTTCTGATTCATCCACTGATTTCTTATGTGACAGTGTAAGGTACTTTTCTGTGATCTGGGCTACATCGGGTGTGCTTCAGCATCTGTTGCTCTTACCTTGAGAACAGTGGCATTAAAAATTGCAAACTATTTTCTTCATCCTGTTTTAACATTTATTTCATAAATACATTCACCAGCATTTCAATTAAACATCTTAATTTAGGACTTTGGAGAGCTGTATTTATTCACTTAGTTAACTCATGAGTGATATCCATTCCAGTTACAACACATCACAAACGAACTAATGCTTGTATCCTGTATTGCAAATTTGTCCCTTTTTAGTGAGCTGGTGCACTGTAGTCATTAGGGCAGATGGCATTGGCATGGATTTCACTCTGTAGTGCTACAGACCAGTTGTAATTTAGATGCAAATACAGATGCAAAAGTAGTGATGGGTTGTGGTTAAAGAGTTCTTGTACCACTATCTTGCTGCTGCTATCTCTCCCTCTCATGAGCATGCTGACACAGATGATGTGTGCTGACCCTTAAGCTGGCACAGAACAGCCTAGTGCTGCTGGAACAGGAAGCAGAGGTCAGTCTGTGCTGGCTTTGGACCCAAGATGGGATCCCTGTCTGACGCTGTAACTGCTATGGTGATGTGCAAAGATATTCCAGCCCATCTCAGGTAACACTATGACTTTAAATAATACTGTCGTGTCATGAGGCATCAGCTGTGAAGCTTAGTGGTGTTATCTATCTCTGAGTGTAGCTGGAAGTTACTTACTCTTCAGGCAGTCTGTGGCCTGCTGTGTCCAGGAGATCTGGATGAGTTAAAGCACATGGATACCTACCCTTCAGGTAGTTCTTAGTGGTAATACATGTTAAGCGCCCCTCTGGGGCCATGCCCCAGCCATGTACTGAGCTGCTTCCAGGACCCTGTGTGCCATGGATGGGAAGCCCTTTCAGACAGCCAAGAGATGAAAAACGTCCCCCACACAATAGGAACCTCAGGCTTTGGGATGCATCCTGATTTACCCAGTAAGTACCAAGCTAGCCATAGAAATAAACCAGCCCAATTCAAAGAGGAAAACAGTTACATGTTGACATATTCTTCATGAATACAATGAATACAATGGGGCCTTACCAGCTAGCAGATCTTCCTTCAGAAAAACCAACAGAGGCCCATGCCTCTCTCATTCCTTCCTAAGCATCCTTTCTTAATTGCTTTTTACAGGCCTATAGGCTTTCATCCATGTAATCAAAAGCACCCAAAGGAGCACCTAGTCAAGTGACAGTCCTCAATATAGTTTTACCTGTGGTTATTTTTCCTTTGGATTGTTCCTCTTACCCAGTCTCATAGTACCTTAATTAAAAATATTAAGAAAGTTCATATTGTAGTAGCAACTCTTGCAGATAGTAACAGTTAGCTGTGTAAAGGGAGTGTGAAGAACCCAAACATATGACAGCAGCCTCTATGCATTTAAAAAATGGCTTCAGTTACAATTTTCTTTCAAGGGTTTTAAATATCCACATAGATATTAAATATTAATTTTAAATATCATAAAAATATTTAACACTTTGAAAGATGAACTTATTTGTTGAAAGCCAAATATTCAGTAAAGCAGCAGACACACATAGATGGGATTCTGTATGCAAATGTATAAAAAGTTATTACATTTTTTTTTTCCTGTCACACCGAGACAATTCTACACAGTGTTAAAGTCCTTACAACTCAGGTGCCTTGTTCCTGAACTTTTCTCTGTAATTTCTTTATTGCTAGGTGTTAAATATTTTAGATAACCATAAAAATACAGGTAAGTTTTACTTTCAAACACGCATCCATCTTCTCTCTGCATAGCTTGGGCCGTCGTTTAATTAGCTCTCTCCTGCAACATGAGAATTGACTGGAGGTTCTGTAAATGTGTTTGTCACCTTTTTTTGCATCCTTCCTCTTTGCCAGTATTTTTTCATTTTGACAGAGAGCTGCCTTCACATTCTTTTAATCTTCAGTGTTACGTGAGTGTCATGTAGACACTCAGACCATGTAATGAGGCAAACTCTGCCCATGCACGAAAAGGTGTTGAAGTCTTCAGTCGTTTTCTCTGAATTACTAGGCAAGCTGAAAACAATAAGGAGCGTAACTAAAGGGAGAATTACATAGAGAATGCTCTGGGTTTATTCCCTGATCCCAAATCAGCCCTTTATGTGTATCTGAAGGAAAGAAGAAAATGGAGATTAAAAGAGTACTTACCAATATGTGTCAATGTAGTAGGAAATTAGTCTTGCCACATAAGCATGATGTTTATTACAATAGGAAGATACATTTTATTCCTCTGCAGGTGCAACAGTTTTTTGAAAGGCACTTGTATGTCATTATAACACAGGTGCCAATGTTCATTAAAATTACATGTGCAGGGGATTAATATCTCTTTTGCTATAACTTTTTAAAACACTGTCTGCCAACAGAGCTTGTGCCAGACTTGCAGTCAGTCAGTAACCCACGGGACTGCTGTCAAAGAACAGGCATGTTCTGAAGATGGATGTAGTGGTGAATGAAGAGGAAGGCAGAAGACTGAGAAGGGAGACTCTTGGTCACACAGCTTGTTCAGACAACATGTTTTTTGGGACTTGCAGCTACATGAACAACTGTATTTCTATGAAGAGATGATGTAGTTGTACCTACATCGTGGATTACTGAGTACCAGAAAGCATTTGCTATGCACAGGGAATAGTTGGTTGTGTAGTTCACCATGCAGAGCTGTAACAATGAGGGCTGCTGTGATACAAGTTGATCATGAACAGAAACAGTGAGGTAAATGTTACTTCTGGACAAAGAACTGATCAAGCTGGAGTCAGTCCAAGCCATCAGGTTTTTAAAAGGTAATGAGAAATGAGAGAGAATGCAGGAAAGTGTAGCAGAAATGATACTGAAGACTTTAGAAAATGTTTCCCAGGGAAGGATTTCTAGAAGTTACTGTTTTCAGTTAGTCTAAAAAAAGATCAAGAGATGACTGGATTATATACTTTTACCAGGCTTTTGCATGGCTCCTGAGTCTAACAGCAAAAGGTATAATGTCTGGAAGCTGAAGTAAGAGAATTTTCAAAATTAAGCTCTAACACTTAATAGCAAAATACTGAAGCATTTGAACAACACATCCAGGACAAGTAATCATTCCTCTTAATATGGGACAAGTAAACATTCCTCTTAAAGACAAGTTCTACATGGGCATGAGCCAGAATAAAAACCTTACCCAGAAGTAACAGCAATTTAATTTCTTCATTTTTGCAGGTTATTATTCTAAAATTGTTCTCATAACTTACAGTTTATTCTCTTCAGGTAAAAAACCCATGATACTCTGATAGTCTTACATGTTTGAAAACAACCACTTTTGTGCACCAAATGCTGTCAGTAGCCAAGGCTACTCTGAGGAGTTGTCCTTTGCCAGTAGGTTCCTTTCTTTCCTGTCTGATTAATGTCTCAGTATCTCTTCAAAATTGTCTGTTCTGGGAGATATTTCTCTGCATATACATCTCATGCTCCTTTTTTGGGGTAGTTACTGTGTCTCTCTCCTTCCTTTAACAAAACATGCTGATTTCCTTTTGCTTCTTGTGCACATGTACCATAAATAGCTTCTTTTTTTTGATGATTTGTCATGGGTGGATTATTCTGGAACTGAAAATATGCACCTTGTTTCTAATTTTGTGCAGCTTTTGGCTATTTTTGATGATGCCTACAGAAAGTGTGTTCATGCCAGTCCTTTTACTAATTGAAGACAAAGCATGTGACGAATGTGAGAGGCACTGAGCTTCTTTAGGCCACCACAAAGCACTTGAGGTTCTTCAAAAGACCACAGAGGATATCAGCATTGTGTTAACTTCTCAGGGTTCTTAGAACAGAAAACAAGACAACATAAAAATACTGAGAAGTGTATGTTATCCTGGAAAAAGTTTCTACTGTGAACCATTATATTGACCATGCTAAAGTGGAAAGTCTGTCTTGCAGCTATATTTGATTGTTCTGTTTGCTAGTAAAGTAATACCCCACAGCTGAAAATGATTCAAGGCACATTGATAATGATAATTATTCTAAATGAGATAATGGGTATCATGATTCTTAAAAGCATGGGGAATATTTCATAGAACACTTCTGAAAAGTGTGTTCAGCTATGAAAAGCTTCTCTGACAGATGGACAAATGAATGTATTTCTGTGACACGTAAACACTGATTTAAATGTTCATGCTTACATACACGTGGGTGGAAATTGTGGTAACAGTACTTAAAGATGCATAGGAACATTTGAACTTAGAAACTGGCAACAGTTGTAGGCAACACTGACATGGTGTCTTTGCAAACTGTATCATGCCTATGATGATCAGACTTCAAAAGAAAGGAATGGAAGCTACACATATTTGTGATCTAAGCACCGTGCCCCTGACAATGTAAACTCACAAATATCATTTAAAAATAGCCAAGTGCAGTGCATTGCAGTGCAGGACATGGGAACCAGCAGCTGCATGAGGATGTGGGGTGGAGGGGTTGTCCAACCAGATGCACTCCTCTTGCAGAAACTTTATTAGCTTTATTGTCTTATGACAGCTTCTTATTACTACATGTGGTTTCCAGTGACTGTGAGCTTGGTTGGTGGCAAATCCATTGAATGGAAGTGTTTGATTTCCTCTGTTGTGTCAAAGAGGAAAATAGCTTAGAAATTCTTCATGGATCCAACATGTCTTTCACAGGATTACAACTCCTATGAAAGTGATGCTCTATATAATCAAATGAAAGTTAGAATTTATACTGGGACAAATACACTGGTTAAAAAAAAGGCTGCAGGTACACTTTGAGATACATTCTGAATGAGCACCTTTCTGAATTGCACATTTCCTAATACCAGTGTCAGAGATCTAGGGATTCCAAGTGCATAATAGCACAAGTACAACAGGTCAGACAGAAACTTTGTTAACTAAGATCATAGTTAATGATGTGGAGAAGTGAGGAGTTGGAAACAATCTCTGTTGGCTTTTATTTGGAAGGAATGTTCTCTTAGTTAGGATAAACTTCTCAGCCAGACCTCTCAAACTGTAAATATTAATGTTTTTTCCACCATGCCAGCAGCGGGTGCCATATATGACTATGTTTATAGAGCAACACTGGCAGAACTGCTTTTAAGTTTTCTGTCAAGACATCACAACAAAGACAAATTAAAATTTGTGCTTCATTTCACCCAGGCATCATGAAGGAACTGCATGTGTATGTATTCTTTAGGGACTGAGTGTGTGAAGGAAAGAATTCTGGAGAGGAGCAGAAGCTTTTCAGTCCACTTTATTAAAAGGAAGCACATTTAGCAATGATCTAAAACTGCTGTAGGTTGACAGTGCTAGTCTCCCCTCCTGGCTTGACTTTCTCAAATACTGATCATTGTGATTCTATTCAAGCTCAACCTCCAGCTAGTATCCATCCAGAATGCTGCTTGCAGAGATCTCTTTCCTAGAACAGTGCTTTTGAGCAATTTAATCTCCTCTTTACAATCTACCAATGACTCTTGCCTCTCAGACTTCAGATACGAGAGTCTCATTTTTTCTTCCAAAACCCCTCAAGAAACGTTACATTTAGTATTGAGAAATATTCATCACCTCTGATGACCTTCTGGAACCAGCCTTCACTACCTATTGATTAAATGTAGTCTCTCCTGTGCTCTCTTTGGCACTTGGCAGATACTCCCGTTAAACATCTATGCCACCACCTCATTATCCCCTTTCAAATGACTTGTTAATACTGTCTACTGATTTATTCAGATGTACAAATTAGCAGATGAAGCCTTACAGAGGTCAGACTTGTTGATCCAGAGATACCATTTGGTCCTAAAGGCTATGAATCTCAAAGATTTCTGAGTTTTAGTTGACTTTTGTGCTGTGAGTAGTGTCTTTTTCCATGCCTGCCACGTTAGTCAGTGGATACACTTGCTATGTTTTACTTTGGTGTGTCATGCTTCCAAAAGTGTTCTTATTTTCTATAAAACAGAGGTGTTTACTGAACGTTTTATGTATTTTTAATACCATGAACGTGACATCCAATGAAATAGCCTCTTCAGAGTCCTCCTAATATCTGTCTAGGCAGCATTTTCACGTTGGACTAGTATGGAGCAAATTAATAGATAAAACTGTCACTGATGGTGCTGTACATTAGACAGCAGAGTGGGATCCCAGTGACAAAAAAACAAACATCATCATGTGGGCTTTTTGATTACTTCCAGAATTCCCTTTCAAAGGCAAATGTGCTGTAACAAGGAGAAGCCGTTTCCTATTGACTGATCTTATGTTCATTTCCACTCTTCTATTAAACAAAAAGCAACAGAATAAAGTTACTAATGTGCTTTCATTGATGCTCTAAGTATAACTTCTTCCTGTTCTTAGTCACAATTGAGAAGCTATGTGACTTAATTTAGCTCATGGTAAAAAAAGAGTTAAATATGCATTATCTTGCATTTTTCATGTTCCCAGACAATTAGTCTTGCTTGGGCAACTTCACAGACATTTAGTGACTTGTTAGTAATTTGTCACAGAGTCTAAAGAGTTAGAAACCCTGAAATCAGTCACAGAATCCGATTGGTTAAACAGGCCCTCCAGAGATCTCTAGACCAAACCTCAGCCCAATGCAGGTCCAGTTATGCAGGTCAACTTATGTGAGTAAAAGCTTTGATACATTACTTGACTTTTAATCTTGTTTACATGTTTCTCAGAGCAAAACAGTTGCAGACACACTTGCTAACCATCATATGATTTGATTCTGGTTTTCATGCTAATTTCTGCCCTCCCCTTTTAAACATTAACTTTGGCCTTCCTGGACTATCATCACATTCACCGATGCTTGCCAAAGAACCACACTCTCATGGGATGCACTGCTGGGCTCAAGTATTTTAGAGTAAGTGTACTGTTAGTCAAACTGATAATAATTAACTTCTCCTGAATTTCCACATGATTGTAGCAATACTGAATTTTTAAACACTATATTTACTGATGCATTTTCTTTTGGGGCGCTCATCTCAAATACTAAAAATTTATTCACAGATTCTCAGATTTACAGACAAAATGGTAATCAAATTGTTAGACTTGGTTCTATGAGCTTCAGAGGTCTCTAGAGCAATTTCTGATTCAGGAGGTGAGAGAAAATGATTTTTTATATCTGTAGGGCTATCTATAGCCTATGATGAATTATAAACTAGATCCCAGGCTTCTAATATTTTACTATCCAGACAGTGACCCAGAACAACCTCTTTCTGTGGCCATAAAAGTGATTAATGTTCATGGATTATTCATCCATAGAAATATTTTCAGCTAAGATGACCAGTCTCTGTAATGAGGATGATTTTGAGTTACGGGTTTCTCAAGTTCACAGAGAACACATCTATTCACAAATCAATTATTCGTAACTAGTGTCAGTTCTTGCTGTGGTATTTCTATGCACTTGTGCTAATGATATACTCGTATTTTTGGTTCAGTGATCATGCTTGTAATTCAATTTATTTATATGAGCAGCAGTTCTCATTTAAATTTGAAACTGCTTTAAATTGGTGATTTTAAATTATGTATATTAGGGATGAAATTAAGGCTTGAAAATGACATGCTTATTAGCATGTACTATCTAAAAATTAGTGCATGGTCATAACTTGGGGGCACTGTTATAATGCTGATGTTTCCCTAAATGTCAAATGCTTTATACATCTGACATTTAGAAGCTGTGAAGGAATGAGGAATGGTAAAATATGCGACCGTAGACCTGATAATTGAAAATTGGTCTTAAAAAGTCAGGTCTATGAGGCTGCTGCTCTGGTCATAGATGCAGGAGGTGTGTCATTAAGTATCTGAACCTGTGAAGATTTATAAGAGCAATCATTCTTCACAGCAGTCAAATGCATTAAAAAATAGCACTACAAAGAAGGATTTGGGATCAGGAGGAAAAGGGTGATGAGCAGAGCTGGTGGTTCATCATGATTGCATTTACCCAGCTATAAATCTGTAACCACTCGATGTCACTTCCACACATCTGCATTCGATGACTGACTGGTGTTTAATTATCCCACTGTTCTGGTAGGAACTCGAGGCTGATACAGCGACAGTGGAAACAGGGCAACTGTACAGCTGCTGTACATATGTTCAGCTCTCTATCCTGTACCTGAGACCGACTTGCCCTAATGGGGCACTGAATATGTGCCCAGGAGGTATAGCCAACATTTCTGTTACAATAAAACATAGACAGAGTTCTTGCACACTGTGTGTATTTAGAGTCCTTTGGAGATCTCTGTCCCTTGCCTTTAAGAGGAATGAATATTCAAGGAATTCTTGAATGATGCTTGATTATCATGAAGGCTCCATCCTTCACTCTGATGGTTTGTGGTGTAATTTTATGTACTCATTCTGTTAAAAGTTGCTCACTGTGGAAATCACAACCACTAAAAGCATTTGAGGATTTCAAGAGTGGTAAAATGGGTTTTCTCTCATTTTTCTCTCTCTGGCAGAGGTGGAAATATAGCACTCCTAAGGGTTGAGAGGGAAAGGGGGCAAGACAAAAGCCATCGGAAGTAGTTCTCCTGGGAGCTGTCCTTGGGGAAAGCGCCACTTCTGAATCTAGAGTAGTGCTGTTCCAGTGCCTTTGTGTAAAATTAGTCCATAGTGATAGCTCAACACTCTGTAACAAACTTGTTCACAGCACTGAAATATCTAGCCTTGCTTTTTGTGTCTTTGTCACTTATTTAGCTGTGTTTGTAACAACCTTGCTACAAAGGCTGCTAAAACCTGTTAGGTTTTAGCTGATCCCAAGAGAACTGCTATATGTGCCAGTAACCACCCCTGAAATGACCCGAACAGAAGCTATAATAATCCTCTGTCCTCATTTATGGATGTGATGACTGCCAGATTTCTTCTTTCCATCTTTTCCTTGTCCTAAACCTCTGTGGCAGAGCAATGGTTTACAGCTCATGAAACAGGCTAGAAGCCAGCTAAGTGGCCAGATGAGCAAGTACAATGCTGACCAACCGCGACATGGCAAGTTTCTGAATTCCTGTATGATTGCTATTATATGAAAAAAGCATCAGGTTGGACTAGATGATCTCTAAAGGTCCCTTCGAACCCCTACCAATCTATGATTCTAAATACCTTTGCTTATGCTCCAAGCCATGGACCCTAGGCATTCTAGCTTCCTCTTAGATGTTTTTGAGTAATTCTGTGGGTATTCATTATCAGCTTGAGACCAGTTTGGTTTTCCATTGTTACCATGACAAGTTTTGAGTACAGAAGCTGGGAGAGCCCTGAGCTGCAGACACAGGTTAGACCTGTGTCCACCTTAGAGGTGGATTCAGTGGTAAGACCTTGAAGTTATTGCTGTTGCTTGTCATAGTGCCCTTCAAATTCAGATAGGCCTGTCACAGGGGATTTTAATCTTCGTAATATTTTATCTTAAGTCTTTTGGTGTCACAGAGGCTTCTAGGGAAATTTAGGATAAAATAGATTGAGCAGCATTAGTTTCTCCTGATGTAGGCCACTCCAGTTCTCAGTGACATACTGATGCAATGTTGATCTACAATGGGTTTCAAAAATGGTTATGCTGTGATTTTATGTTTGCTGAGTACACACAAGACAGGGAGTTCTGGATCCACCGTCTGGCAAACATGAGGCATATGTGCTGGTCTGAAAGACACCCTAATTATGACTGTAATTAGCTGTTCAAAATGGATGCTTGGAAATGTGACAAGTGTAGTCAGTGAGACAAGCAGATATTTTGATTCCTAACTTGCTATGCTTTCTGAATATTCTTCTTTAAGGGCTGAATCTGCTCTTTGGTTTTTGTTTCAGAATGAGTTTGTGGCTAGTGCAAGAGGAAAATCCTGCACCACTAGACAAGAGTTGGGAAGAGCCCTACTCATGAAAGAAGGAGATCTAACAAACAATAATTGACCCAGTATATTTCCATTGACGTCTGTAATATGTTTCCTTGATTTTTACTTTTCCGATATTTTAGTTTGATTGTTTTTTTCCTAAGTGCATCTTTCTGGATATGTATATGAAAGGACAGGAGTCTAATATGAATCGTCAGTACTAATGGTACTAATAGTTAAAACACATTTGCATCCATTTTCAGGAAGCAAATGTTGTCCACTAAAGAGAAACCTCCAAGGATGCACCTACCAGCTTGTACTATTTATGAGATATATATTATTTATTTGACCTAAATATTCTTGTATGGCTTCTCATCTTGTAAAAACAAGTGTAAGAGATTGTATGGCCAGTGTATTGACAAGCTAGCTGGAACTACTTGTCTAAACCATAGGAGTTGTCTGCTATTACTTACCTTTCTTTGTAGCTGCTGTGATGTAGCTGTGTACTGATTCCAGAGACTGGCTTCTCTACCCTTTTTCCTTCAGCGCTTTGACATTTTATTGCCTGTGTATATGTAAACTATGGTTGCCAGAGTTAAGCAATAATTAGAATATATTTATTTTAAAGCATTTCAGTTCCTCTTTAAATTAGCAGATATAGGAGCAGGCTGATTGGAATGAGTCAATCTGAATTGATTTCAGAGTGAATACAAATGTTGAAAAGCAGCCAGGTTTGGAAAAGAAAAGGAAAAAAAAGGAAAGAAAAGAGAAGTGAGGAAAGGTGAGGAGAAGAGAGAAGAGAGAAGAAAATCTTCCTTCTAGCATGGCATACAAAACCAAGCCCAGCAGAAACCAGAATTTTATCTGAAATCCATGATTGATTACCTTGGGTGTCGTCAAACCACTGCAAAAGTGAAATAAATAATATCTGTCACCGTATTAAACCCAAACCACTTTGGCTGCATTTTGGTTTCCAAAATGTGGAATTCATTTAATACTCGTTTGAATAGACCTATGGTTTGGCCACCCCATTTCTGTCTGTTCTAAACACCTGTTTTCGTTTAGCTGTGCAAGACAGACAAAAATTCTGCACTAGCTTTACAGTCCAAATAACTCCATTGAAATCAGCGATAGCAGTTAGTTTTGAACACAATCCACAGTATCACACTTCATTCCTTCTGGAAAAATGTATTATGGAAAAAGTATGATTGTAGCTAGCCAAACTGATGAGAATTTTATAAGATGACTATAACATACTTAAAACCCAGCTATGCTCTAGTTGCTTCATTCTCTCCTTTCTCTTTGGATGCTAGCTCACTTTCTCCCGTGCTTGTGTTACTTGAAAGCTGCCACATTTCCTGTAAAAAACTCCAGGAAGGATTTGTGATAGGGGAATATTTTAAGTAAGCAGAAGCAAAGTAAAGGGAAACAAGTAAAAATATGTTTAACAAAGAAACTGGATAGTTCCTTAAATATATGTTACTAGTTGATTGGTACATGATAGTCCAAAAATCTAGGCTGTTTTTGCCTTTACTTTTCCATTTTCTGTTTCAAAAGAAGAAACATCTATGTGTTTGATGACTTGCTCCATGTATTTTTGAAGACTGTTTTGTAGAGTTCAACCTTGTCACTGGTTTTGCCATTTTTATATGTAATCATTTTCTCGTACATCATGGTACCTATCAAGTGCTTTTGAACACGCTGCTCTGATCTGCATGTGATCTGCTGTGTTCCAAAACTAGTGATAGGTGAATGTACTTTCATAGATGAATGTAATTTCATAATATCCTCATTCAATCAATCCATTGAAAGAGATTTTTAGCAAATGCTGATTTTAATGTCTTGACCAGTGTCTTATGTTACTCGGTAGTTAAGATGTAGGCTTGGCTTTTGAAAAAATATAAGCTCAAAATGCTGTTTTGCTGAATACTTTCATTGTAATCTAAATAAGTCTCCATGTGTAGAGGACCAAAAAGTTATTGTATTTTATTCTCCAGACGACAAGTTTCTCTCTGTATCTAATGCAGGTTTAGATAACCCCTGAAAAGAATTTCAGTTTACTTATTTTAGGAAGGACCAGTCATTCTTTGAAAGTACTTACTTCTCTTTGCCTTCATGATGGGAGGGAGCCCAGGTTTTCAAAGTGACTTGAAGTCCAATGAGGCAATCCACAGTCTTTCAGTGTTTCAGCTCCTCTTCTCTAAAGTAGACATATCAGCATTACCATGCCTCAGGAAGCTGACACAAGGTTGTTAATAATGATGAGACAGTAATGAATTATAATAGAAGTCATGTGACTATAAGTGCTTATCTCTTGGGAAAAGGAGAACTTCTTTCTCCATCCAGTTGAGACTTCCTTCTATTTTTGTATTTTACCAAAGGTATTTTTGCTCCAATCTGATATTAGAAAGATTTTTATATAGAGAGTATGGGAAATATTCATTTTTACGTGTTGATATAGGAATGACTTGAAACAAGCCAAAACAAAGGTAAGGATATATATATTTACCGAGACTTCTCAAGAAACTTCTGGCTCTTATGTTACTGTACCTTAGCAAAAATACTCAGCAATCCATTTTACAGCCATCCCCATGAAAAGTCCCAGTATGAGAGACCACAGCAAAGATAATTTTGAGGCTTGTTAAGTATAATGTACAGGTTTTGTTCTTGACTGAGGACTTAAAAGGGCATCTGCATTCTGGAGTGGCATTTCTAGCAGTAGGTGAATGTAGCAAAACACGGGCATCTTGAATGACCACAATGATCACAATGACCTTATGTCACCTTGCAACAAAGACAAGCAGCTGCATAATCAAAAAGTGTGTTAAGCTGGGGGAAGGTACATCAGAAAGAGCTGTCCTAGGTTTATCTAATCTCTTTTTTATTTCATAATGGACAGCATGGAAGAGGACTTGATGATATGTCTCAGTATAAATCACCATGGCCAGGGAAAATAAGACATAAAGTTGGCAAAGCTGGTGGTAACCTCACAACTCTCTCTAATGGACTGTGTTCCACGTAACTTCCTGTGTATGTGGTAAAGCTGGTCTGTCTGAAGCTGATTCCTCCTCAAAGTGAATAGTACAGGCTGTGTGTAGGAGTTGAACACTGGTGTAGTGCACTTCACAGGTGACTGCACTCCTGCATATGGTATGGCCTTCCTAGTGCTATATCACTTAGCATTGTATCACTCCTTGCTCTTTTTGTCTTACTGCAGCTCAGCAACTGATAAGTTTAGGATTAATGTGCAGCAGTAGCTCCCCATGGAGCAGATATACAAGACCAGTATTTCAGTATCAGAATCCCACTGGCTCAAATGAAACCTAGTCTTTCCTTGCAAGATTTACAGCTCGCTCTCTGATTAGCAAGAGCCAGACATTGTTTCCTGGAATGGCGGTATTGCTGCAGCTCAGTAATAGATGTGACACTACTTAAAGAAAGCAGAGGAGACAAAAGCTTTCCTGTTGTTACTTCAGCAAAGCTGCAGGCAAATACAGACATGATGCTAGTGCTGCATTTTGGATACCTGCACAGAGGAATAATTCTATCAGTGCCAGTACTTTACAGGGTGGACTACTTGTCTTCTATGTAATCTCTTTTGCATTAGGCACCTATTGGAAGCATTTAGCTACTTTTTTCCATGGAATGAATATGTGACTCAGGAAAGCCATTTTATTTCATGTGTGTTTTCTTACAGAGCAATCTGCTCTTTTGTCTTTACAATGAGAATGAAAGAAGTTCTGAAAATCTTGAATTGGAACCCTGGTTCATAATAAAAGAAGTGGAGATCTGTGATACAAACAGGAAGTATTCAAAGGCTGCATGCCCTCACTAATCAAAAGAAAATGGTCTGTACTGCACCATTTCTTGAAGGGAACATCCCATTTCTTTACAGCTAGCTACGAAAAAAGTTTTTGAAACAACCAGGAGTCTGAGAGAGGGCTCTGACTAGCTCTTGTTCTGCAGCACTGACCTGGAGCTGTCAAGATGTAAACTGAACTTCAAAAAGTGCCAATAGGTCTGTATGAAAAATGTAAACACGTATTGCAACATTGCTGTAAGGGAAAATTCACCCAGTCCTTGGAGTCTGGCGGCACTTTTTTTCATCCCCTCTCTCTGTTCTGTTCTGAGAAGGTCCCGTGTGAAGTGATGCTCTAGAAATCAAACCCAGCAAGCAGTGAATATTTTTTTGAAGTTGTTGGGACTCAATGCATTGGATAGACATGTACAAATGAGGAGATTAAGCATAGCAGTCATGGTGATTTTCCTGATTATTCAGCTTTTGTAGGATACATTCTTGAGCTGGTAGGGGAGTAAGTAATTGGGATTTACTTGGCTGTGCCAACAGCAAATGCAAAGTTTGGTTGTAAGGTGCACACTTGACTGGGAGAGATGGTGCAAAGACAGGTGGTTCTCAATAAATGAGGAGGTAACTGTGTGACTATATTCAAATACATCTGTGCAGACATACCATCATATGTAGCATACAAGGGACACTCTTCTGCTTGCTCAAGAAGGAGCCAAGCCCTCCAGTTGTCCCACACAGTTCCTTTCTTGCCGCATTCCGCACACCTGAAGTGGACACTGTCCTGGTCCAGCCCTGTGCAGTTGCATGGGATCCTGCTTGCAGCAAGCAGCTGGATGTGGGTTCAATGCTATGTTCTCTGTAGAGAGATTACAGGGTTAAATATTTTGTTAACTTTGTCGTTACTGTCATGTTTTTCAGATTGTTTTCTGGCTGGTGTCATTACTGGTTGTCACAGCATGCCTATTACAGCATTGTAGGGAGCTGTCACCACCATGGAGGTAAAGCAAGCCTGTCTGTTGTTAGCTACCAAGAGGGCAGTGCTGTACTGATTAGTGCAGGAAAAAACATGCTGCTGTGCAGATAAAACTGTTCAGCACTGTCTGTAATGGCAGGAATGGTTAATTGTGCCATGAATAAAATTTGTGTATACATGAAAGTTTGTAATAGCATCCTTTGTTTCCTGTAGGTGAGTTCAGCTGCTTCAGGTGAGAACTGTACTGGGCTGAGGTCCTGTAATTATCACGATGCTTCTAACTTTGTAAATACCTCAGTACTGGCAGGTGTCAGTTTGTGCTAGTTACTATACAAAGATGTAGCACAGAGCTTACCAGAAAAGACAGTGGAAGGCACAGGTGGATGACAGAAAAAGAAACCCATACCAGATGATCCAGCAAATAGGTGGTGAGTGTCAGGAGAGATGAGTTGACAATGTAGCAGGATTTTATAAACTTCTTCATTAGGTGAGCACATGTAGCTGTATACCAGATATGCTCAGATAGACTACATATCAGAACTCATTCTCAAGGAATTTAAGGCCATAATAGATTGGTTAGAGGGCACTTATGACACATATGAAGAGTAAGATCTGAACAAGCTCTGTCAAGGTGAAAAATTAAGCTTTTAGGCAGATTTTACCCTGTAAATTCTTGAGATGTGTGAGGTTAGCAGGAGGCAGTGAAGGTAACCTCTGGTTTAGGTGATGCAGGAAGATTACCCTCATTCATATTTCATATGTAGATCCATTCCACAGGTTGACTCTAAGTTGCAGTTCATTTTTTTCAGTCCTTCTTTTTCCCACAGTTAGTGCTTATGTGACTTTTCCTGGTAGTGTTATGTTTAGCAGCAAAGCACACCTATCTCCCCTTAACTATGCAGCAGCCTGTGAGACAAAGTAAATGGGAAAAGTAAGAACAACAGGATTATGAAGCAAATATATGAAGGAAAAGATCCCTTTCCTATATTCAAATCAAAATATGAGGAAATACTCCTCTTTTGTTTGGCCAACCAAGTGAAAATTCCTGGAGGGTGAGAAGAAAACAATTCTAACTCTAAATGAACCGTGAATTATATTTGCAACCACCATTTTTATCTATGCTTGGCATGTCTGAACCTTCTGCTGGTGGAAGCCCAAGGCAAGAGCCTGTAAACTAGAAACCAACCAGTTCAGTCTTCATTGAGTGTTTACCATCTATTGTTTCAGGTTACTTTGGCAGTTTGTCTAGCCATTCTCCAACAGTAAAAGAAAGAGGTGAGAATTTGCTGATTCATACTTTAAAATGTACAGACTAAAGATGCAGTTCTCCACACCTTGTGGAACAATATAAAGAAGGCTGTCAGTGATGAGACTACTGCCCTACTCAGAGGCAGCAGTAACAAAATGGAGGGGCAAAGCCTGCAGCCCATTATGTTTGAAACCCTGAAACCACACATCTAAGCCTCACAAGAATAGCCTGCATGATACAAGGTGGTTTTCTGTTTGTTTAATAATAATTTGGGGTTATCTTACATGCCCTTTGTGTCTTTAAGCCATTAGGGTTCACAGGAACATGCAGCCCACGTTTGTAACATCTGCTGGGACTTTCACATACAGCATCAAAGCTGAAAATGCAGAAATTATGTCTCTGGACAAGTCCCTAAAACCCTCTAGTTATTTAAGTGTGTAACTATCTCTATTTTCCATGGTGGATCCGTGTCTAAGAATTTCAATCCTAAGTAACCGCTGTTTTAAAGGTGATGAAATGAGGCAGAGTAATCGAGATCTTTCTCTCTTTCTTTTTTCTTGCTAGCTGTGGTTATGACAGGAAGCTGTATGATGCAGAGAGTACTGTCTTCATCTATATTGCACAGTGTATAACACAATGCCACTGGGATGTAAGTAATAAACAATGATGATACACAAATTCAGATAACTAAGTAGCTGCCTCAGCCTTTGTTGATTTGAGAATTTGAGATCTTCATTTTAGCAGGGGAATTAAGGCAAGCAATTGAAAGCTGAAGCTTTCTTTTTGAAAGGAAGCTTTGTACCTTATGTTTGAAAGATGCTATGGTTATTGAGACCCCAAGAGAAATTAAATTGTGCATGGCTCAATTTGAAGAATTGCTTCTTTAGGCATCCAGAGTGCCAGTGCCAATTGCAGAGATTTTGTTGGTGTTAGGGGAAGGCAGGCAAACAAACAATCAGGAGACACCCACTTATACTGTGAGAAACCCAGGAGATAAAAGAAAAAAAGAAAAAGAAAACAATACAAATCTCAGAAATACAGAAGATCCGTGGGCTGCTATAGAAACAACCTATTTAAAGGGATCACATTTTATAAATAATCCAGCAAATTCTGTAGTGTGTCTTTCCCCATCTGTTGTCCCCATGGGGCTTCGCTTGGTTTGATCTCTGCCATTGTATGTAGACAACTTGAGTAAGACAGTGCAGTATTTCTATTGAAATCCACATGACCCGCCAGGCAGGAAGGCCCAGGGATAGAATTTTAAGAAAGCAGGACAGTTTAATTTGTGAAAAGCATGTCCAGTTTACAGGGAGAAAAATCCAACACTTTCATACAAACAGTTAAATAAGAAATGCAAAATGCAGGACCTGGAGCTGGTTGTCATTCAGTGCAGATTTGTTGAACTATTGTGCTGGTTACCACAATAAATACAGATGTAATGCATGTTACTGTTTATGTTTCTGGTTTTGTTTGTCTCTGTCTTTTTTTTTTCTACCCCTGGGGGAGTTTTCTGACCCAAACATTTTCATAATGCAAGCAAATATCTGCACTAGCTGTTTTCTTGCTGTAACAATTTCTTGTCAGATTACTGAAGGCATTAAATAAATATATATGGTCCCCAGGCTCTGAATACATGGCAATTGTAGATAGGTAATACTGTGAGCTTTGCCATAAGCTGGTTTGAAATATGGAGTAGTTGTAGAAAGCTTTTGGTTTAGGAAGAGGTGGAGGTGTAGCAGTAAATTAATTTTGAACTTTAGTCTTGAAGTTAATTCACAATTTGTTCTCAGAGAAGATACTTCACTGAAATTTCTGTTCACTGTGCTTCTAAATTTCCTATTTTACTGTAGCAGCTTCCATAGGAAAAAAAAAAAAAAAAGAAGAGGACAACAGGGTTTGTTTCACTCTTCCTCCCCAGTATCATTACTGGGAGTGAGCTGGGAGTCCTGCTTGCCATGACAGCTTTTTCTCTTGTATTGAGTCAATGCCCTCAGAGTCACAATCACACTATCATTATCTACCAGCTTCTGTGAACCCTTGTTGTCTCCACTGCACGGGGAAGCATCTGTATAATTTTTCCTCTATATTCTCCATCTTTCACACCCCTCCTCAACCACTAAATCACAGTTGGCATTTCCTTCCCACACCATGGGTGTTTTCCTAGGCCCTCTGCCAACCAGTGACTGCCAGACCCACGTCTGCATACACACTGGCAGGCTGTCCTTCAGACAGGAGGGAGGTGAGAAATTATAGAAACAAGCTTCCAGCCATCTACAGGCTGTGTCTACACAGGGCCTGTCAAATCAACCAGCAAAACACTACGGGCCCAGGCAGGATGAAAGTGGAAAAGAAACGACCTCCTATCATCTGACATGCAGTAACTGTGTACATGCTCAGTCTATGGTAAAAGCAAATTGCAGAGTCACAAGTCTTTCCTCGCAGACATTTAACATCAGTGCAGATAGCCATTGCAGAGCAGCTGACATACAGCAACTTGTCACCCCATGGGAACTTATCTGTGTGCCTGAGGCTTCTCATTTTCGGTTGTGTTGCAAAGGTACATTCAAGGTTGCCAGCAGCCAGGGTAGGCGAGTAATGTTTCTATCCAAAAACATGTTCTGAGAACACAGTCTCTCAGAAAACTGCAGCTAGAAACCTGCCATACAAATCTGCTGTTTTGATCCCCCAGTAATGAGCTGCACGAAGAGCTCGTGTGAGGTATCTGTCCTGGCACAGCAAACCAGGGACAAAGGGGGCAGGTGGGACTCCAGCCATTTCAGGGCAGGCTGTGGCAGGCAGCAGCTGTGCAAGGAAAAGGGTGTGCACTTGACCTCTGGGAGGGGGTGGGAATGAAAGCACCACAGGCTCTGGGGCTATCTCTGCCCTCTAGCTCCTTTCATTCCCCAGTGTGAGAGGACTGTCATAGCTGCACCTTCACTAACTTACATTAATGGGGAATTCCTAGCAGTAAATTTTCAGTGGGACGAGTGATCTGTGACTGACACGATACTGGTCTGTCTAGAGTCACCAGCCCGTGCAGAGCACAGCATGCAGGTAACTGCATTAACTTGTTATCTCTTTTTTACTCTATGTGCCATCAGTTTGGCTGTGGATTAGTTTTTCTTTAGAAGCAACAAAATGACAAGACAAACCAAAAAAAGTGTATAGCCCTTTTTATGTCTAGACCATGGGGGCACAAAATAATTGCTTGGGCAGTTGGCATCCTTTGGTGCCAACACAGAAACTTACAGGAGGAGAACAAGAAACAGATGTGTGCAGGGGAGAGGAGAGTCTCCTGTAAGTAAGACCTACTGTTCCTAGGGAAGTTTCTATTATCTATCGCTGATCTCTTTTCAAATATCATAGGAGGTCACTCATGGTTATTATTCTCACCTTCAGCCCACACTGTGTTTCTGTCATTCAGCCAAAGTTTTCAGTCCCCCAGGTTCTGCTGAAGGCTAAGAGCAACTTCTACGGTGAGCAAGTGGGTCCTTGTAATACTTACCTCAGTTTTCCTAATTTTTTGGTTGTGCCCATGTCCTTCAATCTCAAACTCTAGTCTCCATCCCAGTTGTTGAATTTTTTTCGCCATAGAAAATTTATGAAATTGATAGTGTCTATATAAATCTTGAAGGGGTTTGATTTCTCTTTCCAGTTCCATTGTATGGTGCTGGAGTCTTCTGTGACTATCTTGGCACTCAGAATACAAGAGCAGCTCACTACAGTGAAACATGAGGCGGTTTGATCTTTCCCTCTGGTAAGAGAGTATTGAACTTATCTTAGAGGTCCCAAAGAGGAAACCTGTTTTCCATTCCTACCAGGAGCACTAACTTGCTGCTCTGTTTCTGAACCCAGCTGAGCAGACTGGTGCCTGCAGGCAACGTACCATTGATATTTTAGTTCAGAGTAGGAGTGTGTTTCAGGAGAAATTGTCCCCTTAGCATGTTTTGATTCAGATCAAAAAAGTGATCTTGAAACACACAGGTTGGATTCCCTTTGAATGTAACTAAACCAAAAGATGCCCTCTAGGAGCACTCATGTGTGCTGGCACTGCTAATGGGCTGCTTGTGGTGTGGTATGTAGGTGGTGTGTAGGTGTTTCACTCTGTGCACCTGTTCCTTTTGCTCCTCATTGTGCCACAGGTAGGCATCACATGCATCTGCATAGCCAGTAACAAACCTTCCGAGAGGCTTTGAACATAATTTTCAAGTTACAATTGTGAGACCTGAGGTTTTGGTTTAGTGCATCTTAACTGAAAAAGTCTTAACTGGGAAATCTCATCAACAATTTTTAGTTCAAGGATCCTATTCACTACCAACTTAGGAGAGGAGGAAAGAAAAATAGCACTACAAAAAAAGGAGGGGCTTTATCATTAGTACTGCTAAAGTACTAAGATTTTTTTTTTCCAGGCTTAACTCTGCACTGAGAGGAAGATTAATCAGAATCTTATTGGTGCTCTTCAGAGGCTTAGTTAAGACGTTAATTAATTAATTAAATTAATACAATTAATAATAAATGAATCTTTAGCGTCAGGGATGGGGACAAATCCATGGAACAAATGAAGGAAATAAAGGATGTGCTTTAAAGTATAGACTGGATGATCATCTACCTGAAGATATCCTGAAATAAGTTTACTGTTGTATAGACTCTATGAAATTTACAGATTCACTTTGAAACCACATTATTCAGTCTTGTTAATTTTAGTTAGGTTCCTAGCTCATCCCTAACATGGTAAGGAAATAATTTTCTTTTCCCACTATTCCAATAAATTTTACAGTCTCCTGAATGCTCTGCAGTTACTTTCAAAAGCTGGCATCCTTCATCTTCTTGTTTGTATATATTGATATTATTTTGACATTTTCTTGTGTAACTTTACTTTTCTTTGATGTGCTTTGGCATAATTTTGTATTTTCCTGAAAGTACCAGGTGCTTCCAATGGATAACAATTAATGTTGTTTTGAAGTTGAGTTTATGCCGTCACACAGCTGTTGTGACAATGCTGTCATCTTCAAGGGAAAGTAAGTGAAGGTGGCTTCCAGCTAAGCAATATTCTACAACTGCCCTAGTTACCACTGAAAAGTCAGTCTTTGCTCACTATGTACCACTAACACACCATTTCTTGTTCTGTGAGGAATAAATGAGCTTTATTTGGGGGTTACTGGTAGCAAAACTGAAGATTTTTCAAGTTGGTTTTGAAGGCTGTTTTTTTAAGTGGGTTATCACTGTACTCAAAGACAAATTGAAAGCAGCTTGCTGTTATATACAGACCGTGTAATGTTTCCAGATCTGCCTTGAAGTCATTTTGCTGCAGTGCAGATATTACTGGTCTAGAGTCTTAGTTCACACTGAAGCTCATCTGATGCTGTTTCCTAAATGTATTCAGCTAGCTTTGGCGATGGTTAAGCTAGCAAAGCTCTTACACGCAGGCTCTGTTGGAAGCTCAGGTGTAGTCCCATGGAAACGTAACAGACAATTCACAAATTTAAAACTATTCATTCTTAATGCCTTTGTGGAGTGAAGCCTGAAATCACTTTGATAACATCTATAATTTATTATAAATGCAATCTGTCTTTTGCTACTAGCAACTTACACACTTAGACTATCTCCCTTTATAAGTAATTTTAAGGGCAAAGGACTCTATTTTGTAGTGATCCCCTCAAAGATCTCTCACCGCAATGAGGCTGGGAGAAGAATTTCTTTTTTACTAGGAATCAATGGGTAAAATTATCCAGCTTCTACATGCAGTAGTTACATTAGAGGTAATACAGGCTAGATGCCAGAAATCCCTTCAGGGTTTATTAACCTACTGGATAATTTACAAATGCAACCATTTTATAGAGTGAAAAATCTGCCTGTTGTGTGTGAGGAAGGAAACATGAAACTCTGCATCATTCATTTGGGTAGAGCCCTTGTTTACATGGTGTCTGCATGCTTATTACAAGGGAGCAAGAATAAATTAGTGAAGACTAACAAATGCTAATGTAGTTTTATTCAGGCTATGTATTAGCAAAAATCTTCTTTAAATTTCATGTTGCTTTTTGATAAATTCCTTCTGCAACCAATGCAACAACATGGAATATTAAAAAAATCAAGTCAATGATAATGAAATATCTCGGGGTGGGCAGGATGGGGGCATTGATGCACAGGTGGTAAAGATTTAGGTAACTGCAGTAGCCTACAGTACTGCAGGTTGGATTCTTCATAGCAAGCCATTTTCATGTCTGTTTTCAAGGGTCTGCTTCAAGCAATAGACTTAAATTTTTAGGAAAGGAGAGCAAGAGACATGATGAGTAAATATGAGATCATCCTTTTAGGTTTAATGAAATCTGATGAAGCTGGCCTCCTTGAATATTTACAGCTGAGCTACTGCCAGGGCCCCCGAGGGCACTAATAGGCCCTGTTGGCCCTGCTTGACCTCCCCTGGAGCCTCTACTGGCCCTGCCCACAGCCCAGGACCCCATTGCAGCCTCCTGGGGCTGTCAGTCTGTGCCCTGTCAGTGCAGCAGCTCCCCACAGCACTGCCTGGCCCTCCCAGGGCAGAGTCTGACCCTAGGTACCCGCCCTGGGCCTGACTCTGATTTGCAGGTTGGCCTCTCAGCTCAACCCTGGACCTGTCTCAGTATGACCAATATGCCTGATGACCTGAGTGCTTGGTTGGCCTCAGCTGCCATCCCCAGGTCTGCCCTGCTCACCTGCATAGGAAAATACCCAAATGAACTATTTCCACTGCCACAGAACTAGATGATTAAAGGGAAAAATGATCCAATTGATTTCATCTGTTCAATCTCATGTTACCTGAGCAGACTGTGCATTTCCTGAGTTCTGCTTCCATGTCTGCTCTGAATGCAGGCCTATGTTAGGCAAAATTCATCTTCCACAGTAAGGGATGGAGGCAGGACATAGCCCAGGCTAAGAGATATATCTGTCTTTGGAGGTCTCCTTCTCTGGAGACTGTAGGTTCTCAGCCTTCTCCTTCAAGTGCTGACAACATGCTCTGGTGAATACAGCTCCAGTATTAGCATTCAGGTGGTTGTAGAAGTAGTTTCCATGCACTAATTTGCTGTAGATAGCAAAGGCTTTACATTTTCTGCATAGAGGTTTGGTCACTTTCATAAAAAAGGGTATTGTCTAAATTATGTCTAAATAAACAGCGTTAAATATTTCCCTATGGATCAGTTTTCAGTGGTAAAAAAAATTGCTGTGGTGACTACAGAGATAGCTTTAGTTAGTCAAAGGAGAGAGAGGGATCCAGACAAAAGTGAATCAGGAGAGAACCTGGGCAATAATCCCTTTATTTGTGTTGCATATGCTATGAAATGTGCTTGCTGCGTGGATCCGAAATGTATAATGCCAAATTTGGAGTTAAAGTAGGTGCCAGTGTAAACTATGTGTAAATCAAAGAAATTTGCAAGGATGAGGTTACAGAAAGGCAACTACAAGAAGTTATCCATACATCATCCTGTAGGAATTTAGCTTGTTCCACTTTCCTGCTGCTGACTGGATGCTCCTCCTGTTACAATCTTTCTCTTCTGCTCATCAGCACATCAATCACTAGCCATCATTGACTTGGAGTCTTGCACTCAGATGATCTCCAAAACCATCTCATTAGGGAGTTGATCCAAATCCCATTCAGTTCAATGAGAGTTTTGCAATTAACTTTGTGGAGGTTCAGATCAGGCTCAGGTAGCTCCTTGCCTTCACACACCAGAGGCTCACCACTCAGCTGCCCTTGGAGCTGGTGCAATGCTCCAGATGTAGGCCAGGACTCTGGCTTTATTTTCACACAGAGCCCCACATGTAGGGAAATAGAGTGCAAAATGAGGTTCCTAGGAGGTGTTGCAAACCTTGCCTGGGTTTGGACAGTCCAGAAGCAGATGGTCAGCTCCTGATCTGAAGGATTCCATCAAAAAAGAAATAGGAGGAAGGATTCTGGTACAAAGGCAAGGACGGGTAAAGCCTCAGCCTCAGCTGTTCCATGATGGAAAGTGATTAGAATGGGATAAAGGAGAAGAAGAAGAGCATTATGAAAAAAATAGTTTAATCCTTTCAAAATCATGTCATGCCATCATTTTAATTACATAAATAAAAGTTTATTGACTTTATCTCTTTAAATGCTAGACTTGATTTTTGTTTCTCTCCTTGCCTTCTTAATGTTGCCCCTGGACTCTCACTTTACCTTCATCAGAGTAGATGGCAAGGAGCTTTGTGTAGCACCTGAGACATTCTGGGAGGCAGTGGGACTTGCCAAATGCTTGAGGCTCGCTGTTGATATCAATACCAAACCACAACTCAGGGCTCTCTGTACGAGGCCTTGATTGCACTCTAGAGAGCCTCTCGAGAGTTCTCCAGAGTAGTTTTTCTTTAGTGAAATGAATATCTTCCAATTTGATTTCCTTTGTGTTTGAAAGATTCTGGCATCATCCAAACTGAAACTGGAAAGCAGACAGTTCCTTTTTAGCACTCAGCCTAGAACTAAAAACTTGTGGAGAAGTCTGAATTAAGGATTCAAATGGCTTTCATTTGCTAATGAATTCACCTCGTGGCTACAATGCTAAGCAGCTTCCCAATCTTCTCTAATGCTATTCTAAATTAAATGATGCAGCCCCGATTTTGCTGTCAGATATTGCTGTCACAAGCTTTTGGAGACTAGTGGGTCTCTGGTGGCTTCAGAATTCTGCCAGTGTTGGATCCACCTTGTCAATGGAGTAATGAGCATGTCTAAAAGCCTATCTTGTAAAGTGAATGCAAATCAGTGATCCTTGCCAATGGAGCCATTCTCCCTGGTTGTCTTGGGCAATGTTTGAGAGGTTGGCAGAGGGGTGGAAGGTAACCACAAGGAGCCCAAATGAAACATGCGTAACTGGGAATCAGGTATGTGGAAGAGCTTGATGTAACCATGATACTGAGGAAGGTGGCTCCAGAGTGGTGAGGCCATTCCCTTCACATGTGGACCCAGCTGCCACATATCTGATGTCCTTGCAGCAATGTTAGGGGACAATAATGCAAACTATTATAGATACTGAGCATTGAAATTACTCTCAATTTCTTTATTAAGAACAGGTACTTCTGAAATGACTGCTGAGGTAAGAAACATGAGAGCTGGAAGATTTCTGTGTGCCACTCTTGCTTGTGCCAGCAGGTACTGGGAGAGACAGGGAGAGGTGGTGTTCTGGGACTGTTTGGATAACATGAAAAAGGAGGCCCAAGAACAGCTCTTTTTTTACCCTCTCTGCAAAAGTCCTGGGGAACGTGATCTTACCTTATACAAGTTGATACAGCATTTGTGTGTGTGGTTTTAGTACTGTGATTCATTTACTGGGAAGGTAATTATCCTCTGTCCCAGAGAAAGCTATTGAGGACACACCTGCCATGAGAACAAGCTATCACTACAGGAACCCAGCTGTCCCTGTGGGCTGCTGCCAGCACAGTAACAAAGCTGTGTGTTTAAATTATACAGAGGTGGTTAATGAGTTTTCACCTTGTCAGGAGAGCAGTCCAAGGTTAAAGAATGATGTGTCCCAGAAACAAGAGTGAGGAAAAACTGAGCTTTAATAACATAGGTCCTGCAGGCTCAGATGGTATTTTAAAACAAAACTGTGACAGGATTTTCCTTTTTATGGAAGCAAAGTGCAGCACTGCAAAAAACAGGAGTGAGGCACTCTGATTCTGAGTGCAGTGTGGCAGCTAGAATGTATGTGACACATTATTATCCTATCAGTGGAAGCTTTTAATGAGAAGAAGTAGATGTTCCAAAAGCTATCCTGTCGTGTTTATTTATTCAGATAGGAGCTGTATGAAGTGGTCTGTGATTTATTGGACTGGCAAGCCAGGGCAAAGGGGGATTTCAATGTTTCATGCTACATCTCATCAAGCAAATCTGTTTTCATTTTTGCTGAGGTTATAAATGTTGCAAATGAAAATAACAGAGCAGATGCAGTTTCTTTAGATTTTGGGAGGCATATGTATTATCTGCCACAACATTTTGATTGCAAGGGTAGCCCTGTACTTTATCAAGAATATACATACTCAATAGATTAGTGTCCAGTTGGGGGTGAAAAAAGAATTGTATTTACCCCAAAACAAGGGTTAGGGAAAGATTTTTTACTATTTATGAGAAAAAGCTTGGCTTTCAATATAGGGAGGTCCCACTCCTGCTGTGCCACGTCCTCAAAGCTATGCTCCCACATCACCAATCACTTGCATGCTTGGATCTGAAGCTCCGTTCTCTTATTACATACAGAATTACAGAATCACAGAATGGTAGGGTTGGAATGATCTAAAGATCATTCAGTCCGACCCCCCTGCTCAATTATGTCCACCTTGATCAGGTTGCACAGGAGACAGGTTTTGAAAACCTTCAGAGAAGGAGACTTTACACCCTCCCTGAGCAGTTTGTGTCAGGGCTCCCTCACTTGAACAGCAAAGAGGTTTTTCCTTAAGTTTAATGGAGCTTTTTCTGTTCCAGCTTTTGTCTGTTACCCCTAGTCCTATCACTGGACTTTACAGAAATAAAGTGTTGTCCCATTCTCTTGACATACACCTTTAAAATACTTGTAAGTATTAATGAGAGCCCCCCCCCCCCCCCCAAGTCTCTTCTNATTCAGTAGTTCTGCTTCTCTGCATCCTCTGTTCACCGAGACACCCTCCTTGTTCATCAGCGGCTTCACATTCTCCTTAATCTTCCTTTTCTTTGCTGGTGATACCTACAAACAATAAACCCAAATCAATGCCCCCACCATCCTTATTCTCTCTTTATTCCCTCTTTCTCTATTCATGATAGTCTCAGGTTGGTATTCCCTGTCTCCACAGCCCTGACTGCTTTTGACTCACTTTTCTAGTCCCCGGAGTGTAGCGCTTATGGTGGGTGGTGGGCTGGGACCGTCTGCCTAACGCTGGCACAAACTTCTGTTGTCTGTTAATTGGCACTTACTGCCTCTGTGAAAGCTCTTACTCCTACTCCATTCACACTCCTGTTCACTTTATTTCCATACACATCACACTATGCTTCATGTTGGTTTTCTGACAGCCATATTTATGGCCAGATTCTCCAACAGATATATCTGGATTGCTCATTGAAGCAAGACATGAGTAGTGTATAAAATTTATTTTTAGAGCAATATTCCTAGAAATATCTTAAATTGTCTTGAATTTGCATAAGTCTATAAGCTTGTAATAGGAAACCATCACTGGATTAAAGTGTGTCAAATGGAAGTCTTCATAGCTCTGTATAAGATCCAGTGCCACTCAATATTTTTAATAATAAACTTGAATCATAGAATCACAGAAAGACAGTGGTTGGAAGCGACCTTTAGAGATCATCTAGTCAAATCCTCCTGCAGAAGCAGATTCACCTAGATCAGGTCACACAGGAACACCTCCAGGTGGGTCTTGAAGACCTCCAAGGAAGGAGACTCCACAACCCCTCTGGGCAGCCTGTGCCAGGGCTCCCTCAACTGAGCAGTGAAATAGTTTTTCTTATATTTAAGTGGAACTTTTTGTGTTCCAGCTTCATCCCATTACCCCTTGTCCTGTTGCTAGCTGCTATAAAAAAAAAGGATGTCTCAACCTCCTGACACCCACCATTTAGATATTTGTAAAGATCCCCCCTCAGTCTCTTCTTTTCCAGATTAAACGGCCCCAGTTCCTGCAGCCTTTCCTCATAAGGAAGATGTTCCAGTCACCTGATCATCTTGATGGCCCTGCACTGGACTCTCTCCAGAAGTTCTCTGTCCTTCTTGAGCTGAGGAGCCAGAACTGGACACAGGACTCCAGATGAGGCCTCACCAGGGCAGAGTAGAGGGGGAACCGAACCTCCCTCGACCTGCTGTCCACACTCTTCTTGATGCATCTCAGGATGCCATTGGCCTTCTTGGCCAGCACTCCCAGGTCTCTCTTCGCAGAGCTGTTCTCCAGAAGGACAATCCCCAGCCTGTACTGGTGCATGGGGTTGTTCCTTCCAAGATGCAGGAATCTGCATTTGTCCTTGTTGAACCTCATGCGGTTCCTCTCTGCCCAACTCTCAAGCTGGTCAAGATCCCTCCGAAAGGCAGCACAGCCTTCTGGTGAATCAGCCAGTCCTCCCAGTTTGGTGTCATCAGTGAACTTGCTGAGGGTACATTCTGTTGCAACTCACATAAAGCCTTTAGAAAGGCCTATAGAGATAAGGGAGCAGATCAATATAGAAGTCTGAGTGCTGGATAAATTTGCCTTGTTGCACAAAGTTGTATTTAAGTGTAAGTAAACAGATGCTATATACTCCAGTAGAGTCACAAAGACAGAAAGGTTCGTAGAAGTGCTTGATTGTGATAAAGAATATATGTAATGCCTCTGATGGAAGGATGGCAAGCCCTGATGTCTCCTCACTTCAATCTTAATTAGTGTACTTGAGTCACTGTCAACGAAGATGCATGGTCAGACTCACAGGGGAAATTGTATGTGCCACTACTACTTCCTTTAATTGTATCAGATGCACGTTAACTGTCAGTTTCTAGACACTTGAGTCCTACAAGACAGCACTTAAGTCCAGATCAGAGAGAAAGAGTATAGCTGCTAAAATACAGCTCTTCCTCTCTTGATTCATCTCTACATTCAGTTTCTGTATTTTAGAGTACATTGAGTCTTCTAATTGTTGTGACTTTCCATCATCTTCTTCAATGCATAGTGTTTCATGATGGTGCCTTATAAATTAGTTATTGGTGACTGCAGAGTTTTTGCAGCCATTAGCTTTGACAGTACTGTAATCCCTTAGTAAAGACAACCACCTACTGCTTTTATAATCCATCTTTACACTTCAGATCAAATTTGCATTAGTTTATTTCATTACTGTGCACCTTTCCCAGCTGGGCTTATGCAATTTGCCAAGTTATGCTAATAGATATAATAATGAATGTTTACTTTAGTGTCTGAAAGGCAAGCGAAAGGCACATTTTCTCCTTAGTTTCCATTATCACATGCATTTATACTCCACAATGCCATGGGATATATTTGAGAGAGATGTTGGATTTGCCAAGTAGGTTTTTTTTTCTAATGAGAAGGTTTAGAAAACCTCTTTTCGTGTTCTCAGAGAATAAATTAGAGAAGCATGGGACAAAACTGCATGATTTACTAAGTGTTCATAGGTGGAGAATCACAACTGAAACATCAGAGAGGTTTCTGGAGCCCAGTGACTCCTCACTACAATTTTGGCTGGAGGCATGAGAGCTCAGGTTAGATACCACATATCAAAAAGCTGCTGGTTCTTGAAAGTATAGTCTGCAAACCAGAAAACTTTTCACATTTTTTAAACATACCATTGAAATGCAGCAAATACCAGGAAATCTCTTAGTACATTTTGTCATGTTCTTTCTGTCTTGCAGATGTTAGGATGTAATTACCACAGAGAAAAATAGCTTTCTGTGTTCTTTATTTAGGAGATGAGAAGCAACCAAAGGTGTACTAAACCTCTAAACATAACGAGGGTAAGAATAAGAGATAAATATTCGCAACTGGACGTTTTGATTTGAGCCTTATGTTGTGTGCACATTACTAAGAGAGAAACTGGGAGCTGAGTTTTTACTTTGTGATATTTCACATTAGGTTGAAATAATAGTGTTGGAGTTTTATGTTTGTCTTGCAGATGGCTCTCCAGCAAAAGGCTTACATGTATGGGCAGGAGTTCAGTTTCCTTATCACTGGAGTCAAAACCAATTCATCTTTTGGCCTTTATTTCAAAAGAAAATAGCTGCAGTCTTCCTGGTAAACAAATAATCATAGGACTTGAGCTTGACTAGTAGGTGTAAATTGAATAACATGTCTAACAGACCAAATGCCATGCTTGTTTACAGGAGAAGCAAACTGTTTAATCATCTGTTATTTCTAAAGGGTATGCTTTCTATGGCATATAGTATAATTCCAACAGATGAGGGGAAATTTGAAAGTGGTCTGCCTTCAAACTTCTAGGAAGATTTCTACGTTACTTATGGTGAAGGTTGGATTTATGGAAAAGGAGCGAGTTATAAATACATTTTGTGCTTATTGATTTGTAATATTTATGCTCAGAGTACATCCAGGCCTTTTAGTTTTGGTATTTCAAAGTATTTGCATTGGAGATTTAAAACTAAGGCTTAAGGCTCAGTTGGACTGGAAAACAAGAACTCCATCTCCTAAAGAAATGTTCCATTTCCAAAACCTAGTTTCAGTTTGTGCCAAAATGAAGCTACGAATTTTTCAAAGCACATTGTCTAAGAGCAACGAGATGCACATTGACAAGAGCCCTCTGTTGGGATGCAACACGTGTAGGTGTCACTGCTTCCGTGATTCAGGTACAAAGCAGGGCTTTGCATCATCCATTCCTGCTCATTCTGGACCTCCTTTGGGTTGTCTCTGAGATGGCATCTGCAGGCCATCATGATGAACAAGCAGCAGTCATATTTTGCAGGTCAGATGAGGTCTTTCTGCCTTCTATTAAAACATCCGCGCTTAGTTGGACTTCTTGTAGGTTTCTTGAAGGCATTTCTGCAAAATCCTTTGTTCTTTCCAAACTGGAGGTTTCTCCATCAGCTCTTGATTTCATTCCATGAATATCTGACAGCTTGGATTAACCACTTGTAAAATCTTCCAGCAAGTAACTTCAGATTTTCTCCCTTGGCTTAAGACAGGGTGTAAGAGAAGTTGTGAAGTTACCTATGGAAGATTACTTGCTGGATGTCTCCCTATATATGTGGAGAAGCTCCAGACAAATAGTGGCAAAGTTCCCTCACTGCTTGCATTTAGATTCCCCAATAAAACCTTCCCTGCTGTGACAAAAAGTCAGAGCTGATTATACAGAAGTGGGCTGAGGACAGTTTTAGTGCTGGTTTGTTTCTCTTGGTTGTTTCCTTCTCTGCCAGCTATACCTGCCTCTTGGGCCTTGCGCACATCACAGGTCAGGAGCTGTACCATTTTTAACAGGCTAGCNATACTCCACAATGCCATGGGATATATTTGAGAGAGATGTTGGATTTGCCAAGTAGGTTTTTTTTTCTAATGAGAAGGTTTAGAAAACCTCTTTTCGTGTTCTCAGAGAATAAATTAGAGAAGCATGGGACAAAACTGCATGATTTACTAAGTGTTCATAGGTGGAGAATCACAACTGAAACATCAGAGAGGTTTCTGGAGCCCAGTGACTCCTCACTACAATTTTGGCTGGAGGCATGAGAGCTCAGGTTAGATACCACATATCAAAAAGCTGCTGGTTCTTGAAAGTATAGTCTGCAAACCAGAAAACTTTTCACATTTTTTAAACATACCATTGAAATGCAGCAAATACCAGGAAATCTCTTAGTACATTTTGTCATGTTCTTTCTGTCTTGCAGATGTTAGGATGTAATTACCACAGAGAAAAATAGCTTTCTGTGTTCTTTATTTAGGAGATGAGAAGAAACCAAAGGTGTACTAAACCTCTAAACATAACGAGGGTAAGAATAAGAGATAAATATTCGCAACTGGACGTTTTGATTTGAGCCTTATGTTGTGTGCACATTACTAAGAGAGAAACTGGGAGCTGAGTTTTTACTTTGTGATATTTCACATTAGGTTGAAATAATAGTGTTGGAGTTTTATGTTTGTCTTGCAGATGGCTCTCCAGCAAAAGGCTTACATGTATGGGCAGGAGTTCAGTTTCCTTATCACTGGAGTCAAAACCAATTCATCTTTTGGCCTTTATTTCAAAAGAAAATAGCTGCAGTCTTCCTGGTAAACAAATAATCATAGGACTTGAGCTTGACTAGTAGGTGTAAATTGAATAACATGTCTAACAGACCAAATGCCATGCTTGTTTACAGGAGAAGCAAACTGTTTAATCATCTGTTATTTCTAAAGGGTATGCTTTCTATGGCATATAGTATAATTCCAACAGATGAGGGGAAATTTGAAAGTGGTCTGCCTTCAAACTTCTAGGAAGATTTCTACGTTACTTATGGTGAAGGTTGGATTTATGGAAAAGGAGCGAGTTATAAATACATTTTGTGCTTATTGATTTGTAATATTTATGCTCAGAGTACATCCAGGCCTTCCAGTTTTGGTATTTCAAAGTATTTGCATTGGAGATTTAAAACTAAGGCTTAAGGCTCAGTTGGACTGGAAAACAAGAACTCCATCTCCTAAAGAAATGTTCCATTTCCAAAACCTAGTTTCAGTTTGTGCCAAAATGAAGCTACGAATTTTTCAAAGCACATTGTCTAAGAGCAACGAGATGCACATTGACAAGAGCCCTCTGTTGGGATGCAACACGTGTAGGTGTCACTGCTTCCGTGATTCAGGTACAAAGCAGGGCTTTGCATCATCCATTCCTGCTCATTCTGGACCTCCTTTGGGTTGTCTCTGAGATGGCATCTGCAGGCCATCATGATGAACAAGCAGCAGTCATATTTTGCAGGTCAGATGAGGTCTTTCTGCCTTCTATTAAAACATCCGCGCTTAGTTGGACTTCTTGTAGGTTTCTTGAAGGCATTTCTGCAAAATCCTTTGTTCTTTCCAAACTGGAGGTTTCTCCATCAGCTCTTGATTTCATTCCATGAATATCTGACAGCTTGGATTAACCACTTGTAAAATCTTCCAGCAAGTAACTTCAGATTTTCTCCCTTGGCTTAAGACAGGGTGTAAGAGAAGTTGTGAAGTTACCTATGGAAGATTACTTGCTGGATGTCTCCCTATATATGTGGAGAAGCTCCAGACAAATAGTGGCAAAGTTCCCTCACTGCTTGCATTTAGATTCCCCAATAAAACCTTCCCTGCTGTGACAAAAAGTCAGAGCTGATTATACAGAAGTGGGCTGAGGACAGTTTTAGTGCTGGTTTGTTTCTCTTGGTTGTTTCCTTCTCTGCCAGCTATACCTGCCTCTTGGGCCTTGCGCACATCACAGGTCAGGAGCTGTACCATTTTTAACAGGCTAGCCCTAGGACTTCTGCATGCTCATAATGACTTTCACACTAAAATGAAATGCATTTGGGAGTCTCAGCTTAGTCACACTGCCAGGTTTGCTTAGTTTAAGTGAATAGAGAGAAGCTTTCCTAGGGTAAGATAGATAGGAACCACGCACCCGATTTACATTGCAGACAAAATCCTTATCCCAAAATATCCTGTTGTGTGACAAGGCTGAAATCCAGATAGACACAGCATCCTAGATCCAGTCAGTAGACTTAGGATCAGGAAGGAGTTTATTTCCAGGTCAAACTAGCAAGCATTATCCAATCTGTATGTTTGTTTATAGCCTTTTTAAGTGCCACTTCAGTTCTGTTACATAATAAACATTCTGTTCCTGAAACGTGAGAAAAAAATTATGCTTTTAATTTCTTTGGGGCTTTGGGTAATGATTTTTGGTTTTTTTATGGTTGGATTTTTTTGTGTGTGTGCGTGCACAGTGTCATATTTGAGGCTTTTTACTTTTTACATTAAAGATCTTAAATTTGTTGGAGCACGTTATAACCTTTTTTTTACAGCTTGTATTTGTCAGGTGAGCCAGAGTGAATGTTATTTATGCTTTGTTGTTGTGCTCCTGGGACTCTCCTTTCCAGACGCAAGCAAAAAAATCAATCATTTCATCTGGTCTTTGGCATCTTGCAGTAGCAAAAGGCAAACTGTATTTTAGTATATTGGGAAGAGATATTACAACAGCTTCGGAGCAACACTAAGGACAAGTCATGGAGACTGAAGAGGGAGAAATAAATAGGACCCCCCATCATTCTGGAGAGGGTTTGGTGTGATTCAGCTAGAGTTCTGAAAAAAGAAATCACGGAGATGTGATCTTCTTAGATATTTCAAATTAACCCAGTGAAACTTTGCCAAAATGTACAGATTTGAAACTGAACTTACTGCCTCGCTGGATACCTTGCTCAAAATCTGTGAAAAAGGATGATGGGTTTTGTGGGATCTGCTCCCTCCCACGCAGCATAAAGACATAGGAAAACAAAAGGAAAGACAGATACATAAAACCTCAAACTACTGAGTTTCCTGCAGTGATATTTATAAGCAGCTGTGAAGAAATGCAATAGAGAGGCAAAGAGAACCTGGAGAAATATGAGTAAGATGGAGAAAAGACAAGTCCAGAGCTTCAGCTCTTGCCCCTGTTGTTGGTACACCAATGTGCTCTGGGGAATGCAGTCCAGGCCCTCTGACCTTTCCCTGTTTGGATGTCTTGACTCCTGGGCACAGGCTTATGTTCAGCCTTGATTAGTGTCTGCTCTCCTTTCAGGCACCACTGAATGTGTTGCTGCCCTGTGGAGAAAAAAAAAAAATGAAAAAAAGATGATAAGAGCAATAAGAACAACCCTTTTCAGAGGAGGTGAGAAAATCAGGTGGTCAGAAATCAGAAAGGAAGGGGCTTGGGGAGCCCAATGGGCTGTGGTGGATTATATTAGTGCACAGCAAGTCCCTGATATTCCACTGACACAGTGACACATCAATGGCAACACCCCATGACCTCAGTGATGTGGGGTTTATCCAGCACCAGCAGAGAGGAGCAGAGCTCGAGGTGGGGCTGTGTCCTGTTTGCTGTCAGCCTTAGAGTGTGGGGCTGGTTTCAGACTCACTTGCTGCAGCTAGAGCTGAGACAGGCATGAAAATGCTGCTGTCTATAGCTTATAAATAAAAATCCACACATGATGCTAAGCCAATTCATTGGTGTTATTTCCTTGTTCATGTTGTTGCTGAAACTGCATTTATAGCAAAAAAAAACAGCAGAGATTAAAAGAGTCTGAAGTGCAAGAAGGAACTGCAGACACTCAAGTGGGTGTTTGAAGGGCTTTCTTCTTCTCCATTGGTCATAAAAAACTTTCATTTCTATACAAGCTCTGACGGATTTAGGATTTATTTTACAGCTGATGAAATGAGTTGGAGTTTGCTTGCTCAGTGGCTGGTTCTGCATCCCACATATGCAGAGCATCCCACACAACAAGGTTATTACTTGAGAAAGGTAACGGTCATGGCCACAATGTTTCACTATCTGCCCAGCTGCTTGCTGTATCTTTTTCTTAACAGGTTCTTGTGTGCTTAAGACACAGCTTTTCTGGGTAAATTCATCATGGCAAGAAACTAAATATCAGCATTCAACCTTTGCAAAGGCATTTTTTTGTTTCTATGTTTTGTTTCTCCTTGAAGGAAGCAGCTGGGATTGGAAGAGGATGATTTAGAGTTTTGACAAGACAACATTAACTCTGCTGGCCTTCTGCTGCTTCCCTTCAGTGCCCAGTTATCAGAGAGGCAGGGAAGAGGGGAATGATGCAGGGAAAGTGTAGGGAGGTGGACAGGGCAGTAAAGTCACAGCATGAAACATTAGCAGAGGGGGTGATGTGCAAGGGAGGATGTTTCTCCAGACAGTGACCTGTGCTGGAGTGATGGCCTTGTGCACATCTGAAACTTAGGTGAGACAAATAGTGGGAGAGCAGGAATGAAGGGACAATGAATTGGAAACAAGGGGAAGCATGAACCAGACCACGGTGAGCAGAGCTGCATTGGTGACTGCTGTGATTGCCAAAAGACACCTGTCCACATGTGAGGGCCTGTAGGTGACAGGGTGAGCCATGGACAAGGACAGCTCTTGCTGCAAGAGCAGCCAGAGGATCAGGAACACATGGTTTTAGTGCCAAGTTTCCTTGGAAAGACCAGTCCCATCACAGTTCCCTCTGCTGGCCTAGCTCCTGCCCATGATGTCACCTTTCCACAGCACTGCATGAAGAGTTTGGAACTTTACAAATGCAAAATAATTCTATTTCTTTCCTTAACCGCAATCAAAATTCCTAGTTCAATGTTCAGTAAATATGCTAAAACTGAAGTAAATGAGTGCCTGATCTCCAGCTGTGGTGGCACAGGGAATCTCATGCCTTCAATGGCTCTGTGGATCCAACACTTTCCCTTTTCTAGTTTGGTGGCAGCTTCAGGAGACCTATGACATCTCAAGATGTGTTGAAGCTGTGGTAATTGGTGAAATAAAATAATTGACAAACTGGTAACAAGATTTTAACCATCTGAAAATACTCATACACATTCAAGGTGTGCAAGGTCAGCACGCCACAGAAAGTGTGCTCAGTGCTACTTTTGGATATATAGCCAGACTTTTTCTCTGCCAAGGTTTGTGCTCTGAAATGCTGCCAATATTGAGTTATTCAGGTGGATGAAGGACATTTAATGAGACAACAGCTTATTTACACACTTGTGCTTGTAAAATGGCTGAAAGTTATTTTCATAAAGCTTTCAAAACCAGAAAAAGGTTTAAAACAGCGAAAGAAACATATTATATAGAAAAATTCTTCAAAATCTGTAAAAAATAGGTTTTATATAATAGTGGATTTCAACAAACAATAGGTCCTTTTTCTTTTTATTTTATGGGCAGGCAAAGCACAAGTAGTTGCTTGGAGATGGATTCTCCTGTTCAGACTTGTAATTTTTTACACCTGAGCTGTGTCTCTAGACTTCACTTACAGTTAATGCAAAGCTAACAGCACTTTTAATCTTCAATTCATCTCATCTTGAGAGAGATAAAATCCATTAAATAAACTGTTCTCTGGAAATGATAGTGCTGGTCTTGTTTATGAGGTTTGAAAGAGCATCTCATTGGCTTGGACTGGCTCCAAAGAGTCTCCTCCTGCACAGCTTCAACTTTGAAGGGTCTCAATCACCAATGAGACCTCCATCCTTGGACTTCAGGTGATTTCAGATACCCTTGAAGCAGGTCACAGAGTGCTTTGATGATAAAAGCCTGCTGTGTAAGACCTATAGGGAGCAAAGTGCAGTTTGGAAGTTCCTGCCTTAGCCCATGGTGGTAGTGTGAGATGCTGTTGTGTTTTCCACAAGGCTAGGGTGATAAGCCCGGGCATAACGTGATTCTTGCACCCATGCAGAAGGTGATGAAGTTACCTGTAGCTCAGGCCATATTGCTGCCTGCCAGTGTGGGACACAGCCTCTTGACAACTCAGACAGTGAAGGAGAGCAGTCTGATCAAACTTAGCTAAGTACTGAATTAGCTGTCCTGGAAATGGATGTTATTCATACTCTGTTCTGCCCTTTGAATGGTATCATTTACTCAGAATGTAGCATTGCAACCTAGTGCTGCATCTTGCTGCCGTCATTTTATTTCTCAGTCCAAAGCTAACAGCTTCTATAGAAAAGAAATCCAAGGCCTAAAAGAAGAAAGAGAAAGAAGGTGACTGTCTTGGTAAACCTGCCAGTTCAAAGGTAGCTTTAGAATATATTGTAATAAAAGAGCTGTCAAATGGAAAACAAGAGGCTTTGCTTTTCGAGATTTTGCATAGACGTGGAAATGAGAATACAGCAGGACATTTCGGCTTCGCTTGCACTTGAAAATTAAACAGGTTGAACGCTGTCCTCTGGAACTCGGGTCAGATTGGAAATCATCCTGATAAATTGTTTCAGTCTCCAAACCAAGATGACTACATGAGAACTCCTTGTGGGAACTGTTCCTGGCAGGAAAAATGTCAGTCCTTTAAAACCTGCCCCTTACCTCTCTCTGTAGGTATCAAAGGTAGTTACAGGCCAGTCATCTGTGCACAAACCCCAGTGCTAGGACTGAGCTCCACATACCTATCAGGGATGTGTGGGTCTGGCATGGCTGAGCTGGGATTGCAAAGTGGGAGTGAAGCGAGTATCTCTCGGTCTTGGCTAGACCACATCTTTTCCATCTTCTCCAGGCTACATTGAACAAGCAAGCCTTTTTTATCAAGTACTAGTACTATCTGTGCACTCAGCAACTCAACACTGATCTTTGGCAAGCCCAAAAAAAGCTTATGAGAATTTGGGAGAAAAAAGGTTCTTGCGCAGAACAAGCACAAAGAAGAGAGATTGTTTAAAAAACTGATAGGCAAATCTGTTCGGCAGCCACTTTAAGTAGTAAGAAAACCTTGGGCATTACAGAAGAAGTTTATGTTAGTCAAAAGTACTGCTGCTTTTGCACCTGAACCTTTAGATGCTTGATCATTTGGTGGTGTGCTGTACGTAGAAGAGCTAATGGTGTAAGCAATGATTTTAGTCAAATCTTTTATGCTTTGAGATAGTAGAAATTGTTGATATAGGGAGAGGCAAAGAAAGTGTAAGGTTTGAGATTTACTGTGACAAGTTTAGTGTACCTCAGTTCTCCAGGCTTCCAGTAAGTACCGCTGTCAATCACGGTGGCTGAGAGGGATGTGGAGGAGGTGCTGTCAGGGGTGCCACATGTCACAGCTCATCAGGGAATGATGATGAATGAGGTAAGAAGATTGAGGGTGCTGTCATGGAGGAACTCATCTTCTCACCCAAATTCTGTTCAGATAAAATCCCAAGGATGATTGTGCAGGTCAGACAATCAAGTTCATGCTACTATAGTGGGGATAGTGCCAAATAAGGTAAATGGACTTATACTCAGTTTTTCTAAAGGGATAATGAAACAACTTATTAGGGACAATCTTGTCTCTGAGAGACTACAGTGTGGATGAATTGGGTTTTGCTACGTTGCTTTTCCAGCTTTCACTGCCATCCCTTCATGCTGCCAATAATATCTCCTATTGGCATACCATTTCTTCTTCAGAAACCCATAAATGAAGCTAGGACCCTGTGACAGACACTGTGCAAGACAGAAGCAAACTAACAATTCATGATATGCATGAGATTAAGTGTCATTGATTTACAGGTATTTTCAAACATGTTACTATAAACCCAGACATTTCAGGTGAATGGGAAGATTTACCTGTGTAGCACTCTTGCTCTTCCTTGCAGTGCTGTCAGCTGCATACATGTCCAATGCACCTCTTCTCAGCTATATTTCAGGTCCTTCTCTGTCTAACCAGGCTTGAGGTCAGCCGGTAGGTTTGGTTTGGTTTTTTTTACAGTAAGTGCCATGTCACCAAAAGTAGATTAGTTGCCAAATGATAAAATTAGAAATATTGAAATATACCAGCTTGATGGGTTCTAATTAATTATGGACACCAGTGCTATAATCAGAGACTGCTCACTGAGTAATGGAGATATTCAGTTTCAGATGGATAGTCTTTCCCCTTCTGTTTTCACCCATGTAATTTCAAAATGCTGATCTGGGGAAACATAATTCAGAATCAGAAACAACTTCTTCCCTCTGTTATAATCAAATTCATCTTCATGAAATCACTTTATGAAAAGTAATCATTTTGTGAAAGCAGCTTGTGAGGTGTTGAAGACATTCATCTATGTCCATGACTCAATTAAATATTGCCAATATCTTTAGTGGACTTAACAGAGCTGTACCAGGATGTGTACACACCTCATCTCGGTGGTGACAGGAGGTGGACACCTGCATGGATGTGCCATATCCTATTGGATGGGGTGCATCTCTCTGGGGCTTACTCACTGGCTGGTTGAAGAAAGGTTTATATTCTACAATGGAGACACTAAAGCAAAGTGCAAGTAAATGTGCATGTTCCCAGGAACGGAAAGTAGGGCTCAAGACCCAGAATAATTCCTGGCTGCTCTGTTTCGTATGTGCTCATTTAAGGGCAGAATTTGATAAATAATGTCAAGCAGACTTTCACAGCTTGAGCATCCAAATGGCATAGAGAGGCCAAGCTCTACTGAAAACACTGGGGCAAGCCCAAGTCACCTCCCTGCTGGCTGTTGTACATGCTGTGCCACTGTTACAAAAGCTTTATGCTGCCTGAGTGAGGATAGTTTCCCAAATAGAAAAGTTGTATCATAATGCAATGATGCTTTTTTCTTAAAGGGGACAAACATTTGAGTTTAATGCATTTCGATCCAAATCAAAGACCTCTGCTCCCTTGACTCAGTTCAGCCTCTTTCTTAATGTTCTGGCTTTGCTTGAAAAGATTTGCTTGATTGCAAGTATTTCAGCCAGCCTCCTTCTCTAAGGATACTTTTGGTTCAGCTAAAGTCATGGGGTAGTAAAAATCTTGTCAGAAGCCAAAACTCATCAGACTTCCAAGCCAAAAAAGGTTTTTATTGACAAATTCAGCTCTTGAGCATTTGGCCATTTTCCTGCAACTGCTCAAAATCAGAGATAACAGTTTTCTGTGACTGAAAGCAAAAGTGACAGGAGATTCACCACCATGTCCCCAAAAAGGTTTGTAAACCACTCAAATTTGACCTGATCTTCCATTTCAAATTCAACTGAATGGGAGTTTTTTTCTTACTCCTGCAAAAAGTCTCAGTGCCATGAAGGATGCTTGAAAACCAGTATGCATTTTTTTCTGCATCTGGCTGGATTTAAAAGGTTAGAATATTAATTATTACTTACTAAAGAAATGTATAACACAGGTGATGGCTATTTTTCCTTTTACCTTATATTTTATAAACCCAGGAAGTAAGTTATCCCTTGCCACGGGATAGTGGTGTGTATCCTTTTGATTCCATTGAACTTAGCCTCCCCAGGCCTTCAGTGAGCATTCGAGAGTGATGTGATTTCCTGACAGTGTGTTGTCGAGGAAGTCCTAGAATACCCAAAAAGGTACTGAAATGTAATTTTACTCTGAGATACGTAGGAGCACATCAAATTTATATTGATTGCAGACCTGTGACCTTCTTCCACAGTACATATTTCCTTTTAATTTGTAATGGATAGGCAATTAACTTTACTTGCTTTAATATAACTAAAATGGCCACTTAGGTTCCCAGCCTTGGAAGGTGCAGTTACTTGCATCTTTGCAAAATCCATTGTGTAGCCAGATATTTGAGATGTATCTGAGATCAGACACAATTCTCATGCCCAGCCATTACAAATGCAGTAAACCAAAGCCTTTCAGAGAAATACCAACTGCTTAATGTTATGCCAGGAATCAGATTCTTAGGAGGAAGTCCAGCCTTCCCACATTGGTTCAACTCAGCAGATGTCTTTTACAGAGCTTGCTATGGTGAGGGAAGACAGCTTGTGCTCATCTGTGCTGGATATGGCCCCTACAGTTACAATGGGGCAGAAAAAGGAAAGAGTTAGCTGGTGACTAGACCAGACTGATTGGGGGAGTGTTTTCTTTCCATTTGAAGGTCTTGTGAGTTCCATAGGTCCCTGCAGATAAATCAGAATAAGTAGGCAGCAGACAACAGAGACAAGATGCATCAGGAGTTAGATGTTCAAGGAGAAATGTGCCTTTCTACTCCTTCCTGTAGGTTATGGTGTATTTGGTCTCTGACTTTAAGCAGGGGAACAATCAGGAGAGGCCCAGGCTAGAGGAAAGAGGATGGATTTGCCCTGGGTGGGTGTCAACCAACTAAAAGCTGACATGTGAACTGCTCATTCCAGATTCTCAACAGAGAGGCGGAGCTTCAAAGGTGCAGCTTGGCTCATTCTGTAGCAGATATCAGGTACCTGAAGTAAGATGGGATGTCCAGTCTGCACTAAAAGGTTGCTGAAAGACCTCAGTAAGATAGCTCGAGCTGTGCATTTGGGAGGACTATAACCCCCCTTTCCTGCCTTAATTGATCTGCTGATGAGCTCTAATAGCCATTTGTGACTGCCACATTTTCTGGCTTCCTGTACAAAGAGCAGTTGAAGCTTGCCCTGTGGATGCAGTTCAGAGGAACCCCTGAGCCCATCTGTGCCTGAGGAAGTTCGGTGTCTAGGTACAAACTGCTTACAGCTTTCAGTGAGGTTTACAGAGGCCTTGAATATCCTCACGATGGGGCAAAACTGGAGCCACCACTCGCAGCTTGATGGCTGCTGGGGCTCTGAAGGCAACGGAGAAGCTAGGCTTTTCCCTGAGGTACCATGAGCATGCATGGCTTGATATATCCATAGTGAGAAGGTGATGAGGGAGTCCTGGCACTCCTAAGTACTAATGAAAAGGTAGCATGCCAAATATAGAGGCATGCCCTGTCTTCTAACTCTGCTTGCACAGCAGTGGTACATCATCAGTACTTCATTGCTCACTGCCCAGGTATTGTAGATGTTAAGCCACAGCTTGTAGAGCAATCCTTGGCTCTGTTTTTGTGATGCTCACTAGTCTGTCCACTGATACAGTGAGCAGTACAGAAGGGAAGCAGCCCATGAGCCTCAGTCTCCATGCACAGCCCTTTTTTTTTTTTTGGTGCACTATTTAGTTCCCTATTCTCTTTCAGACATCTGAAATAGACAGCCACATGCAGAACAGTTACTCACTTTCCCCATGAGTGATGTTTATTTGAGATAATAGTACCACCCAGCCTCAGAGCTGGGGTGGTTGACATAGTGTCATGGCAGCTACATCATGAGCTGTGTGGGCTGTCTTGATGGTTTGCTTCATATTCATGGCACCAGTGCTCTCAAACCCACAAATTACATAATGAAAAAAAATGAAACCATAGAGATGTAAATTAAAACTGTGTCAGACAGAGGTTTTTTGATGTCTTGCAGGCTGCAGGGAACCGGCAGTCAGAGAGAGTCTGTACCACATGTGGATGGGAAAGTGCAAGATCTGCAAACATCAGGCTCTGGGCACCATGAAAGCTGTGCATATGTGCTATGCACAGTCAAATACACTCTCAATCTGTCACCAATACCACACATTTCATCTCAGGGCATTATGTTCCTCAACCAAAGCCATAGCAAGAAGTTCAGTAAAAGAGTTTATTTCTGGCTAACCAGAAATTTCTGGGTAACCAGAGGCAGCAATGTTCTTGGGCATGGGGGACCTAGTAAGCAGTGCTGGAGTGTGTTTCTTCCATTTAATTATCCTTCACCAACTGCTTTTGTGTGTACTACATCAAAGATCATTGGGAAACTTCTCCCCTTTCCTGGATAGATTAGGGAATGATCCATGTGATGAACCACCCCTTGTCTCCCTGTACAGCTTTTAGGAACGCCTGAGCACTGGAAACCATTTGCTTTGGCTGAGGGAAAATGCTGAGGGCAAGTACATGTCTTAAATCTCCCCTCTGTAGGGTCTGGGAGTGTGAGCTTTCCCTTCTCTCTGGATGGAGAGTCAGAAAACTGCTGAAGTGTTTGAGTCCAGGCTCGAGCAGGAGGTGGACTGGATAATAACTTCCACAAGCTCCATCCAACCTAAAATATTCCAGTTTGGAAAAAAGTCAAGTGTGTGTTTGGAGGAGGTGGAAGTTCTTTATTTATGCATTATCTGTCATGTTAAACAGAATTATTTATTATGCTGTTGAGTGATGGCCCTAATAAAACCTACCTGGGGGAAAAGGAGCAAAATGAATTGACAGTACGTGTGCTTTCCAATATTATCTGTTACTGGAGAAAATATACTTTACAGCAAGTACCAAGAGGTGTCAAAACAGATGATGCAATTAAAATCACTGACATATACAGGATTTTGCATTAAGACAGTTCTGGTACCACCTTTTCACCTACAGATGGTTTTCATTGCATGTTATGAGACATTACCCTAGAAAGCCCTTCTTGTTTTGCATTACTTCTACCATCACTGGAGAAGCCAGTGACCATGTTGAATCAGCAGCTACTCTGCAGCATCTTGCAGCATGACTGCCCCCCAGCACTATCTGCTGTTGTCTAAGCTATGGGACATTCACCAGCGCTATCTGAAAAGCAGCTGCCCTTCAGCTTCACACCAAGGATCTAACTGGGAAATATTTATGGGGATTTCCTTCTAACACCAGCTGGGTTTCCTATTAATATTGTGGTGATTGCACATGTACTGTGAGTTTTTACCTTGGGCAATACTGTAGAAGCTGAGCTTTTCACCTTCTCCTGAAAATCTAGCATCTGCCTTAATAATAAGCCCTTTGGATCACTTTTACACATTCTTCCCTGTGATCAATGGTTTAGGATATCCTGGCATGGTGTGTGACTGCAGCAACCTCCTCCCAGGGCTGCAGAGCCCTCTGCTCCCTGCACCACCAGCCCAGACCAGGGCTGCTCTGCAGAGGGCTCCTTGGCACATCCTCCATCCTGGGGCCCTTCTTCATCTTTCCTGGTTGTTCCTGCTATAGCATCTGCTATATGTTTCTGTCTCTGCTATAGGATCACATCTAAGCCACTGGGGATTTCCCTGGCTCCTGCTCACCATGCTGCCTGTCCCTGCCTACAGGCAAGAGACGTCTCATTTCTGCTCCACCTTCAGATTTTGTCTCTGCAAACCCTCATCATTACTAATCCAGACTCTTTTCTTTTTTTTTTTTTTTCTGGTAGGAGAGCCTGAAATAAGGGAAAACCAAAATGTTTTTGCACCTGAGGCATTGGCCAAGCACTTAACAGACCTGAAGCGACTTCTTTATTTTTGCATATGATTTTCGGCACAGCAGGTTGACGTAGTGGGTGGAAACAGTATTTGTGTGTCCCTGCTTTGGAAACTGCCAGATTAAAATATCTGTGAGTGGCAGGTCTGAAGCAAAGGAGACCTGGCTTGCTCAGCTCTCACTCACGAGGTGGGCTGTATTTTCTTGCTTCCAGTAGTGAGAGAGAGAAGGAAAAAGACATTAGTTCCACTAATTTCTGGGGTGTTGAATTTAAAAATGGTTTCTTTTTTTTTTTTTTTTTTGCTACAAAAGAGCACACACATATAAAAGACCATATGTACCTGTATATTAGAAACAGCCTTGTTGTGGGAGAGTAGTGGGCTGATAAAGGGGGGTTTTAGCAGGAATATCTCTTTTTCAGGCTATGTGAGACTGCCTGCCTGCTGACCCGGTGGTTCATGCCACACTGTCCCCTTCTCTGATGTCCCACATTGCTGCTGGATGGATGGGCACAGCCTGAGGGTCTGTGTGTGTGGAGTGAGCCTGGCCAGCAGTGGCACAGCAGGGACTCTGCAGCTGCCAATGGCTGCCCACACAAACACTTTTCAAAAAGTTAAGCATCTTTTGGGGGTGTTGCGGATTCTGATGAGTCTCTTTCAGAAGGCACCAAGGCTCCCTCTTGCAACACAGAGAGGAGACCAAGAGTAGGCGAGCTCAGACTTTGCATCAAGACAAGGCACTAAGTGGGCTGGATTAAAACCATCCCCTCTCTCACACTTGCTGATGAAATCATAGCTGGAAAGAGAGGGTGAACTGCTTAAGCAATGCTAAAATCTCTTGCTGTGTGAGGGGTCTGCAAGCTGTAATGGGCATGGCAAAAAGCAGCTCATAGGAAGAGGGGATGAGCATCTGGGGCATCTCCTGACTGAGCTGCTGTGGACAAGGAGAGCAGTGCAGGGGGAAGGCCTGTCACAGAGGAAAAGGGCAAGTGACAGGCGCGACAGGTCTTGAAAGCTTCCTGGGCCATGGATGAGGTGATCCTGCTACTTGGCATAAATCCTGTTTAAAACATGTAATAGTAATTGACATTTCACTTTTCATAATGCTAATTCCAGTGACTAATTGGGTAGAACTGAAAACATACTGTAGCTGAATCACCCAAAGGCATGGAAGAAGTCTATTTTACTCCTTTGGGAGACTCAGATTTCACATCTGAGAGAATGCTGTCTCTCCAACACCTCTCCTGTGACCTGCCTCCCCATGAATCACACAGAGAGGCTCCTCAGCAATGGCATGTGTGCTTTATCTGGGGATCTCCTTGGTAGCTGCTTAGTGGTAGCACCTTCCTTACAAGGCTGCGCTCCCTTTTGGTGGGGTTTGTCTTTTCTTTCTTTCTGTCAGTGGGACCAGTCGTAGGACAGGGAGGTTGTGACACTGTCGCTTTGTGGCATTCCAACCCCTTCTGCAGCAGTGTCAGGATGCCCATCTTTTTGCTGGGCTAACAGATGGCTTTGCAGAAGATGCAGGCACCAGGGTAAGGAACGATCTGCAAAAGCTGCTGCTGGAGTGAAAACAAAGTTTTGTATGTGTTAAGCTGGGGCTCTGGACAAGGCAGACCTGATTTTTGTCCTGGAAGTTTAGCAGGTAGAACAGATGCCAAATTACAGTGCCTGAGAGAAATAGAAGAAAAAATAATCTGGGGAGGGATTTACTGCTCCTTAGTTAAAAAAAACCCAGTATATATAGGTACTAGGGCTGCTTTCAGAAACGCAGAAGTTTGGAGCAAGAGTTAATATCTTTTATTAGAGAAACACATATCACTGGAAAAAGTGGCCAGTCTTTTCCCACAGCTACATTATTGCTGTAATGGTTCAGTTATTAATAAATATATTCTTAAAATCTGAAAGAGGTCTCTGGCTCTCTGGAAATCGATTTGAATTGTGCCATTACTTGTGATGGTAGCTGCTGCCTTATAAATACACTCACCGATGACATTAGCCTTGCTTTTTAATTGAGGACTGACTTCTTTCAGCAGGAAGGTGCTTCATGGCTGATTATATATGTTCCTTTGTACCAAATGACACCTGCTGTCATAATAGCTTCCATTTTTAATGCACTGTAATACAAATGATCTCAAATGGCTTCATAAATTACTGAAAGATTTCAAGAAGGGAACAAGATATTTTTAAAACTTTATGTATGAAATCTGCTTTTCTGCCTTCTTTCTGAAAGTACTTTCATATTATTTAATTTGTCTCCTTGAAATTACTGGGAATATCAGAGCTTGCCTTTTCTTGTTGTTCATTGCACAAAACCACTGAAAAATGAACTAAGAGACATTGGGTGGCTTCTTTGCTTCCCAGAAATGGAAAGCATGCAATCCTAAATACTTTGAGAAAAGAGAGAGCCCCCACCCACCCCCTTCACCCAACAAATAAAAATTCCAAAGAACCTTAAAAAGCAATGAGTTCAGTACAGACTGCTGCCTCATTTAGTGCCACCACCTTGCACTTTCCTGGCCCCTTCATTTTTTCACCTTTTGGTGGAGCTTTCCAGATTGTACAGCATTTGCCTCAAAAAAAAAAAAAAAAGTGGTGAGCAAAAAAAGGTGATACCACTTCAATAATAAATCTGTCATCCTCTGCCCAATGCATCATAAAGAAATGACAAAAAGAAAATTACAATCCGTTCAGCAGGTATTGGCAGTGCTGGCATGAATTCAATTTGCCCATGGATGGACAACTGAGTAACATAAAAGCAGAGTTTATATATGCTCCTGACAATAGCTGAAGGGTCTTCTGGCACAGCCTGAAGGTTCATGACCCATAAATATTTCTCTCCTGGCAATTGCAATCTCAGCCTCCTGCTATAGCAGAACTTGTAAAAGCTGTAGACAGTCTATTGCTCTCCTGGGACTTGAGCCTCCCCTTGCAGATTTTATGAGTATCAATCACAGGCATTATCTCGTAAGGCTTACAGGTTACCAGCTGGTCTGGTGTATAAAAGTGCTGCTCACAATGCTGGAGGCTGCAAATGCCACAAATTTTATCTATTTATGAGTTATGCAAGAAAATTACATCTTCATTTGTTGTAACTTGTAGTTTTTGTTAACAGGGCAAAGGTCTTATCCAAGGGTCAACAGGCATGTGTAAAAAACAAATTTTACCCACCCAACAGCTGTTTTCACAATGCTGTAGACCTCTTAGAGAGGTTTCTGGTAGAGCTGACAGTGTTCTCAGGATCTCTGGGAAGTGATCAGACACATGCTCCTGAGAAGACATGGCTTCCCTCAGTAGCACAGGTACCAACACCCTGGTTTAATGGAAAAAGCCAATGTAAAGAAAACTTGGCTTTTTTAGACATCAATCTGTTTATTTCAGACTGGTTGGTAGAGATTTTTAAACACCCATCTGTCAGAAAGGGAACAAACCCTTCGATACGGAGGCCTTGTTATTCCACGTTTTTTGGTGTCTTTCCTTTTGGGTCAGTTACTTGCATTTGGTCTTGGCAGATTGAGGCTGCAGAGACATCTGTGACTTCAGTGTATTTATACAGAGGATATCAAAGGCTTTGAGCTCAATTTCTCCGTATGCCTCTTTCAGCTTTCTATTATTAGAAGGCAAACGTCTTGGATGGGTTGCCAGCTAGCTATGTGCAGGGCTGCCAGTTGTCCTTATTTCATATTCTAGGTTGCAGATATTTTCAGATTTGCCTTTTGGCATCTGGTAAAAAAGAAAAAAAGTTCTTATTTCACTATTGGCTTATAAGAATGAGTCATTAAATTTGATAAAACACACGGAGAGCATTTCTCAGGAGGTCTGTGATTCACCTCATGTGCTGGCTCCTTTCAAGGGAAGACTAAGAACATTTTCATGCTCCTGCCATTAGAAAATGTGGCTCCTTGCTATGTTTGCCAGGAAAATAAGTGAGATGCTGTTGCCCCCCCAACCTTGCAGGACCCAAACTAATGTTCTGCCCTTTTATGTGCAAAGAGGAAAATGAGAGTTTGGGGCAGGGGAATGTGACACCAGGGAAGACTTTCACAACCTTCCTTTTATACATTCCACTCATATCAAAACCCAGCCTTGATCCTCTCACTGCCCCTCAGAAGAGAAGACACCATTTAGCCAGAGGGCCAACACTCCCCAAAAGGAAAAGCAATGAAATACCAACAATTTAAAATATACACGAAAAAATAATGGAAAAATAAACTGAGGTGTGTCTACTGGCTCACCAACAAGACAAAAAGGCTTTACTGGGAGAATGAGGACACTGTCCCAGGGCTTGCCTTGGCCTTTACATTCTCCAAAGGCTGAATCTACACAGGAAAGCATGATGAAGAATATATCCATTGATGTTCCTCAGATCAAGTGCCATCAGGCCCATGACACAAACAGTGGTCCCTCAGTGGCAGAACAAATGTGCTAATGCAGAATGTCACCTAACATGTGCCATGAACAAGCACAGTGAGACCCTTATATTAAAATGATCCTTTTAAAACCAGGCAGTGTTTCAAAGCTCCTCTGTACTTGGCTTAGATTCAGCTAACGTGCTGAGAGACTGAGCTCTCAGGATGCTCTGTGCTCACTCTCTCTGTGATGCAGTAGAGCAAAGCCAGGGCCCATACAAAATCCAGATGTCAGGATGGTGCAGACCACTGCTTTCCTCCCCATTCCCACCAGAGACATCTGGCAAAGCTTGGATGAGGGTTAAATTAACTTCCTCCCTGCCCTGAGAAAGCATCTCCTTGCTGAGGTAGTAAATCACTGTCTCCCTTTGACACTAATGTATAGAAAATGCGCTACCTGTGGATTTAGGTGGTAAATACTGACTCTGTGATAACTGTGCAACAAGAATGCTTAAAGGAGCAATTTGAGATGAAGATTGTCCCTGTGGCAGGTGCTGTGGCATCTCACAGGGCTCACAAGGTAAACTGGGCAGCAAAGGGGGAACGGCATCGTTTCCATTTTGACAGAAATGCTAATACACTATCTTGCCCAAGGTCACCTGGGAAATTAAAGCACATTGATGGATTAAAAAAAAGGCAACGAGCTGATTCAGCGATGAAAATGTTTGCTCTCTGAAGCTAGATGTCACTGAGACCTTCCAACCTCCAGAGCTGATGAGTGCTTCAGGTTTGCCTCTGCATCTCCGGATCAGAGTCTTCATCTCCTCTCTTAGTTTAAAATGTTGGCTGATGCACTCCCTTTAACTTCCAGTGTACTTTCAATAGTGTACTTCAAGCTCATCAGAAGCATTCTGGTTTCCCCCAGGATGTCTGAGGGATATCCCAGCAGGAGCAGAGAGCTTTCTGCAGAGATGCATGGAAAGGAGAAGTAATAGCCAGGAAAGAGCATCCATAGGATAAACACAAGGCTAAATCAGGAGCTGTGCTGGGTGTGGCTCATCAGAGAAGCTGGTTGTGAGGATGGGTGAATGTGGCTCAGACACTCTGGAGCCTCTTGCTGTGGTACCAAAAGCATCTCCAATGCAGGAGCCAGCACTATGACATATTTAAATGTCCTCAGAGCCACTAGTGGTGGGAAATGCAGAGCTATGGGGCACTGGCCCCAGGCTGCTTACAGATCATTGCCTAAGGCAGATTACTGCCTTCCTCTGAAATATCTCTGAAGGAAAGAATGGTTTAAAAAAACAGAAAGGCATCAGACTCCTGAAAGCTTTGGGTTTTGAACTGACCTGCTTTGAATACCGCCAAAGTGTCCTGAGTTTTGTAGAGGGATTGTACATTGCTTTGGGCAGTGGTGGATCTGCAGTGCTGTTTCCTTTCCTTTGCAATGCTATGTCCATAGCCTTTTGTGTGCCTTAATACAAATATGGATGTAGCACTGAGCTGCACGGATCCATGTTTCATCTGTTTTCCTTTAGCCTTGAAATACAGGCAAATAGTTGTTTTGTTAGCTAAGACTGAGATGATTTAGCAGGTCAGATATGATGCTCTTTCACTTTGCTGTTATGTCTGCTGAGACCTGGACAATTAAGGAGATAGTGGACTTTGTGATCTGCAGAAGACCAGATGTCCCTGGGTTCCCATCTGAGGACTCAGCAAAGTGATACTAGACTTGCCCTGAATATGTGTGTCCTTCAGGTTTAGGGTAGTGTCAGACATAGTCTGCACCTCTCGGTCCTTCTGCGCGTGCTTTGGGCTTTAACCTCTGCATGGAACTCCAGCACTTCAAGACTTGCCACATCTGATGCTTGAGCAAGCCACCTGTGCAGGCCAGGCAAGGTGTGTGCCACACAGCTTGTCTGCAAGCCATTTGCACTATGGACAGCATCTTCAGATTTCACCTCCCTGGGATGTTCAGGCATCAGGTCTGAGAAAACCTGGGTGACTTGACCTGTAACCAAACTGAGCCGTTATTAACTAACAGATTCCAAAGTTACCAGTGGCAATCAGTAGTAAATTAATAACATCTGGGTGCTTAATAGCAAGTACAGATATCTGATTTATAATCTGAAAATAGCTTATACCCTGTTGCTGTGCTCTCCACACATGTCAGAGGCTGAGTGGACTATATTTCTTTTTTAGCTCCTTATCCTTGCTGGAGACATGAGCAAACACGAGTGTCCTAACAGCTTTATCAGTGGCCACATATGTGACCAAGGCCACATAGCCTGAAAAGAAGAACAATTTAAATGAAAAAAGGGGAAAAGAAACCCCAGCCAAACAAGCAAAGCTGCCATGTTTTGGTTTGCTGAGGAGGGATATACTCCTGAAATGGCTTATCAGGCTTTTCTCTTTGAATTGAGGATCTCTGTGCCTGACCTTGGCTCAGGTGCTCGTGCACTTGGCTGCAGAAGGAGATGTACGTCCTGAGTGTCATTTTCTGACATTGCTTTTGCAGTGCAAGAGGCAAAGAGGCTTCCTCTGGTGTGGCACTGGAGACTCTTCGGCTCTACTCAGCACTGCTGGGCTCCTGTCTGCAGGATGTGACTTGACCTATTCTTCTCCATGATGTGGGTGGACTCTCCTGGTGTCACCCCAGGTTTTTTGGACAAAGGATTTGTGGGACAAGATGTCTGATGGACCCCAGGACCAAGGCCCAGAAGGGCTGTAGGGAATGCCCTCCTACTCCTCAAGTCCTCTGGTGGTTTCTATAAGGGAAAAAGTGCTTCCCAGCTCAGGCCTGCCTCTGTGCCCTCGTCCCACCTACAGAACCTATGGTGGGTAGGTGGGTTGATGTATGCAGGTTTGCTCAGATGGGGTCCAGATTATAATGAAGGGATTGTTAAAACGTGGCAGATTGGATGCTGTTCTAATCTCCTGGATTAGAAATAGCACAGTGATGTCCAGCACACTCTCCCCCAGTCTGGGAAAGAGATAACAGTGAAGGAAGTGGCTAAGCTGGTTTTGAGATGATGCAGCTCCAGCTGGAGCTGAGATGAAAGCCTGTTCTGCATCTCTTGAGAGACCAGCCTGAGCCTCCTGGACAACATCCCCTGGGACAGATGTGCTTTCTGCTGCTGCTGGCCACCTCTAGGGAAGCTTCCTGAGATGGCCAGGTAACACTACCTGCCAGGCACGATGGCAGGTCCATTGCTCTCAGCATAGACAGTGAAACTACCCAGACTTGCCCACTTCTCCTCAGTCATGTTCAGTGCAGGCCTGAAAGTCTGGTGTGTGGTAGGATGAGCCCCAAGCTGACCCTTCTGCACTGGTATAACCTGAAGAAAGCAGGCAGACACAGCCACCATCAGCCCAACTCCTGCCTTAAGATGAAGTCACAGCTTCACTTTGCCTCTGCAGTACCTCTGTACCAACAGCCGCTGCTTTAGGCAAATTACCAGCTGGGACAAGATGTGCAATAACAAGTTTCCTAGGTATGGCATGCCATTATTGTACTGTCTGCATTGCTCAGTGGTTGTAAGATTTGCAGCAAGAAGCAAAAGGTAACAGTCCAATAAAAGCTTTGTGACCACATCTGCAATGCATATAAGGAGATGTTGTTGTATTGTATGCCATTTTCCCCTTTCCTCAGGCAGGGGAGAGAGTTTTCTTAAGCCACTTTTGACTTGTAATAGGTTGAAAAGCAGATAGCTTGCTTTGCAGTGTGTGAGATCAGTAGAGGAATAAATGTCATAATGACCTTGAAGGAAAACAGTGGCTTCTGTCTGCTAGGTCAGGCACTACAGTATCGTACCAGAAATAATCAAGGGACCCATTTGCCAGCTAATTAAAGACTTGAAAATATAATTTCATGTTGTGATTGTTTGCAATTAGTCACAGATGCTACTGATCACTCACTGTGCCATTATTTTTCCATGAATACACTGAGAAATGCATTTTAAAGTAAAATCAGCCAAAGACCTAGAATTTAAGGTTAGATTTGACAACACTCCAGATTCCATGTACTTTATCAAGAATTATTAACCAAAGAAAATGGTTGTGAATTTCTTCAGTGTAACATGCATGCTACATATGCATGTTTTTTATGATTTATACACCCCTAAATGCAGATATCCTCAGTGTAGCTTCAGGCTTCATTTATAGTCAATGGGGAGAAACAGACAGCTTGCCCAATCACCTGCAGATGTCTGCCTCGAGGGAAAATTAATCTCACTATCAAAAACAAAATCCCACATTCCCCATGTAGGAAGCCCAATGAGACTCTTTTAAGTGAGATGAATCTGGCAAAGTCCATGATCACCATGGTCCAAATTTGATGGAATTTCCACTCCTGATTTATGCCACTGGAGGAATTTCCAGCGGTCACGTTTGATGGGGAACCTCACATGTATGGGAGCAAGCAGTGCAGGATACAGCTCCTTAAAGGGCTTGGGCATGTGACAGGCATTAAGCTGCTCAGTCTGACCTGCTCTGAGGGCACCAAGGCAGGACAGCATGGCCATAGTCAAGCATGCTTCTAGGAATGAAAAATCACCTGGGAGGTACATACATTTACATGAGGAGTCACCTCACCCCACTCAGACTCTAAGGCCATTGCCCAAGTCTAAGCTAGTCATGCTAAAGCACTTCTAAAGCCCACGAAGAACACGCACTTCCAGTAGCAAATGGTTTTGTCCCCGGAGAAGTGAGAAGAGTCTCCATCAGAGATGGCTGTTGGCCTCCATTGGGCACACCAAGGCAGCTCAGGGTCAGGGTCCAGGCATCTGTAAACAGGTGAAGTGCTTCAGATGTTTGAGGCTGAGTTGTCAACTTCACAGGAATGTTGAGGCAACAGTTTTGAGAGTGAGATCCTAAAACCATCCCTCCTCCTGTGTCCAACCCCTTCTCCTTTTATTAAGCCCATAATGAAGAGGAGTAAGATGGAGAAGACAAATTCCCCAACTGAGCAGAGTAATCCAGCCTAAGTGCCTCACAGCGTGATGCCATTGCTGTTTGCTTCATCTTCCCCACCCCACTGCAGCCAGCCTCATGCTCTGGGCTGCTTTCCTCAGTAGTGGGAAAAGGCACTGCTGGTAAACCTGCTTGCGGTGGGGCACTGAGCACGCTTCTTTTTATTCTTAACACAAATAAAGATGTTATGGATAAAGTATTTCACTCTGTAGCTTCCTGACTGGTAAGATTTCATCCCTAAGCTTAAGAGCACACGTCCCTGCAGAACTGACTTGGCAGAGAAAGTCAATAGTGACAAATGGAATATTAGATCATTGTTGCAGGGGACGAAACCTTCCACCTGGAAGGGAAAGGCTGGATGGTCTCAATGGGTTTTTCATAACTAACTTCTCAGACTGATTGTACAATGTGTCTCTAGACACTGATTTGCCATCATTACTTAACGTTATAGAGTGAACTGCCTGTATTTACGTTCAGGTCTTTCTATTTAAAGCAGTAGATGGGTATATAAAAGAATGAAGCTGGATTCACAGCAGCTGTAAGTCCTACAGATGAATCAATAGCACTTTTCAATCCTTTCACCTTCAAAAAAAACCCACCCCAATCCATGAATCTGGAAAGTCTGGTAAAAATATCTGCCTTTAAATTAAAAAAAAAAAAAAAAAGAGAGAGACCATTTAATTTACCTTGTGCATTATTACATCAAGGATTACTTATCTCTACGCATTTAAAAGAAGTTATCTATGTTCCATGGGATTCTGTCAAATTGTTAATGTGACATTCTCCTGAAGAAAATGTAGTTCTTCCCATATTATTGACATGGCAGACCTTGGGGAGAAACTTCATCATCCTCTGTGCTCCACCTGAGTAGGCATTTTTCTCTTGGGTTGATTGTGCTGATATTTTCCAGTAGCAGTTTTCCAGATTAATGGCAGAGTCCTGGATGCAGAGGCGCTGCTGGAGCAGGATGATATTAATGAATGATATGATAGGTAGTGCTTAAAAGCCTTCAGGATACAAATTGTTGGTAGCAACTAGAACAAATTGGATGTCCTGAAGAATAACATTCCTGTGGGCTCTGACTGTTGGTTTGATCAACTAGCTTGGGAGAACTGGGACACAACCAAATATCTTGCTTCTGGTCATGTTTTCCTTCAGGCAGGACATATTAGAGCATGCTGCTAATGCACTGCTTCTGTCTCTGGCATGTAAACTAGTTTGGGCAGGGTCAATGCCAATGTCTTCTCACCTCATCTTATTGCACAGTGTCGCATAACCACAGACTTGTACTCATTCCCCAGCAGCAATAGAGGCTTTAGAGGTTTCTGGTCCTTCCACAACCACTGTTGCTGCTGTGCTGGTGGGATAGTGTCTGGGGGGTTGTTACTTGGGATGCTCCAGTTTGGTCATTTTGTCTAGGCTGCTGTATACAGCAGTGCAAAGCCACAGTGGAGAGGAAGGAATCTCTGCCTGGAGGCTGCAGCACCTGACAAGGAAGCTGTGCAGTCTGTGTCTGCCATGGCCACCTGCCAGAAGTGTCTGGGGCCACCTTTGATCTCGAGGAGGTCACACGTCACAACAGTCCTCATAAGCTCACAGGAGAAAGGGGAAGTAATACAGAAAAAATTCTCCATGAGGATGCGATGTTCTGAACCCCACACTAGTCCGAGAAGGTGCAAATTTTGTGTAAGCACTAAGGATTATAATGCCTGTGTTTGCAAATCTGTTTGTTACCAAGCTTGCAAGATTGCCAATGTTTTGAAAACCTGCTTTTCGGGCTAGCTTCACTCCCTCCATGACTCCTCCTTACACACAGCCTGTGGGCAAAATGGCCAGGACAAGCAACTCTCCCTTTGCCAGTCTAATGAGATGTATGGAGTTGTGGCTCTGATCTTGATTTGTCTGAGCTGTGAGCAGAGAAAGGCTACAGTGAGGGAAATGAGTAGGATCGGATAGAGAGGGGAAAAGACAGTATAGTGAATGAAGGTGAAGAGCACTGGAGTGCATTGGGGAATCACATTGGGAAGAGAGAAGAAAAAGAAAATAGCTTGGGGGGAGCCATGGAGAGGAGGCAGAGTCAGATCTTGGACATGTGCAACACAATTAACCAAGCACAACATTGTTAAATCTAAATCTTTGGAGCCTTCATTGCTTTTGTGTGTTGCATATTGCTGCTGTTGTGTATTGCATCTGGGGATGGTACCAGTGTTGTTCTACTGTCCCAGAGGCCATTTTACTTTTTGACTTCCTCTCTTCTCCCTCCTGACTTTTAATAGGCCAAGCATCACTGTTGATTAATGGGGAGAATGGAAGGTGGAGGACCTTCTGGGCTATTAACATTAACGAGGGCAATAACTAAGTGATAATCCCATGCATGTTCTTCCGCAGAAGTGCCTGAAAGCTGCTCAATATTTCACGTGTGGCAGAGATGAACTCACGAGCACCATTAACATGAAATAGCTCCCATAGACCTGGGTCAGGAATAAATCTGCACACAGTAACACCCAGTGCAGCCTTGCAGCCAGGCACACACTTGGATGTAGGAGGCAAGATGAACCTGAGACCTTGACAGTTACTTAACAGAAAATTGCCCCCGAGTGGTTAAAACCCTTTGCTAAAAATGCCAGCCATTTGCAATTCATCTAACACCCAGCTCTGAGGCATATTATTAGCAATATCCGTGTACTATACCACATTACTGGGAGGGCTCCTTGCTTAATAGGTGTTGAATGGCCATAGATGCTGGCACCATTTCAGTAATGCACAAAGTCCTATTGGACTTCCTATTGGCTTGCATGGGTTTTGAAGATCTGCTCTAGCATTTGTGGCAAGAATTGTGTGATTATGATGGAAATAAACTCCCGACTTTGCCTTCCAAATGTGCCTCTATGAGCTCTGCTGGACTTTTTTAGACACATATGAAAGCAGCTTTTGCTTTTGTGTTTACAAAGTTTCTATCAAGAAAGTTTATGTCCTGTTGAAGACACAATCTAATTTGCCCTGTAGGAAAGAAGAAAATAGGAACATTCCCAAATTCTAGTTCAGAATTTGGCATGGGAAGAATAAGCAAGAAGAGAATATCTGGACATTAGTGCTTTTTCTCTATCAGACATTTTCCAGTTGACTTCTAAACCCTGATCTATCCTCCCTGTTCCTACTCAGCTGTACAAGGGGTGCAATGAGGTGACCCAAATGCCTCCAGGGAAAGCTTGTGTTGCTGCATCACAAGGCTGCCTTTCTCCCTCGAGAGCCACGATGCATCTTGTGTCTGCACTGCTGACACCACAGCCCAAGTGCGTTTCTCAAGCTGCTCAGCTACCATTCCCTCACCCAGAGTTCCCAGGTTGGTGGCTGAATGCCTGGCCTCTGCCATGTAGGTACTGGTGACTTTTCTGAAGGCCTGTCCTTCTGCAATGAATATTTGGATTAATTTCTAGTGTTATGTGAGACGATGAGCAGTATAATTCATGGTAGATCCTGCTGCTTGAGGAACTTTCTACTGTATGCAGTTAAATAAGTTGACTGTATGTAGTTAAATAAGTTGACTGTATGTAATGAAGTAAGTTAAATAGCTGGTAACACCTTGTTAGCTTTCTTTCCAGTCCATGCTGTGGCACTTGGAAGGCATAACATGCTGTGCTTGTCAAGGTCAGCTTAAAACTGATGAGAAATCAGAGTAATAGTGAAATGACGGAAAGAAAATCATCCCCATTATACACTGGTGTGTCTGATCCTCTCCAGAGACTGTGTAATGCCTCTGACATGTCCCTAGGATTTTCTAAGCACAAGTTGTCCTGACCTCCCTTGTAAATCTTGAAGCTTCTGTTCTCTTCAAGGTGCCGGATATGTCTCACTCCATCAGCACACGAGCTACTTTGCTGAACCGTGGCCATCTGTTTCCTAACGATTATGTCTAGCCTGGGTTAATCTGCTCTTCTAGGGTATGTCATGATGAGAAACCACAGTATGAACAGAGGCTTCTCAGAGACTGTTTCTTGACTACTGTAACTGCTGTCCAGACCCATGGAGTCCAAGACAGTTGCCTGCCACAGGACCTTGAGGATTTGGAGCTCCTTATACATGCTATGCTGCACTACTTTAACTGTTTTAGGAGAGGAGAAATTGCTTTTTTCCCTACTCTTTCTCAGTCTGCAGATCCAGACCTCTTTGTGCTCGGAAACACAACACCCCCCTATTTTTGAGTTTAGGGGAAGAATGGTATCTAAGTGCCTAGTTTGCTTTCACTCAGAAATCGTTTGTTAGCATCCTTTTTACCAGCTGTTGATAAATCATGGTGGGATGGAAACGTATGCTGTCACCTTCCTGCTCAGGTGACTCCCTCACCCCATGGAGTAAATAGCATGGTTAGCAGTGATGCTTTATCCTCACTCTGTCTTCTGAGACTCTCTTTAAAAGCTCTCACTTTGGAAGCAGCGGAGAAGTAGCTCATCCCCTTGCTGTGACCTGTGTAGCACTGGGCAAAAAGGGTGAGCAGGCACTGCAGAGTCATGCCTTACCTAAAATAATTTGCTTTCTAATAAAATTTTACCAAAATGAAACAGATGAACAACAGCAAGTTCTTTTAAGGTCCAAATGGAGTTTGCTTTTGGGAAAACCTAGCATAATAAGAAGAGACTGAGCTGGTCAAGCCCTGGGCAGAGCCAGGTCAGCACATGCAGGTAACTATGTGGGTCCCTGCACAGCCAGCAAAGACCATCTTCCCCTGTCTTTGTGTCCCGACTCCAGTGTGAATCTCACACTTTCTAGCTGTGGCTTCAGGTATTCCTGGATAATGTATCTCAGTTAGAGCTTTTATTTACTTGCTTTGGTTTGAATCAGTTTTCTTTTAAATAGACAGAAAAGACAGGATTTGTCCCCTGGATCACTCCAGATCTGTGTGATGGAGGGAACTGCAGCTCAACTGCCCTGTCCAGGCTCCATCCATGGCTCAGTGAGGAGAAACGGACACTAGGTGTGTGAGAGTTGTTAGGTCAGTGTGAATATCTGTTAAAAAATGAGATGAACCATACTCCAAGGCCTCTACTGCCTGTAAAAACAGCTTTGTGTGACCAGCTCAGATGTGCACATCCCCATGGAACTGGAGGAACCCTACCCACTCTGTACTGTATCTGTCTTGTAAAGAAAACTGGTTTGAATTCCTACCTGCTTTGTATTCCAAGTGTATTTATAGTTTTCAGGTAAGCTCTGTTCAGTTCCCACCTTTCTTTGGTAACACTGCAAAGGTGATGTTTGTTTTTGAATTGTCTCTACTCCATCACAAACTGCTTGGTGAAATATCAGATTCAGACATTGAAAAGCCTCAGGTAGCTGCCTCCTTAATCGTGATGTTAACTCACCATGCTTTGTTTATCCAGGTGTCTAATTTCTGACACTGAGAAAGCCTAAACTATCCTCCTTTTAAATAATAATAATAATAAAAAAATCTTAATTATTCTTTTTGACATTTGTTTGCTTGGGTTTTCTCATGCAGATCATTTATGTGAAAATTCTTCACTCTTAGTCCTACAAATAAATTTTAAAAAAAGCCCACTTTATCTTATTTGTGCATTATTATGTTTGTTTCTTGCACCTTGGAGGGCTAAAAATATCTGATTCTGGAATACAGCACAGTTTCCAGAAGAACTGAAACATGTCAGTAATACAGCCAGTACTTCCCAGTTGCCCTGCCATTGCAGCTACCAACCCCAGTGTGTGTCAAACTTATCTTTGCTAACCCCCATGCGCAGACACCTGGGATTACTTTGGAGAGGGCTGTGCAGAATCCGGTGTGCAGGCAGTTTCTCAAGCAAGGAGCATTCAAGAATGATATTCCGACTCCATTTGCATCTCTGTTTTTTAATGGAATGTTTTTTTTGTGCCCCACATGTTGCTGCTTGCCGTCAGTGCTATTTCCCCTGGACGCTTTTGCTCTCCATTTAAAGTCATCCTTATCTGTTGAGTTTTGGTGTGTTTCCNAAGTTCTTTTAAGGTCCAAATGGAGTTTGCTTTTGGGAAAACCTAGCATAATAAGAAGAGACTGAGCTGGTCAAGCCCTGGGCAGAGCCAGGTCAGCACATGCAGGTAACTATGTGGGTCCCTGCACAGCCAGCAAAGACCATCTTCCCCTGTCTTTGTGTCCCGACTCCAGTGTGAATCTCACACTTTCTAGCTGTGGCTTCAGGTATTCCTGGATAATGTATCTCAGTTAGAGCTTTTATTTACTTGCTTTGGTTTGAATCAGTTGTCTTTTAAATAGACAGAAAAGACAGGATTTGTCCCCTGGTCCACTCCAGATCTGTGTGATGGAGGGAACTGCAGCTCAACTGTCCAGGCTCCATCCATGGCTCAGTGAGGAGAAAAGGACACTAGGTGTGTGAGAGTTGTTAGGTCAGTGTGAATATCTGTTAAAAAATGGGATGAACCATACTCCAAGGCCTCTACTGCCTGTAAAAACAGCTTTGTGTGACCAGCTCAGATGTGCACATCCCCATGGAACTGGAGGAACCCTACCCACTCTGTACTGTATCTGTCTTGTAAAGAAAACTGGTTTGAATTCCTACCTGCTTTGTATTCCAAGTGTATTTATAGTTTTCAGGTAAGCTCTGTTCAGTTCCCACCTTTCTTTGGTAACACTGCAAAGGTGATGTTTGTTTTTGAATTGTCTCTACTCCATCACAAACTGCTTGGTGAAATATCAGATTCAGACATTGAAAAGCCTCAGGTAGCTGCCTCCTTAATCGTGATGTTAACTCACCATGCTTTGTTTATCCAGGTGTCTAATTTCTGACACTGAGAAAGCCTAAACTATCCTCCTTTTAAATAATAATAATAATAAAAAAATCTTAATTATTCTTTTTGACATTTGTTTGCTTGGGTTTTCTCATGCAGATCATTTATGTGAAAATTCTTCACTCTTAGTCCTACAAATAAATTTTAAAAAAAGCCCACTTTATCTTATTTGTGCATTATTATGTTTGTTTCTTGCACCTTGGAGGTCTAAAAATATCTGATTCTGGAATACAGCACAGTTTCCAGAAGAACTGAAACATGTCAGTAATACAGCCAGTACTTCCCAGTTGCCCTGCCATTGCAGCTACCAACCCCAGTGTGTGTCAAACTTATCTTTGCTAACCCCCATGCGCAGACACCTGGGATTACTTTGGAGAGGGCTGTGCAGAATCCGTTGTGCAGGCAGTTTCCCAAGCAAGGAGCATTCAAGAATGATATTCCGACTCCATTTGCATCTCTGTTTTTTAATGGAATGTTTTTTTTGTGCCCCACATGTTGCTGCTTGCCGTCAGTGCTATTTCCCCTGGACGCTTTTGCTCTCCATTTAAAGTCATCCTTATCTGTTGAGTTTTGGTGTGTTTCCCCCTCTGAGACAGGAATACAGCAGCCTATGAGGCAACTTTTAAGAGAGCTTTTGCTACATCTAGTGGCAGAGCCTTTGTAGTGCCTGACAAAATAGACTGCTTAGCAAGCAGCCAATATCCGTTTAAAACCTGTTATAATGAAAGCTGATGTGCTTTCCTATTGCTGTCTGTTTATCTTTGTCTTTTGATGTGAGGTTCTAATGTTATTGCCTGGTGTGGCTTTTCTCCATTCTATCTGCTGTCTGAGACAGCTGCTCTGGACTAGCTGAGAATTTTGATTCAGACTGAATTATTACTGAATGCAGAGAAAAGACAGATTGCTAAGGGAGGAAACAACCCCAGACCTCCCACAGCTGTCGTCCTTCCCAGTGCAGCACCTCTGTCACCCAGGAGTAGTGAGAATTCATTCAAATTGCAGGAAGTGTTGCACCAATCCTGCCCAGCACTTGGGCAACTGCCCACAGATGACCATGGTGGGTGGTGTGTCCCTCAAGGGGCAAAAGAGGGAGAGCATAAGCATGGCTGCATGCTGATGTGAGGATGCTTGTTCAGACATAGATGACTGTATCCCTGATACAGTATGTAAGGTGAAATGAGAAGAATATACATGGGGGACTGAGAACCACCCAGGACTTGTTGGAGGAATGAAGGTGTTGGGTCAGATCCTACAAGGCAGGGATGTGGATCATCCCAGCTGAATGCTTGTAGGAGAGAAGCTGTACTAGCAGCAGCAAGTACTCTTTACCAGCATTAGTCTGTTTTCTAAGGGACTGTCTAAACCGCTCACAACCATTAGAAAAGCTTTGCTTAATTCCAGTGAGAACTGGATGCAGTCTTGACAGAACTACACATCCTCCCAATCCCAGTCTGGATGGAATCAGGCTTGGTCACTACTGCCCATGTAGCAATGAGACCTGTGAACAAGGAAGCTGGGGTCATGGTGACAACATTGACAAAATAATGCAAACCAGAGCTGATTGCAGACCTACTGAAAAAACATTAGCCCTGATATTTGAAGAGTTGCTCATCCACATTTAAAATCTGGATAAAAATCACATGGGGCTTAGAATGGAGTGGTTGTATTTTACAAAAAAAAGTTATATAAAACCTTGTTAACCTTTTTCTAGAGATAGAACAATGGGCACCTGGTCTTTATGGGAAAGAGAGGAGGACCTGCTTACCCAGCTTTACTCAAGAGCCACAGCAGGCAGCTCATTTGTAGTGCTTGCTGAGGGGTGGCTGGGGAGCAGATAGGAGAAATGCCACATCTTTCACCTGTTCCCACAACACAAGGTAACTGGCCAGCCACAGCAAGACAGAGTGGGCTGGCAGCCTGAGTGCCTTTACTCTGAAACCTTTTTTTGCATCTCCTGCCTGAGATTGGATTTGGGTGGCCTGGTTGAGGTTCCCTTGCAGCATCCTCCTTGGGCTTTGCAGGCTGGAGGGAAGAGCCAGGAGAGATAGAAAGGCCTGGGTGAAGATGAGAAGGATACTTGTGATACTTGTGCCCCTTGGGCACTGTGGTCTGGGTGTCTTGGTGGTGGGTGCTCCAGTGTGTGGCAGAGCAGTGATTGCTCTTTGCTGGAAAGAGGCTTCTTCATTGTTTTGGAAAGACACAGGCACTTTTAGAACACAGCATCCCACAGATGGGTAAAACAATAGGTTGCTGCGCCTGAAAGGAGCCTGGAGTGACAACTTGACCACTGTCTGTAGCTGAAGGCCAAGAAGAGAACTCCCACCCTTACTGTTTTGCAGTAACAAGGAGCTCCCGTTCTGTGAGTAGTTTCCAGCCTCACAAGATAAATTACTGCAAGTTTAAAGACATGGTGTATATTGCAATATCAGTTTGAAAGATGTGCACAGAATGAAGACTTAAGACTTCGCAGGACAAGTTTAGACTGAAGTATCAGAGATAAGCTGAGACACAAAAACATGCTGCATGTAGACCATTCACCCCTTGGGATTTTTAGTGTATGCAAAGGTATTAGAAAATGCTCAGGCGGAATGAGTGTGAATTAAGTGGGAGATGGCACAGATGAGGAGGCATTTCCACCTCAAGGTGTTGCTTGCTCTTATGAAATAGCAGGAAATAAGGAACAATTTCGACTCCAGCAGTTTGTACTTGAACTACAGCCTCAGTTTAAAAAAATCCTTGATGGAAGGAATATTCATGCCTGTTATTTAGCACTGATGTGAAATCCCAGGAGCAGAAAAAGATCTACAACTTTCATGAGCTACAGATTATGATTTCGGGAGATAAGATTTCTAGCACCAGGAGTTATTTCTGCCATGACAAGCTTGATCCGTTCTCATAATATATGGTGGAAATGACTCCACCGCTCTCAGAGCTGTTCGATCAGCCCCATGCTGGGCAGCCTCTCTGATGCCCGGAGTTCACTTCAGTGCAGAGAGATTGCCCAGAGATAACACACAGTCAAAACACTCTGAGGAGAATTACATTACTTGGGGTTTTTTAGAAGCAAACATAAAAGAGCTCAATATCTCTCACAAGCAAAAAAATATAATGTATTCTGAAAGGAAAACAAATGAAATGGAGAGTTAAAAAGCATGATTTTTTTTCCCCATTTATTTTGAGCCCTGCTTCTTTCAGGTACATAAAAATTGGCACAGGCTGCATTTTTTAAATTATGGTTTGTGTTTCATTTCTATGCATGAGCTACAAAGAGCAGACATGTCTCTTTTGGCAACAGGACCTACTTCTGCTTCCCAAATATCAATCACCATTTAAGAAAATTCACCCTATTTCATGTCTCTCTGCCCTGTGCTGTGGGTGATGGCCACATGTGGAAGACGATAACTACAAATCTCCTGATTAGCACAGAAGGTTAAACATGTATGGCTTGTAAAAGCTTCCCAGCTTCTTCTCTGTGCTTAGCTCCTGGCCAGGCGGGAGTTCTGGCCCTGAGCAGCAGCCAGCACTTCTCCCTACTCCCTGCTCTGAACCTCAAGGCGAGGCTGGACAGCTGCGGTGTAAAAACACAACTGGTTGAGCAGGAAAAAAGGAGACATTTCAGGGCAAGGATAGACCATTTTATTCACTCTTGGCTGGCTGGGTGCTGGGAGTCTTCTGTGCTAGCCAAGGGATTTGAGGAATGATTATGAAATCTCAAAAATCTATTCACTTGTTCCAGTGGCCATTTGAACGTAATAAAAAACTTAGGCCTATCAGAAAGGCATGGGCATAACAAGCATGGAAACGATAGTTGTTTGTGGGGTGGCAGGGGGCAGAGTTGTTCAGGTTTCTTGTCTAAAAGTTAGGAAACTACAAGTATAAAATAAGACAATACAGAGGTTATGTACTTTTGTCATGGTGCTTCACTGCTAGCTGGGCAAAACCCTCAGACAGGACACGGCCTCCTCCAGCCATAGTCACTGCCCCTGGCACAAGGTCTTTAATGAAGTGCAAACAAATTTCAGCTTCACCACTCCTCTCTGCAGGATGCAGGGGAGTGTCTGCTCCAGCACACCTCCTTCTCTCTTCCCTCACTGACCCTGGGGTCCTCATGGTCACTTCTCTCTCTCTTCCCACTTCTTGCACCATCAGCTGGAACAGAAGATGAGACAGAACAAGAAGCAACAGGAGGAAGCCTCCTCTTCTGGTTTTTTCTTCTTAAAAAGTGATCATAGAGACGCCTAATTGGTGCAGCCCTAGAAGTAGGTCTGACTCAAAGCTGGGGAGAGTTTCAAGCAACCCCTTACAGCCCCTTCCCCATTACCAGAAACGGTTTCATGTCAAACCATGACAACTATTCAGTTGCATTAAGTCCTGTGAAAAGTAAGCCACAACTTTGTCAGAATGTGGGAAAGTGATTGTATCCATTCATTCTGTATCTACCTAGATAGATGTAAATTCATCTACTATTTAAGACATAATATACAATAAAAAATGATGCATTTTTAAATTAAAATACATACTTGGATAATTTAAAATTCCCTTTGGCCTTTAAGCTGCCTTCAAGCTGCCTAATGCTAACCCCTGTGTAGATGCACACGAGACCATAGGGATTGAAATCCAGGAGGTGGGCTCAGATATAGGCAAAGGACTGTGGTTTCCCAAGTGACACGTATTCCCCAAACCCATGAGACAGAGGGCATCACCTTGTGCCTTAGACCAACAGCAATTTGTCCTACTGGGTTAGCACACACCAATGGAACCCCATGGCCCCGTTTGCCTATCTTCTAGACAGTGTTGTCATATGGAGGCACCATGCTGGATGTGGACTGTGAATGGAAATGATCACTATAAGGAAATCAAAAGGAACTGCCATCTCCAGGGAACAGATTAAGAGAGAAGTCTGTCGCTGCTCCTGTTTAAACTGCATAACCCATATGGTTAATCTGCCTTTTTTAATATGAAGGGATTTTCTTGGAATTAGGTCTGACAATGTTTCTCCTTATTAAGCTTATTACTTACATCAGAGCTCAGGTTATTGTTAGCACTTTTATATTCTGCATTTGATACCTTTTTTCACTATCTTTATTAGCATTTTTATTTCAAAATCCTTCAAGATAATGTGAGATGCAGTGAAAGGCATCTGGCACTCCCTTATATCCCTTGAGGGGGGTTCTGGATTGCTTGTTTATGTTTTAATTGCTATTTCATAGCTGTATATTTCTAGATGGCTTCTTATGGACCTATTTCAATATCAGGAAGCCATTATTTTAGACAATCCAGATGTAGTGGTGAAGCACAAATCAGGTCTGCTCAAAGATTTATGGCTGTGATTAAGGGATGGAGAAATAGCACAGGTAGACAGCAGGACGACCATGAGCCAGCAATGTGTCCTCATGGCCAAGAAGGTCAATGGTATCCAGGGGTGGATTAGAAAGTTTGTGGTCAGTAGGTCAAGAGAGATTCTCCTCCCCCTCTACTCTACCCTTGTGAGAACACATCTGGAATATTGTGTCCAGTTCTGGGTCCCTCAGTTCAAGAAGGACAGAGAGCTGCTGCAGAGAGTTCAGGGCAGGGACATCAAGATGGAGTGAAGCATCTCCCTTATGATGAAAGGCTGAGGGAGCTGGGACTCTTCAGATTGGAGAAGAGGAGGCTGAGGGGTGACCTCATTAATGTGTACAAATATGTAAAGGGCAGGTGTCAGGAGGATGGAGCCAGGCTGTTCTCAGTGATGTTTAACGATAGAACAACAGGCAATGGGTACAAGCTGGAACATAAGAGGTTCCAAAGAAACACAACGAAAAACTTCACTGTGAGGGTGAGGGAGCACTGGAACAGGCTGCCCAGATGACCTGTGGAGTCTCCTTCTCTGGAGACATTCCAAACCCACCTGGACAAGTTCCTGTGTGACCTGCTCTAGGTGACCCTGCTCTGGAAGTAGGGGTTGGACTGCATTCTGTAATTCTGTGATTCTGTGGTTTATACGTATGCAAAGCCTTCATAGCAGACAGATCTATTACACAAGTGGACAGCTGTGCAGGCCTCTGGCTGCAGGGAGTGCCTCAGCCGGTGGCCACTGCCTGTCAGGAGAAATCAGGCTGAATTACACAGGCATTTACCCACCTGCGTGCACCAAGCCTCTCCAGTTCCTGGTCAAACACCATCACTAAGTCTGTGAGGTTTAGACCTTTGAGAACTTTATATCACTGTTGGCTTGTCTCAGATAGGCTGAACGTATCAACTGTTTGTAACCCACCTAAAGCGGATTGTCTGAGCACTGGGTGGCACTTCTAGGTTCCCACCACTGTCTCAGCCAGCTTCCTTGCCCACATACCAGAATCATCTGATCCAGTGACCATCTTTCAGATGGCTGCAATTCAGTGAAATGACTCCCGGATAAAATGCATGAATTTCCACTAGGCTCTTCTTCCCTGTGATTTGGCTTTTTCCTCAGCCTGACTGCATGCACGGGAGCAAAGAGGAATTTGTCAGCAAGAGTAAATGTCTTATGGAATTAATGCCTGGATCATAATACAGAAAGGGGAGGGGGGAGGGCGTTAAAGGAATAAAAGTCTGCCATATCAGTTTGTTATTAATGATTTCTCAATGTATCAGTTTGAGTCAACATCATAACATTTCAGATGTCATTTCATGTCTTTTAAATCCATCTGTTCCCCATGCTCCAGGAATCATTTCTGTCTTTTGAGCCTCCATTTTTTCCCACAATGACAGATTTTCTTCCTTCTGGTGTGGGGCCTCTCTTCCAAGCTGTCTTTCTGATGGGGAAACAAATATCAGAAGGAACACTGATGTTTTGTCTTCAGTGTCCAGAGCATTGAATATGAGCCAAACACTCCCCACCCACTTCCTTTCCTTTCTCAGTTCCTTTAGTTTTTAACCCTTCTTCTTAATTGGCCTACGCCAGTCCCATTGGCTTCAAAGAGCTGATGAGAAACAAAGCTGTGTGGCAGCCCTGAAGAGCTTTGATGAGACTGCAAAGTGGTTTTGAGACTGAAATAGCAGCAGCTGCTTCAGATCAGGATCTATATTAGCTGAGGAAGAGGAGGGGTTATTTTGTGCCTTTGTAGCATCTCTGGCAAGTTCAATTTTTCAGTCTGAGACTGTTCAGTGGATACAACAACTAAATCTCACCTCTGCAGTGGCCTTTATCCATCAGCACAATGTCCAGACCATGACTCTGTAGAAACATTTATTATCCTTGTAGAAATACCATCAGGGAAAATTTATGTCCAAGGAGATGTATTTGGCATCAGCAAACTGAACTCAACTGTGCTGCTCTATGGAATTTAAGAAAGGGAAAGAAGCTTACTTTGTTGCCTAGATAGAAAATACGAAGACACAAAATGTTGTATGCATAGTTAAGTACAAACGGTGGGGATGTTGAAGGGAATTATTACTGTTCAAATCACAAAGTGGGAGGTTACATTATTTTTTGGAAATAACAAAGCAGAAGGCTGATTTATGACTCATCGTATCTTGGATAAAATGGTAGTAAGTGCTGGAAGAAAAATGATAGCTTAATTTATCGACCACAGTAGTCAAGGAATTGCAAGGAGCAGTGAATAGGATCTGAAAGGTGTGATGGAGTCTAAAAGCAATTTGTTGAACCTCTCTCTAGGGTGATGCATCTGAGTCTTGTGTCCTGCCAAGTGCTTTCAGACAGACAGGGCTGCCCTACATTGAGCACTGGGAAGGATCCTAGTGTAGATGCCCCTTCATGGGAATCAGCACAAGGTGAGATGCAGGCACCATTCCTTTGCCTCCAAAGGTTTCCAAGGCATTTGTTTGGGACTGGCAGGTGTAGGATGGGACTTATGGAGACCAATGCTCTCAGGGAACAGCAGCTGGAGTCCTGGCACACCTCCATTTGTCAGATGAGTCACTGAAGACTCCCTGATCTATCATGGGACCTCAGAGGATGATTCAGCTGGAGGTACTTGCATTCTGAACCTCTGGACTGACTCCCTGTACCGAGCCTGGCTGGAAAGCAGTTCATTTTCTCCATAGCAGCCCATATAGCACAAAGTTTTGCATTTGTGACTAAACCAGCATTGATAACACACCAGTGTTTTGGCTGTTGCTGAGCAGCACTTGCACCACATGGAGTTCTCCTATTTACTTCCACTCTGTCTCATTAGTGAGCAAGTTAGAAGGTGGCAAGAAGTTGGGAGGGGACACAGCTGGGATGTCTGATCCAGGCTGACCAAAAATTCATTTCATGCCATACAACCTAGTGTGCTGCAGTAAAGCTTGAGGGAAGCAGGAGGAAGGGAGAATGTTTCTAATGATGGAGTCTGCCTTCCCAAGAAAGTGTTGTAAGTGCTGAAGGCCCTGTTTTCCAGAAGGCAGTAAAACAACTGCTGCTGAAGGGATGAAGTTGACAAATTCTTCTGTTCTCTTTGCTTGCATGTGTAGTTTTTACTTCTCCTACTAAACTACCTTTACTTTCATCCATGACTCTTCCCCCTTTCTTCCTATCTTCTTCCCATCACACAGGAGAGAGTCAAGTGAGCGAATGTGTAGGTGCCTGGCTGCTGGCTGACGCCAACTCACCACAACCCCACTCCCTGTCCTTGGTAACAATTTCAGTGAAGATGCTCAGAAATTGAATCTCACCAAAGTGATGTGTTTTAATGGGCTTCAGCCAAATCCCTCATTAGCAATCTGGTATCAGAGGCCAAATTTGGGCAATAGATAATTTCTATTTAATTTCACCTGAACTAGCATCTTTTCCTTGTCAGATTTCCTCAAGGGTCATGCAACAGAAGACACTGAAATTGAACTGCAATGTGGTTTTGTTACTCTTTTTTTTTCTTCTTTCCTTTTGTTACATTTTCAGAATAAAAGATTTGCTATTGATCACCAGAGCTCATCTCCTCAGCTGATGATTCCCAGCTGCTCCAGTGCTAAAGGACACTGAGGAAAGCAACCAAGATCTACATTTTGCAGCATGGTCTGGTGATGAGATTTCCATCCACCACACCACAATACACCATTATCCGGTCCTGGGGCCAGCCATGCATGAACCTCTATGTTACAAGCACTCTCTGGGTATTGTGTCCGTGTCTAATGGACACAGCTCAAGGAAGATACCAAATAATCTGTGTATTCAGAGAAAATGCCACAAGAAGTGTGTGATCACAGCAGGAAAGCCTGAACAGTTAATGCCTCAGGCTCAGTGTAATAGGTTAGGTAGAAAGCAGAAGGTGCTCATCAAACACCCAGACATCTAAAAGCTGCCCAATTAATCATAACCCAAAATGCTTATTTCCTGCATTTGCTTATAAAGGGTGTCAGACAAGTCTCGCAGAGATATATGCCATACTGTGATCTTCTAAATTCAGATGAGATGTCTGAGCAGTGGTACAAGGAGTGTCACTCAAAGGAGTCCAGGCAGGTTACCAGCATCTGGAATACTTTCCTCCTACCATGTGTTTGCTCTACATTTGTTCACATTTCCAAGCAGCTAGATGTTCCCTTGAGCTCCAGTAATCTGGCAGAGAATTACTTCCTCCGGCCCATTCAGCTCACTACAAACTTTGCTGTTAGAGAAAATATGGAGACCCAGAAAGAGGCAGAGGAAAAAGAGCTCATCCAAAGCCACAGCAAAGAGACAAAGGAGGGAACTCCTGGAAAAGAACTAGCCTGAAATCAAATGAGGGGGGAAAGCTGGCAATAAGTTTTAATTAATTCTGTCTAGAAAGAGAACAGGAAATGAAAAATGAAACAAAGAGCAGAACTACCACTTCAGAGAGAGGCAGACAGAGAAGAAACATGCAGGAAAGAAAGATACTGGGGAGAAAGAATCCCAGTAAATTAACTGAAATGCAGCAATATATGCTGCAGAGAAATCCTTTCAGCAGCCTCAGAGAATCTGTCTCCATTAAAGTTTTATAGTGAAGGCTCAGTGGGATCTTCAATATTTAAAAAGTGTTTCTGAAGGTAGCCAAGGGGAGATGCACTGGTAACTCTTGAAAGGCTCATGCATTAAATTTTACGATGTCTTCAAATAGCATGGGACAACATCTAAATCCAAGGTTGCTTTAAAAGAGCACTCATGACTTGCTGTGCTCCCTCCTCTCATCAAAATGTCCCTGTCTGGGATGTTTTTCATCCTCTGCTTTTCTCTCTGGTGATCACTGGTGGAGAGGAGGCAGGTTAAGGAAGGTTAAAGGCAGAAGCTGTGAATCACGAGGCTGCTGAAAGGCTGCTGGTCCACCACCCCACAGCACTGGGGTAAGACTTTCATGCTCTGCAAGAGAGGCAGAAGTGGAAAGACAAGATCAAGGCAAAGAGTTTCACCATATGTCTGCAAAGAGAGGAAGGAGCATTGATTTTGTTTGTGCAGACAGAAATGAGAGATGGCATCCTGGTGAATGGTAGGTGGTTGTTTCAACTGCCCTGGCATGGGACAGAAAGTGTCCAGGCAGGGACACTCTGTCCTTAAAGTCTTGTCTAATGAGGGAGAGGGAAATCTCCAAGGGGAAATACAACAGCAAAAGCTCTTACAGATAGGCCCATCTTGCCTTTGCCAAGTACATTGCTATGAGTCTGAGAAGGAAGGAGTGAACTTATCCTTTGAAGCTGAGAAGAGAAGCTGCAGCATGGCAGAGGGTCAGGTCTGTGTGGAGCAGCATCCCTCCTCCAGCAACAAAGCCCAGCTCCTCGTCTCTGCGTTGGTAACAGCTGTCAAGCTCTCTCCTTTATCTTGTACTCAGAGTACCAGGCCTGTGCATACTGTCAGGGCTCATAATATGGAAAAGTCTGAGGTGGCAACACGTTCCCTTGCAAGGCTTTTCCCTGGTGCCAGGCAGAGCAGAGGGGGTAGGCCCTGGGCAGTGGGCACTAAGGGTCCCTTTGCTATCATGGGTTTCATTTTATAAAACTTCTATTTCTTCTGTGCCAACCCAGATATCCATAACTTTAAATGACTTGCTAGAAATAGCATTGGATGTGCTGTGGTCCTTGTCTAAACACTATAAATCTCTCTTACTGCCTCGCATTGTAGAGGCTGCTGCAGTGCAAAGCATTCACTACAAGGATCAGACTCCAAAAGCTTTTACATTGGCTAGCTCTGACATGAGTTACCGGCTTTTGAAAATAAAAAACATTCAGCCCAAGGTTAAGACATCTACATTTATATATCCACCTGCACACTAAGCATGTAACACACCTATTATCAAGAGAGATAACACAGCCCAATGAACTCAGCTAGCGATACAGAGGACTGGCCTGGTAGCCTTGGGGCTGGCAGCACTGCTCTCCTTACCATGGCACTGCCTGTAAGATGAGCTTAGAAGCTGGACTTGCATGTAGTAATCTATAGGCAGGCAGGTAAACTTAAGGGGCTTCAATGAAAATTGAACTGCTCCTTGCAGGTAGCAGCTTCAGGACAATTGTCTCATCCTTTCACATCCAAGCAGGGCAGGTGTTTAGAACAGCACGGTCCCATAGGGTTGTCATCAAGCCAAAGGTGGGCAGTGCTCAGCATTTCTCAATAAATTTAGGAAATGAATGGTTATTTGGATTTAGCCTCAAACTCCATCTACCTGCTGCCTCAGCAGAGAGTTAGTGGCAAATGGACAGCCTTTTTCCAAAGGGCAGTATAACGAAGGAAGACACAGGTCAGTCCATGTGATGGGAAGAGAGAGTGAGCATTTTCTCAGCATCACTTGTCTGTCCTGAATGTGAAGAGAAAATCCCATATTACCTCTTTCCCCTTTTTCACACAAGGAAAGTAAGTTGGTAGCTCAGAGGCAGAGGTCTCTGCTTGGGACAGGTATAAAAGCAGGCAGGATGAACCACATCCTTGCTGAGTCCTGGGCTCTAGAAAGGTGCTTCTAGCTGGTGGCCACTGCTTTGTGTTGTCTGCTTCTGTCATTGCTGCCTGGCTATCCTTTGTGCTCATATATGTTTTTCAGGGAGCAAGTATGTAAAACATCATCTGTTTAGTGAATCACCAGGAGCCATAAGTGCTAAGAAAATAGTAAAAGTAAGAAGAGATTGTTGTCAGAAAATGTGATCCAATGCTTACCTGAAAATTAAATTGTCATAATGGATTCAAGGTATCAGGCAAAGCTTGAACTGAGAGAGCAAGGAGTACCGAATGTGTTTCACCTGTTGAATCACAGTGACCAAACTTGAAGCCTATTTTCCTTGACATGACAGGCTGGAGGGTTGGGCAGAGAGAAATCTAATGAAATTCAACAAGGGCAAGTGCAGAGTCTTGCATCTGGGAAAGAATAACCCCAAGTACCAGTGCAGGTTGGGGAATGAACTCTTCGAGAGTAGTGCAGGGGAAAGGGACCTGGGGGTCTTGGTGGGCAGCTGGATAAGCATGAGCCAGCAATGTACTCTTGTGGCCAAGAAAGCCAATGGCATCCTGAGTGCTGTGGTTAGCAGGTCAAAAGGTTCTCCTCCCCCTCTACTCTGCCCTTATGAGACCACATGTGGAATATTGTGTCCAGTTCTGGGCCCCTCAGTTCAAGAAAGGCAGGGAGCTGCTGGAGGGAGCTCAGTGCAGGGACATCAAGATGATCAAGGGAGTGGAGCCTCTCCCTTATGACGAAAGGCTGAGGGAGCTGGGACTCTTCAGCTTGGAGAAGAGGAGGCTGAGGGGTAACCTCATTAATGTTTACAAGTATGTGAAGGGCAGGTGTCAGGAGGATAGAGCCAGGCTGTTCTCTGGTGTTTAACGATAGAACAACAGGCAATGGGTACAAGCTGGAACGTAAGAGGTTCCAAAGAAACACAAGGAAAAACTTCACTGTGAGGGTGAGGGAGCACTGGAACAGGCTGCCCAGATGGGTTGTGGAGTCTCTTTCTCTGGAGACATTCCAAACTCTGGATGAGTTCTTGTGTGTCCTACTCGAGGTGGTCCTGCTGTGGCAGGGGGTTTGGACTAGATGATCTTTCAATGTCTCTTCTAACCCTTAACATTCTGTGATTCTGTGTGATTCTGTGATTTATGTGTAATTTTTTCCTTTTGGTATCTCTAAAAGCAGGTTTGGGGTATTTTAGATCACTTTCCCTACAGGGAAAAAAAGGAAAGCAGGACTACCCTTCCAAACCAAGTGGCACACAGGTTCTGCTGGGAGGTTTTACTTGTCTCCCAGCCAGTGTCCCTGCTTCAGGTTTCCTAATCCAGTGCCAGGGATACAGAAACAGAATGAAATGACCCAAGAAGCCAGTTATTATGAGGGAAGGACAGATGGCCATTCTCTCCTCCATTTCTCCTCTGGGGCTGAACTCAGTCTGTGGTGTCCCCATGGGGCTGCAACACATTTGGCATGTGGGCAACACAAGCAAAGGGGCATCTAGGCTCTCTCATGCTACAGGGCTCAGCACAGACATGATGAAACTTCGGCCAAAGTCTAATAGCTTCAGTTCCCAAATGACTAAGGCTGCTTAAAAGTAGAAGCCAAGATAGGATACCATAAAATTATTTGTTGACTGTTCCAACAGCAGGGCAGGGCTATCTTATCTCTCTGATTAAGTGAATGGTTTTGACCCAGTTTATAACCTCTGGTTTGAATTTAGAGATAAGTATCGTCATATCAGGCTTGCACCAACGCTCAGAAGCAACTTGTGTCAGCAACAATGCAGAGTTTCACAAGGCCGGACAGATCAGATGAGGCTGCAAGATCTAGGCAGCTGCTCAGACAGATGCTCACCCTCCACTCCACTTTTGGAAGGGCCTCAGGCCAGGGAACTGTATAAACTCTAATGAAGTCGCATTGCCGGTAGCAGGAATGGAGCTGATTCCAGGTACTTGAGAGTTTACAGCCACAACAGTGGATTCAATTATCACTCTGCTGGGCTTTAAGTGAGCTGTAAGACTAATCTAAATTTAACTCCCATTACAGGGTCGCAGTCTCTTTATAAGCTTCCTCAACAGACAAGTGTCAAATTAGGGCTATATCAGTAGATAAAGGGGAAAAAAAAAAGCCATTGATAGCCATAGATTTCCCAGCTGATATCTTTATACTCCGCTATAAACCCCTATTGCCCTTCGTTTAAAGAGAGTGAAAACTGTTGACATCTCTTTCAAATGCTAATCATTAGGAAGCAACTTGAACTAAATATAATTGGAATCAAATGACATGCACCTTTTATTGAGGAGTAACAACACTCCATATCTTCTGTTATTTACTCTTCTGGATAATCTAAGACGGGGACCAGCTGTTGGAGCCCCTGCAGCTGCCTCAGGGCTGTGCCTCAGTGCCACCCGAGCCCAGTGCTGTGGCTGGATGTTGGGGTTATAGCAGATGCTGAAGAACAAAAGGCTTTGCTTGGGCACACATGCTCTCCAGGGCAATGAGGGCTTGCTGCCCGCCTGGAGCCAGGGCAGCCCACAGCTCCTGGGGCCTCACCCCTGGGTGCAGTGCAGACCTTTGCATGCCATGAAGGAGTGGACTTTGGCAAAACCCTGCCCTTGGACTTGTAAGCACATGCACCTGCTGACCTGGTTAAGAGAGTTTTCAAGGTGATGGTGGCTGTGAAAGAAGCCAGACACTGTGTCCTGCTGAAGGGTTTCCCTGGTCTTTGGGGAACAGTTCTGAGTAGCAGGAGCCCTGTGAGGACACCCACCCCTGGCCTGGAAAAGCCCATCTTCTGTCACACTGGCCTGCCTCACATGACACCTCTTCCCACCCTGCCCCAGGCTGTGGGAGCCAGGGCCTGTCCATGGGACTGAAAGTCCTGGCAGAAGGGAATGAGTTGCCCACACCACACCTGGGACTCCTGAACAGACAGTTTTGTGTTTTGCTCACACAGGTTTCTCTTTTCCAGTCATAGAATCATAGAATCATTTGGGTTGGAAAAGATCTTTAAGATCAAGTCCAACCACTAACTTCACACTGTCAAGCCCATCACTAAACCATGTCCTTCAGCACCTCATCTACACGTCTTTTAAATATATCCAGGGATGGGGATTCCACCACCTCCCTGGGCAGCCTGGGACAGTGTCTAACAACCCTCCCAGTGAAAAAGTTCTTCCTAATCTCCAATCTAAACCTCCCTTGGTGCAACTTGGGGCCATTTTCTCTTATCCTATCATTCATTAGTGGAGAGAAGAGATCGATACCTGTCACACTGCAATCTCTTTTCAGGTAGCCATAGAGAGTGATCATGTCTGTTCTCAGCCTCCTCCAGGCTAAATGTCCCCAGCTCCCTCAGCCGTCCCTCATCAGACTGTTGTCCTGACTCTTCACCAGCTTCGTTGCCCATCTCTGGATGTGCTCCAGCACCTCAATCCCTTTGTTGTAGTGAGGGGCCCACCACTGAACACAGTAATTGAGGTGGTAATTTCTTTACTGGACAGGACCCTGTGTATTGCCTAGGACATGACGTCATGCATCCATTCCAAGACAAATGTCTACTTGTATAGTCAATAGAGAGAGTTATTAAACCTGGTCTCTGATGAACTGTCATCAGGAGGACCCTGTTTACCTCCCTTGCTTGCTCAGAGAGCTCAGATCACCATCTTAAGGCTAAACATCCACATTTGGCAAGACTAACGTGAGCCATCTAGAGAGATGGATCCTCAGCCATGATGAGGAACACTACTTGACAGGCATCGACTGCATAGGTCCTAGAAAAATCTATTAGCCCCTTTCTACATACTGTTGTATAAGAATATAGCTAAGTTTAGCACACAGCATACCCAAACTAAATTATTTCTTTCTTTCCACCACTCCTTTACCCTAGACCACTGCTACCTGTTGTATTCTGCCTATAACTTCCTCCCCTTTGCAAACCACCTCGTAACCTCCCTGTCTGCTTATCTACAGGGTTGGCACAGAAAAGAGGTGCTGTTTCTGCCTTGGATCTTTACAGAGTGACAAACCTTGCCTGTGTCAGGGATTTGAAAGAACTGAGGTTGGAGACAACTCTCAATTTTCTTCTTCCCAGTTACTTGGGAGCTGGAAAGGTAAGCACAGCCCTGGCTGAAGGAATGGCCTCTGGGTGAACCCCATGCTCTTCGTCTGTTTGCATTGCCGAGAAGTGCTTATCTTTTGGACTTTCAAACCAAGGACTTAAAGAAATATTGGAGTAAAATCATAGTTGCTGATGATTAAAGCACTATATTTAAGCTTCAGTGTAATTTAAATACAAGATTATACTGCAAAATATGTTTTACATAAACTCTTTCCCCATAAACAGTGAGCTAAAATACCCATTTTGTTCCATTGAGTTCAGCCAAGTGCAGCACAATTCTGGTTATATGTTAGTCCCAGGGGTCAGTCTTAAACCTGGAATTAACCAGGAAGATACAGATAGAGCAAGTGATCTGCTGATACTCCTTGTTAGGAGAAGCCACTTGGCTTCAATCAACACTCAGGTTGTTGAGGGGTTGTTAGTTGTTTTTATTTCAGAAACACTACACAAAATTTCAGTCACATGAGTGACTGAAACAAGGTGAAGGGCCTAAATGGAAATCTAGCATTAAGGGGATTTAGTCCTGTGTCACAGGTAAATATCTGAGGTAAAACAATGTGGTTAAAGCCCTGCTGAGCCAGCTGACCTTGAGGAAGGCAGACAGTGCGGTTATCTGAACTTCGCTTATCTGAAGTCTCTTGTTGTTTGAGGTGGGATTATGTCGTCCATCTCACACTGAACAACGGGATTCTGAGTGTACCAACCAAAGACTCATGACCTAATGTCCACAGTTACATCTTGAGATGGCAAGTGGCCCTCCTCTAGAGAGAAAAGCATTTTAGAAATGAAAAGTCCATATGATTCAGACTGCATGTCTTAAATGCAATCATGAAAGGGTGAAACAGGCAGAGGAAAGAAAGATGGAATGATTTTGGGGAGATGCTGAGATGAGACACAGTAGTGAGACAGTGTGACACCTCCCAGGCAATCAAGAGGACTGCATGCTTCAGAGTTCCCCCAAAGCCTTTGGTGATTGCTATGAGACACCAGGTCAGATCTTTTGGTCACTCCTGTGATAACTTTTTATCAGTCATTTCTTAAAATTCTGATAGTTCTTCACTTGATCATAAGAATTTGGAGCACCCCATACCTATTTCCATCCCAGATTTCTGTAGCTATGTCTGGCAGAACAACTTCCCCTTGATGAGCCTGAACCCAAGACACACACTGGCTCCATCTACACTAGTACACAAATATGACCATGAGGAGTCCTCAGACCAAGAAAGGAAGTAGCATGGCTGGCCTGAGTCTAGAAAGCTAAACTCCCACTGCTGTACTGTTCATGTTGCCCACCAGGAACTGTCCCTGGTCTGTGCTCTCCCCTGAGCTCTGCCTGGGCACTGTTTGGGGATGGATGATGGTTGGCAGTCACACACAGTGGGCAGAAAAGACATTGTGGAAAACAGAGTTGTCTTAGGGCTCACTCACATGAAGAAGTTTATAAGGAGCAAGCAGGGGATGAGCTAGGGTCCCAGCAGACACTTGGCACCAGGAAAGGATGTGTGAGGGCTCCTGCATGCTGAGGGACTCAGGTACTACATTGGGATCTCTTATACAGTGTTGTTCTGATACAGGTTCCCCATCCAGACTGTTCATCTCCCTCCTTGTGCACCCAGCTCAGCCCCAGTGCTCTCTTTAAAACTAGAAGTGGAAAAAAGTCAACCATCTCTGCCTAATAAATTGAGGAAAAATAAAGAATGTGCCACTGATGACTTAAGTTAGAGTTCCCAGTGCTTCTAAAACAGTACTGTACCTCCATTTGTAGGTCTGATGATCTCTCGTGTTGTACCACCGAAACAAAGCATTCAATAAAAATCCAAACCAAAACACTAAAGAATACCAAATAATTATTCTTAATCTCTTTTTAGGCTTAAAAATAACCCAAACCAATCCAAAACCCTAATAAAACCTTTTCACACAAACAGCAGTAACAATTAATTTTCAGCTTATGAAATCACCTTGTGAGTGAAATGCGTGTCTAAGTTGTATAAGAGTCAAGAAGGGAGAGAAGATAACACTAGCAAGGAGAGGGCAGATTTATGGTGTCTGCTGGTTGCCTTTCATTTTCTGAACAGCAGGAGGAGACTAATGATATCGTCACAACAGCATTAATGATGCTGTAAAATCATAAGGACAAAGACAGCCAGGATTTGATAAAAGTGAGATTTACAGCTGCATCAGTCAATTTAATTATCTTTTACTAGGCTTAAACTAAGCAGTAAGAGTAATCTCCATTTAACATGTTTTACAGGGTCTGCAGGCGCTTTACAATCCTCCTCCATTTAGAAGTGTCAAATTATGGCAATATTGATAAAAGAGCTGTGTAAATGCTTGTCTAGTCAATCCCCAAACCAGTTAATATCTTTCTTTACTGCATTGTAAAAGCATATCACTCTCAAGTTTTGGAGTGAAATTGGTGAACAATAATCTGAGCTGATAATGTTTAGAAAACAAATTTGGAGAAGATAAAGGCCTGCGCCCACCGGCCTGTGCCTGCTAGGAAAGGCGGCTCTGCTGCCTCTGCATCGGCTCTGCTCTTACAGCACTGCCAGCCTCTAAAGGGGCCTTCCCACTGCCTCTCCCCTGGTAATCAGCTTTTACATCTCTCTGAAGGAGAAGCAAACCCAAGCAAAATCAGGGCCTGGCCTGTATTTTAGCAGTGGATGCTCTGGGATGATGGAGGCACATGTTCATGGAGAGCAACAGTTGTCCCTGGCATCACTTTGCAACTGTGGCAGAATGGGACCAGATGCAGGAGCTGGTGGTGGCCTCATGAGCTCTGCTCTGCTTGTTTGGGACCCCCAAACCCCCTGCACCCCCAAGCCCCATGCATAGTCTTACCTCTACTTCCTCTATCAGCAAACAAACACAGGGTTTAAGTAACTGGAAGCCAAACCATTACCTAAATAAAGAATTTATGATTACCATTATCTAGGGATGAGCTGTGAGCAATACAAAATCTGCTTATTTTTAATGTTTTCCACCCCTTCCTTGGCCACCAACAGCTAATTCTGCATGTTCTGTTTCTTGATTTTGTAATACTGGACCTGGATTATATCAGAGTATTTGTTCTTATTACCTCTTGCAAAACCGTGATAATGCATGTTAATTTTTCTCAGGTCTTTTTAAAAGCCAAATCCCTTGGTACTTTGGATGGCTAGGCTTGATTTTTGGCCCTCCATCATTTTGGAGAGTTATTTACACTTCCACAGAGAGTCTGTGAAGCCAAATAATCTCCACTTGATTGGCTGTTTCATGGCCTCCGAGCCCTACCTTTCCACAGAATTATCTTTCTTTGAGCTCTAGAGAAATAAACTTCTGGAATCAGAGACAGAAAAAAAAATGTTTAAACTTGTGCTTTTTTAATCTTTGATTTTCAAGGAGACTGAAGAAAACATAACTGACAAAACAGACGATTGCTCACAGCAAATTGCACGCTTCGAGCCTGAGGGAGTTTCTTGTTTAGCCAAGTGTTGTTTGACACTTGGCAGCTTGAGAACATCTAAATCTTTCCTAATGAGTTCAGGTTGCCTTTCCCTGCTCTCCAAGTAGAAGAACACCAGTCTGTCTCTTAACAGCTATGGCTGGCAGTGAAGAAACAGATTTTCTCCAATTTATTGTGCATTCTGTCTCTAAGAGCCTGATGATGGAAATTTAGATCCCACTTTACCTCTTTCTTTCATACTATTGCCTGTATCTAAGTGCTGTTGGCCAACGTATTCTTTGAACCAACTTTTCAGCTGGTCAAGAGACTCTGAAGATAATTTCTGAGATACTTTGGTCTGTCTAACTGGTATTATTGGGCATTTTTTGAGTGAAAAGTGAGGCTTCTTGGGAAACTTCAGTGTGTGGGCACGCCTTGTGTCATTGAAAGACAGTCGTTCTGTTCATGTGTTGCTAAAAAAAAAATCAAACACAAAATGACTGAGCTCAGTGTTTATACAATATCTTATTTTTAGCTGTCTCCAAAAGATTTTTCTACTACTGATGAAATAATTCTCTGACAAGAAACTAAAGACGTTTCTTTTCCCAGGCAAGTAAAAGAGACATACATTTTCTTGACAAATAACCAGAAAGTTTACAGCAAAAATTAGTAACAGAAGTCAGCTCTTCTGACTTTTAGCTATGTTTGGAGCACGCTGCAGCTCTGCCTTGTTGTTTGCTTTCTTTAGCTTGCTAACATACCTGATGCCCTAAACCATGACAAGCATAACATGCTTCTGACAGTGTCGAATGGCCCTCTCACCTTCCAGCCTTTAATTACTGGGGCCACAGCACTCAGACTAGGAGTTAGTGCTCTTGGTGCAGGAGGAGCTGGTAGACAAGCCCAGGAGAGACATATCCTTCTGTAGGACAAGGACTACCTCAAGTGCCAGCACTGACCAACCCCAAGACCTTCCTGGGAGTTAGACTGTTAAACAATCAGATGTGTTAAAATCAGATGCATTGTGTGCAGGCTTGGCCAGCCTCTGTCATGCAGCCCATATTTCTAGTTGCTGCCTCCACTGGACTTGGCTGGTGGGACACCACTGGTCAGTAGATCCCAGCCTGGAGGCCCACAGACAGGAGCAAGACAGAGCTCTGCAACAGCCTGGGGGAGGACTTGTGGAACACAACTTTAAAAAATTGTGAAGTTGGCAATGTGTGGTGGTTCCCATCAACCTGACCCTACCAAGACCAATGATCTCCTCAGAGCTCCACTGTCCAGGGACTCTCACAAGAAAGGGTTTCAGCCAAAGTGATAACTCACCCTAAATTAATAATGGTCTCAAATGTTACTGACCACTTCAAGGAATCTTCACTAAGCCTAGGGGAAAAGGTATAGAAGTTGGTAGGAGTTTTGTTCAAAGAGGTCTTCAGGGTTGAGCCTTTGTCAATAAATCACGCTTGTCTATGCAGGAAATGAGGGAAAAGCCAGTTTGGGATTCTTATCCATCTCATCTTATCAGGGTGGTAAATCTGGTCTTTGATCTTTTGTCAACAATGCACAAAGTTGGAGGCAGCTGCCACCACCCTACTCAGAGATGCAGTCATCAGGGTCTCATAAAACATTTATGAAACCTGTCATAAACTAGCCTGATAAGGAGCAGGACACTGAGTTTCAGGAGTCAGCAGCTTCTTGGGGAAGACCTTCCCTCTGGCTCCAAGGATTCTTTGTTTAAATAGCAAACACACCTGCCATAAAAGGGATTGCACCCTGCCATAAAAGCTGGGAGCAGAGAATTTTCATCAGCCCTGCTGCCTGCTGAATTTTTGTGTCAGGTACTGGCCTTCACCATTTGCCTTTCCCACTCCCCAGTCCTATGGTAGGAGGGAAAAGAGGAGGAGAGGAACTGAATAATATTATAACTCAGGAAAGGAGAAATTGAATTACATTGTAACTGAAGAAGGAAAGAGAAAGTTATCTGGAAATGGGAAGTGGACTCTTTCTAGAATAAAGAAGAAATGGAAGTTTGAGCTGGTATTTTTTTTAGTCCCTTTTACGTCTAGAACTTGTGAAGTTCTCTGAGTTTGGTCCTGAGGCTGAGTGTCAGGTGGGAAATAATGAAACACACTTTCTGTTCCCACCTTCCCCAGTTACTGCAACTATGACTCTGGACATATCACAGTCCCTACCTCTTCCTTACTTTCTTAATAAGAAAATCAAATTTACATGCCTGTATCTTCTCTCTTCATTTGTTTTCTTCCACCTTTTTTTTTTTTCCCAAAAGACTAAATATCTGATAGAAAAAAGAGGTGCCTCCAGTGTCCATCTTGAGAGACCTAAGCCTCAATGTCATGCTGCAGTGCCCTGGAGGGGTTTCTACTTGCTTCAACAATATCCACATTAGCACCATGATCTTCCTGATCATACTGATCACTCATTGGGAACATTTCGTGTTTTTTGGAACAATTTTGTCCTGGGAGATAGGGTTGGAAAAGGAAACTGCTGCTAGGATCAGGTGTGTAAGTGTTGCAGTCTTGGTATTTAAACAGAGGATTCAACCTTGATTTTCTGAATGCACAGGAAGATCGATGACAAAATATAGGCCATGACTGCAACTCAAAGCCCTTCTCCTGATTAGCACCCAGACCAAATCCTTTCCCTTTGCTGCCATGAGGCCATATTTTTACTGCAAATTCCAGATATCTTTGGGGACTTTTTTTTTTCCACAAAGACACAAAATAACACATGAAATAGTACAGAATTGCAAAATACTGTCTGGTAAATCACCTGGCTTAATTTGCTTGTGTTGTCTGTGATGTATTCACAAAGCTGGGATACAGACTACTCTTGTTTCTGACCTCCAGCTTCACAAAGAAGCTTAACTGCTGCTTAGAAGCAATTTAAATCATGTGAAATATACCCTACCATAACAAGATATATTTATAGCTACATATTAATTGTGTGATCTCCATGAGATAAGCATCTATGTTGTTCTAATTGGTATTATTGTATTATTTACCAATCAAACTAATTATAAGTTTGGTCACATTCTTTTCTACCTGTTAGTTCAATCGTGTTGAATTGTGTCACTGAAGTCACTAATAATAATTGTTCAGCACTAGGAAGAATTAGATGTTGGAGCATTTCTAAACAGGAGAGAGAGATGCAAAGATACCTTAGTTAGGTTTGTGTTATCAGTTGCTTATAGTAATAAAGCACTAATTCAGCCCTTGTGTATAACCACAAAACAGCTATAATAAATTTCAGATTTGGTAATAAAACACTACTATAGACCTTGATTAGGTGATAAATTAACAGTTACTTTTTGGAAAGATATCAAAAATACAAAATGCCTCTAGTCCTAAATATTTCTTTGCACGCAGCATATTGGATAAAGATTCCAGGGGTACCAGAGAGCTGTCTGCATTTTCACATCGGGGAAAGTGACTGAGTGAAGCCACTGATTGCACTGACTGCCTGTGTCTCAGGCCATTTAGGTGACCCAGTTCTCTTCTTGGCTTCATTGCAAGCAAACTCAGGACGGAAGAATCTCTACTTGCTGCAATCAAAAGCAATTAGTTAGTTGACTAATCAACTGCTGTCACTTTGTAGCATGACTTAATCATGTGAACTTGCTCTATCCTTGTGTCAGGTCATGTTATTCTACAGGGAAAAAAACAAAGGTCTTGTACATTATCTAACCCTGTACGTGGGTAGCCTTCTCGTGAGCCTCAGTGCTCTGAAGGTGACCATAGGTCATGAAACGGCAGTTACAGGGCTTGCTCCTAGATTTAAAAGAAGAGTTTAAATCAACTAAATTAAGGAGGAGGACAGGAACCTCTATCTCCAAATGGCATGACTCCAACCAGGGACTTCCATTGGGGAGCTATAGGATGTCGGACCACAGCATCATGTTAAAATACCTGCATGAAAAATCCCATGTGCCTTAGTGACAGGACATGCACAAAGAGCTGCATGCAGAGCAAGATGTCTGGGAAGCTTGACTTAAATAGGTGCCAATTGTAGGCTGCACATGCCTGCAGAGTGTGTTTTGAGCACAAGAGAAAGGGTAGTGCTGAGGCTGGACTGCAGGGTCTGCAAAGGCGCCCGATGGGGCTCTGCACCTGGAAGGAGAGGCGTGGGACTGCAGCGACAGCATGAGTGCTTTCTGCACCGTGACCAGGCAGTTTTGGAAAATGAAAGTGCTGTGTGACAGAGTATTTATATGGTTTCTTATAAACCATAGAAACTGATTCTGCTCTCTGTTCTTCATTTCCGTGTTCTCAGTTCTTCTCCCCTTTCCTGTTCAAAGGAAAATGATACCAAAATTAACCCTTATACTTCCCTTTGTTTCTTTCACTCTCTTCCAGACTTTTCCACTTCTATACCTCTTATTATTGGTTTTCTGCTTCTCTTCACAATCCTGCATTATCCTGAAGGCCTCTGTCTCTGATACATCTTCTCCTACTTTCTGTCCTCACACCCTTCATATCCTTACTTGCAGCTAACCATCCTACATTTCCACATAATGGGCAGTATTTAGGCTGCTGACTTAACGTGCCTCATTTAAGCGTTGTGACCACCCTGGAGTGCAGTCTTGACTGCTCATCACCTTCTTGGCTTTAGCCACAGTGGTTTTCACAATAACTAAGTTGGTTATATAGAGGAGAAGTGTGAATGCATCTCTGCGTATTGAACATTGGAGTCTATGTCTACAGTTCTCCTTTCCCCTCCACTAATAAAATGTACCAGTGGCCAGTGGTATAGGCCATTGCCTCCACACAGATCCATGTCAAGGGAAGAGCAAATCTACTTTCCCTATGTCCTCAGCAGTGCAGTGCAGTGTACATCATCTTCTGCTTTGCTATATGCCAAGATAGACTCTGTGTCAAATACTAGGCAAAGCTAAGGGAAAAAGGTCAAGAGACCTGAAATCAAGGTGGTGTGTCATCTCACCAAACATTAGTCCAGGTGAGTTGGGGCTCACAAAGCTTCCAGGACAGGTTCATTTAAAAGGAGAACTTGAAGACATTTGCCAAGGATGTAGAAATCTCTGTTTAGACCATCTTGATGAGGACATGGTGGCCATTCTGTTCTGCTGTTACACGGGATAAAGATTAGGGGATTAGGTGTTACTGGAAAAAAAAAAAAACAGCTCTTTCCTCTAGTCTAAACTGGAGAAGCACTCCCTCAGAGGTTTTTCTCACAAAGGAAGTCTTTACCTCTCTGTCTCATGAGGGTGAACTGAACATTCTCCCTCTGCGAGGAGGGTTGCTGGCCTTCAAGAAGACCCCAAAAAGATAACCCATACAGCAGTACATGGCTGTCAACCACTCTTGGTGCATGCTATCACCCTTTCTCCACTCATCAAGAAGCTCTATCTTTAAGATCTAGAGACAGCTCTGGTGAGAGCTGAGCGGAGATTTAATACCTTCTGTGTCCTCATTGGACACGTACTGCCTTTTCTTAGGCCACAGAGAAACCACAGTGCAGAGACCTGCTGGAAGTGAGCTTTGTTCTTGCATTCATGAAACAACACTTAATTTCCCTGAATTATTCTTTCCTGGGCACATGGGCCTTCATACATTGTTGACCGCAGTAAAATAAGCCTTTACTGAGCTTGTATATTTTATATCTTAAGGATGAATGTCTGTGATGTAGCTGGTAAAATGGAGTGGAAGTACAAGTGAATTATGGTTATTATCCTTAATGAGTAAAATTTTCTTACTGCAAACTCATGAGTAATGCTGAAGATTATGGATAAAGGCAACCAAAGTGATTCAACCCCCAAAATTTCAAAGGTTTCTGGGAACATGCACCCAGATAGCTGGCTGGAACTGATGAAAAGGCTTCTGTCAACAGCATGCAGCCTTTATTTGTATCAGTTAGTTCCAAGTGATTTCATCCTATACAGAATTGTCATTTCTGCAAAGCATCAGGATTTCAACTGGTGAGACAGTGGGGGAAGCTCGAAATTGTACTGCTGTTTCACACATGGGAAAAAAATCAATAAAGTCCTTTCCTGGTCTCAAGAAAAAGTCACGCCTTTGCATGTTTTGAAGAGAGGATTACAGGAGCTAGCACCCTGCTTGCAGCACACACTAAACTCAGCAGTCAGGATGCAGCACTATGCAACCCACTCTGCTCTCTGGAAAGCTCCTACAGAGGTTTGATTAACTCAAGCAGAAAGCGAGTCTGTCTGCTGTATCCGACAGGCCTGGCTGAGCTGATACCAGGTTTGCTGTCTGTCGCTACACACTCAGGCTTGCCTATAACTCTGCGCCTTATGAGGGTGGCACGTAAGGCAAAGGACTATAAAATCTAGATTTATGGAGGTATGTCAAAACCAGATGAAACTTTACCAGAGTGATGATGAGGAATAAACCTCCTTCCATTTCATAATGCCTTCTTGAGATATGTAAAAGAATAAATCTCTCAGCCTGAACGGCTTTGTCCCTAGCCAGGGTAGAGGAAACATGCTCTTCAGGAGGGTAGACACCTGTTAGCTTGTTGTGTTAGCTAATCCTGCTCCTTCCTTCTGATCCCAAGAATATACCTCCTATCTAGCATAGTTGGTGTTCTTTCTTAGAATTGGTGCAGAAGATGATTTTCGCAAGCTTTCAACAGTGAGAAAAAGGAACCATTTTCTTTATTATGTCATCTTGGGAACATATTCCAAGGAGTAGCTTCTCAGAGTGACTGTATGGTCACATAGCTCCTGTAGAATCACAGAACAGTTCAGATTGGAAAAGGTCTTTAATTATAGAATCAAAGAATTTAAAGGCCACCTAGTCACAGGCCCCTTACCCAGCAAGGCTACAGAGTCCAAACTCAGTAACTCCACTTCTTTGCAGAGTTTTTACTGTCTCACTTTTGTGGGATTTGAAGCAGATGCCTACCCTGAGAGTCATCAACCACAAAGGATGTGCAGGGGCCAGCAAGATACTGGCTGGCTAAAATGATTGATAAAATGGTGGTTCTGATTCCTCTTGTTAAGTATTATTTACAATTTAGGAGAGAGGAAATAGGATGTTACTTCAAATTTTGGGTGAATTAAAGATTGAAAGAAAGAAAATATACTTAAAGAAAAGCCTGGAAGAGAAGTCTTTTCATATGCATAAATCTCATGTGATCTGAGCCTGAGCTTTCACATGCCCAGAGCAGCCCACTGAAGACAGAGGCACTCCTTGCACCATCCTGCTTCACCTGACTGCTCTTCAATCCTAAATCAACGTTTCTGCAACCACAACATCCACATGACCTCGTTATCACCCACGGAAAATTCCCCCAGCTGCTTCCTCCTCGCCCCGTGCCCCTCGAGCCACTCGCTCCCTCTCAGCTGATGGCAGCAGGAGCTTCTCCGTTTTGCCAAGAGGCCAAGGAGTCCAAAGGGGCAGTGCTGGGTGCTGCTGTGTATCGCTGGGCTCTGAACCACAGCTGGCTGGCTGGTGGGCAGGCAGCATGCAAACCAAACACCGGCCAAGGCTGCACGGCTTCCAATAAACCCTTCAGGGCTGCAAAACAGGTCAGAGATCTCAAAGAGCACAGCTCTGCCTTGATAATGATTAACAGGATGGTGGCAAAAGTCCCTGAAGCTTTGGCCGGCCCTGTGTGTGTGCATGCACACGTGTGCCAATGGGAACGCTTATCTGTCCCACACCCGGAAAACCCTCTGTGGGAGCAAAGCCTATCTCCTGGTGGGACATTCACTCATGGAATCACCAAGTGATAGGAGTTGAAGAGGACCTTTAGAGATCATCTAGTCCAACTCCCTTGCTCAAGCAGTTCCACCCAGATCAGGTCACATAGGAACATGTCCAGGTGGATCTTGANGGTGGCCCTGTGCTGGACTCTCTCCAGCAGTTCTCTGTCTCTCTTGAGCTGAGGAGCCCAGAACTGAACACAGGACTCCAGATGAGGCCTCACCAGGGCAGAGTAGAGAGGGAGAAGAACCTCCCTTGACCCGCTGGCCACACTCTTGATGCATCCCAGGATGCCATTAGCCTTCTTGGACATGAGGACACATTGCTGGCTCATGGTTAGTTTATTGTTAACCAGGACTCCCAGGTCTCTCTGCAGAGCTGCTTTCCAGCAGGTCACACAACCCACCCTATGGCTCTGTGCTCCTAATTTTCTCTGCATAGGCAGAGATTTGCCTACCATTACACATAAACCCAAGAGCAGAAACAAGCATGAGTGATCAGGTTTGGATTTCCTTTAACTTCTGTAAGGAACAATTATGCAAATCCAGATTGCAGTCCTCAGTGCGTGGGCACAAATCTGAAATTGGAGACAATTGGAGTTTTCTTAACTTTTGAACTCCTGACTGAGAGTAGAGTCTGCAAATCTAACCTGTTCTGATGCAATATGATTTGGAGTGTTATGTGTCAGTGCAGATCCTAAACACAAGTAAGTGATCTGTGAAATTGTTAGTTTCCACAGCATAGAGAGCTTTTCAGTTCCTTGCAGTTCCCATGCAAATTTCTTCCTCACTCTTCTTTACTCTTTGTTATGTTTTAGCATCATAAAGCCTGGGAGTTTTTCCCATATTCTACAAAGCACACTGTCACAACTTTTTTGGAAAATGGGTGTTTGAAAAAAATCCAACTGGTGCATAAGCTGATTACTCTTGGTATATAAACATGTATGTACCTGTGAATATATGTGATGGATCTATAATGGTATGTAACGTGTTCAGCTGTTAGATGGACAACTGTTGTTAAAAAGAATAGCACTTATCATGACATCTGAATCATCAGAAGTACTTCTTGCCACTCTCCATTACATTATACATAATTACATTAAACATATGTTCTGGAAGGTGAAACGCTGGGGGAAGATGATGGGAGCACAGTGGAGACAGAATCACCTTCTGACCCTTCTTGGTTTCCCTTTGGTTGAGGGGTCAGCAAACGAACCTGCAGGGACACTGCTGTTGATCAAGATGAGGTCTCTTCTGATTGATCAGGACCACTTTGACTTCTTGCAACTGAAGTTGCCCAAGCTTGATCATGACAGTCTGCAAGCTGCACCAGACAACCACTGCAAGCCTCAGAAAGTATGAGGCTCCGCTCTGCAATACTGAGGCACCTAAAGCCATCAGCAAAGGGGAAACAAGCCCTGCAATGGGTCAGGGAACTCTGCAGTGGGGCAGGGAGATTTGCAATGGGGCAGGGATCTCCACAGTGGGGCAGGGAGCCCTGCAGTGAGTCAGGGAGCCCTGCAGTGGGAGAGGGATCTCCAGAGTGAGGCAAGAAGCTCTGCGGTGGAACAGAGAGTCCTGCAGTGGGGCACAAAACTCTGCAGTGGAGCAGGGAGCTCTGCAATGGGGCAAGGAACTTTACAATGGGCCAAGGACCCGTGCAGTGGGACAGGGGGCTCTGCAGTGGAACAAGGAGTCCTGCAGTGGGGCATGGAGCTCTGCCATGGGGCAGGAAGATCTGCAATGGGGCAGGAAGCTCTGCAGTGGAACAGGGAGCCCTGCAATGGGGCAGGGAGCTCTGTGAGGAGTGCCAAATCAGCTCCTTTCTAATCAATGACCGTTTCCTTCCTTTGTCAGGATCTTGACTGGCAATCTGATTTTTGCAGGAGTTTCCTCTATCCCAAGCCAGTGTCAACAGAAAAGCAAATGGATAAAATGTAAATGGAGACCACAAATGTCCTGGGTAAATGCGGATAACATTCCTTGACCTTCCCACTCATAAAACTGCATTGCTTCCTCCTCTACAATGAAGATTAGCTGTTATATAGTATTTACATTAGTTTATATGGCTACATCCTCAAAGCCTTCATTCAGCTAAGCAAGGCTCTGCCAAAGGCCAGGTGAGGGTTTGCAGAGGCTGCAGGAGCTGTGGTCTCCCGTTAACATGGCCAGCTCTGGCTCATGCTCTCGCTTATGTGCTTGTGAGAGACAATGGAAGGCTGCAACAAAATAAATTCCCAGTCCTTAGACAACAACTGTCAGGCTGGATGGATTGAGCTCATCAAAGACCACTTCATTTAGTTTAGGCAAAGCAGGTCAAAGAGGGAACAGAAAGGCAGCTGAAGCCAGTTTCAGCACCAGAATCTTTTTGTGGGCATTGTTTAAGTCTTCTGTGTGCATACGAAAAAGAAAGGCAATAGCTGAAGGAGTAGTCCCTGGAATCACGACCTCGTTTTTGCTTACAGCACTCCACGAAGAGTACCTCTTCTGAAAACAGTGGGCTGATGCTGCTGTAATGCTGCAGGGAAACACAAGCCTTCTCCAATGAATGTAATGCAGCCCTTCCATTTGTTCTGCACCCAGCTGCAGAAGAAATGTCAGGAAATTTCTTCATACCGGAGAAATAAATGAAACGCTGTAGCAGTTTCTCCTTTTAAATAAGCATTTTACTGGGGAGGTGATTTGTTGTTTTTTTTTTAAACTCTGCTTGCTGGTTTATCTCTGAGCAGATAAATAGTTTAATTTGCTTTATGATATTACTTCTTAGATTAATCAGCTGGTGTTTACATGGCACACTAAGCATGCAGAGCACTGTAAGTGTTCATACTTTCAGTAGAAGTCACGGCATGCAGCTCAGAGCACCCTTGGAGTGTTTGTTATGAAAGGTTAAAATGGTCTGGACTCTACTCTTTCCTTTGCTGAGGCTCAAACGGATGTTTCAAACACTCTTCACTGGCCTTCTAATATCATCCAAGAATAACATGGGAAAAAATGTAATGCTGCCTCAGACAGACTCCGTCCCACATTCATCCATCTCACACCTCTCCCCTAGCCTCCCAGGAAGATCCCTAAGAAGATATCATAGAACTGTTCCTTCCAGTCACTTTTGATTTCCATTTTGTGATTAAAATATTTATTAATGATTACACTTGGTTTTTATGCCCTTAAATTAAAAAATGGCTTTGGGATCTTCCCAAAAGCAAGGTTTTAAGTCTGGCAGTACCTGATTACGAGCATAGCTTCTTTCTTCCATACTGACACTTGTGTTTTCCCTTCCTGACTGTGTTTTGCATTTTTCAGCCTCTTCATTTGCTTCTTAGCAACACATTTTCAAGGCAACAGTGCCTACACTTTTGTCATTAGGCCTCAATACACATCGCATAAAGACACAACCGTACAGGTTTTGGTTTAGCAAATCTCTGTGTCATAGTAAGGGAAGCAACCAAGGAGGGAAAGGCAGCACACCAAGGTGCCAGAGGGGGGCAAGGCTGATGGCTGAGGCACCAGAAACAGCATCCCTGGCCTGTCTGATTCCTACCAGACATCTTTGATGGTGGCCTTTTCCTCTGCCTCCCTTAAAGCCAGTCCGCTGGGCTCTGGACAAGGGCTTGCCCAGCCAGGTGAGGGTCCAGGACCCTTAGGACACACGCAGTTTCATCTGGTGTACAGCCAGGCTCTGCCCAGAATGGAGGCATCTGAAATGGGGCAGAAAAACCACTCATTTAATAAAGCTGTTTCCCCCCCCAAATGCTCAGATGACCTAAAACCGTTTTTTGCACTCCTTTCCTACGTACACTGATTAACTGTGCAGTGGATAGCACAGATCTCTCCTGGCAAGATGGAGACAGGGAGTAAAATGTTATCAGGCAGAGACTGGACTTGCATCTCTGCCATCCTCAAGCTGTATGTATGCTAGCTACAGAGCTAGGTAGGAAAAAAACAGAAAGTGTTAGGAGAAGGCACTGTGATAGCTTGGTCTGTGGCTCATTTGTGCTTGTGCCACCAGCATACGGAGTCTGCAAAGCCACTCTGAATAGCAGGTGTCTCTTCTAGCTGTAGGAGGGGAGAAAGGGCTGTGAATTATGTATAAAAGAGCATCAGTTTTTACAGTTACATGGTTCAAAGACAGCCATTAAAGGAGTCGCTCCTCCAAGACCATGGTAAGAATGTAGGAGTTCAGGTATTAGGATCCTGGCTGCCATGTAATATGAACAGGGAGACCAGACTCCACTTCATACACCTGGAGACTTTTCTTTGTATAAACAGCACCTTGCTGGGAATTTGAGACACTTAAATACTTCACGCACCTCTCAGCACAGGCTCTTTGCATTTCCTTACACATGCTTGGAGGTTGCAGGGTAGCTTAGCACTTTGACTTGGGTTGATCACAGAACCACAGAGTGGTAGGGGTTGGAAGGGACCTCTAGAGATCATCTATTCCAACCCCCTTGCTAAAGCAGTTTCACCTCAATCAGGTCACACTGGAACACGTCCAGGCAAGCTTGGAAACCTCCAGAGAAGGAGACTCTACACGCTCCCTGGGCAGCCTGTGCCAGGGCTCCCTCACCTGAACAGCAACAAAGTTTTTCCTCATGTTCAGGTGGAATTTCCTGTGTTCCAGTTTGTGCCAACTACCTCTTGTCCTGTCACCGGGCACCACAGAAAAAAAAGACTCCACATCCTCTTGACACCCACCCTTCAGGTATTTATAAGCTTTGATGAAGTCCCCTCTCAGTCTTCTGTTCTCCAGGCTAAAACAGCCCCAGGTCCCACAGCCTTTCCTCCTAAGAAAGATCATCTTTGTAGCTCTCAAGTGCTGGGTTCAGGGGAGCCCTAGAAACGTGGTTTGTCACTCTAAGGATGTGTCCAACCCCTCCCACATTTAAAACACCTCCCTCAGGGCATTCAGTAGGTGTTCTTCAGTGTCCAGTACAGAGGACTTTGTGTTCCTTATCAGCTGTTTCAGGCTGTGGCAAGACGCTGAGTCCCTGCAGGGATGAGAATTTACTTACACCCTGGTCCTGCAGATATTCATTCCTTCCCACACTTTGGCCTCCACCACAGCCTATCTGCTCTCCCATTGCTCAGGGACATGCTCTGTGTGTACTTCAGTGTTGTGGGGTTTATACACCTCCAAAGATTTCCCTTGGGGTTAATGAAGGGTACACATTGGCCCTACTTCACATTTACACAGCAATACAGAGAGGTGACAAAGGATATCACTTTATGGCTGGAAAGATATGGAGAAAGCTGACAAAGGCGATCAAAGGTACAGAAAGGCTTCTGTGCATGGAAAAAAACAGGTAGAGATGGCTCCTTAGCCTCAAAACCAGACAGGAGGTTATGTTAGCGGGTTATAAATTACAAATGACATGGAGAAGACAAGGGAATCACCTGTCAGCCCATTTTAATACAAGAGCCAAGGCGACTCACAGAAAACCAGCAGGCTGCAACTTCAAGAAAAACAAAATGAGATCTGTTTTATACAGTGTGGGATTTATATGCTCCCTGTGAGAGCACGTCACGCATGTAAGGTAAATGTGCATGGGTTCACATATATTTTGGACATCCTCAGAGAGAAGAAATTTACTGAGGTGTCTTGGGAGCAAAGGCCCCAGAGGCCCCTGAGCAATAGATTGCCGCCTGATGCAACAGATCTTTTGGAAATGTCTCAGTAGACTTGTTTGGTCCTTCTGCTTTTCCTTGAGCCATTTCTGTTGGTTTTCTCCATTGGAAACGGGCATCAACACAACCTTAACAAGACTCAATAGCCTCTTTCTCTCTGGGGACAAGATGCTGGGCTGACTTGGCATGGCCACTCCTGTGTTCTCACCACCATCCTTGTGCCATCCTGGTTCAGTGGCTAGCAGTGGTCTTCTAAGTATTTTGAGAACTGCTCAGGAACAGGGTCATCATACTCCAGCTGCTGGATTTACACACAGCTAACTGCAAATAATCACACAGTTGAACACCGGACTGAGTTGCACTCTTGCCGCTGCTCCCTTGTCAAGAGTTTGGCAGTGCTCTGAGGACTGGGAGGAGGAACATCACACCCTCAACCTCCCCTTCTGCCTCTTCACCTCAGGAAAAGGGAGGGTGAGTTTCTCAATATGCAATGTCACTTTTGCCTCTCTGTCACCCATTTTTCTCATCCACGCTCTCAAAATAGCTGTGCTTGACGATGGACACGGCAGAGGTGCCACCCAGAGGTAGGCAGATATTAGGAGCAAGATGATCAGCGACTGGTATCAGGCAAGACAAAACTCCTCTAGTTCTGACCAATTAACTCAGCAGTGCAGAGCTCAGTGCTGTTTTTCTTCTTTCTCCTTTCCCCTGTTCTTTGTAACACCAGCAAAATGTCAGCAACTCCATTATTATTTTACCCTCGCAGCAACCTCTGAGCACAAAGCTGCAAATTGTTAAAGCCACTTGAGTTTGGCCACTGGTCCAGGCTCTGCAGTCCAACTGTTTAATACAAATGGTAGGAGGTAATCACTGTGGTAGCCAAGCAGCCTCAGCACAGCTCTCACCACAACTGACAAGCACGTCACAGCAAAGCAGCCCACCAAAAGCAAGGATGGATGCTTCTCCTAAAATGGAGACTTGTGTGACAGCAGATATTGGGAAAGTCCATCTAGGACCACTGAGGCTTACTACACCACGGAGAAAAAGGCAAGACAGATGAGAGATGTGAGAAGGAGGTGAGACCTGCTGTGTGCTGGGTGACCAAGAGGGATGAGGCTGGAACACAAATTGCCATGGCAACACAGTTTTGGAGACATCAGCTGCAGCTGGTCCTGGCGGCATGACACAGTACCTCAACAAGAGTGCTGAACACATCGGCTAGGCCGCGGTGGGCAAAGATGTGCTGAGCTAGGCAGAGCCCAGATCCTGAGTCTGAAAGGCTATAGCAGCCCCATCAGCCTTCCTTGTTGGCACGGGGCAAAGCCTGGACTGTAAAGCCATTTCATTCACTTTGGCATTGTTCTCAGGAGCAGAGACACTGCTGTGGACCTCATTTAGGATTTAGCTATTGTTTGCAATATTGGCCACCCAGCAGCCCCCACACACTGGCCAACAGAGACACAATCCTCATTGCCTCACTGCAGGGCAAGACGTGACACTCTCTGTTCCTTTTGACCAACATACTTCTCTGACCCTTCCTGAGCCAGGGCTCTCTCCAGCAAAGGAGGCAAAGTGGTGGGAAGGCAGGCTTGGAGCCAGCTCAGGAGCTGCACTCAGCCCTGGGCATCCCAAAATTGGCCTGTTACAGTCCTGCCTTGCAACTGACTCCAGCATGGAAGGTAGTAATGCCTGACTCCAGCTCTGCTTTTGTCTGAAGTGTTCATAAGAGCTCTCACTTGTGCAAGTTCTTCGGTGTCTGACAAGCCCAGAGCTCAGCTGCAGCTGTTTGGTCAGCAAAGTTCTTGAAAAGGGTCACTGTCTCTGTCTGGCTATCCACTTTCATGACATTTATACAGACACGATTTTCTTGGAAAGCTCTGTCCCACTACCAGGTCACACTGAACTCAACCAAGATTTTACACTCAACACAGAGGGGTGAGTGCCAGCTCAACTGCTCTGCCTGTCCAAACCAAGCAAGGCTGGTAAGCAGTTACCAACAGTTAACTTCCCATCTTGGTGGACATATGAAAAGAAGCCTCACATGGGTCTGCTCTCATTAGGTATCATTCAATGGGGTCACTGAATGTTTTTAAACTAAAAAAGGGTTGTTTCAGGCTAGATATAAGAAAAGAATTCTTTATGATGGAGGGGGTTACACACTGGAACAGGTTTCTCAGGGAAGATATGGATGCCACACCCCTGGAAGCACTAGAGATGAATCTGGATGGGGCTTTGAGCAACCTGATATAGTTGGAGGTGCCCATGGCAGAGGGGTTCTACTAAATAATCTTTAAAGGTCCTTTCAACCCTTTCCAACCCAAACCATGCTGTGATTCTCTGATTCCATGCCCAAGGGGATGACAATGTGAAGGGCTCACTAGTAAAACTGGACCAGGAGGAACACTTGGGAAGATGGGATTAGGATGTCATATTATCTGGGCTCACTGCAGAAACAGCCTGAAAACAGAAAGACAAAATTCACACAAAGTAATATGCAAAGTTTGACACTGCTGGGTAAGGGAAGATGACTGAGAGTTATATGGCAAGTGCCTTAAGGCAAATATTGGGCCATTTCACAAGATACACTGACCATATTGTCTGTCTATACCAACAGTAGGACAAAAGTAACCCAGTTTCTGTAAAAACTTTGTGACACAGGAACACTTCCCAGTATCTAGATCCAGCTGCATGGCCCAGCTGCAGTTTGTGATGAGGCCTGAGTGCACAGCCCCTTCTTTCCCTGAGATCCTGGCTTTGGAACTACTGACAGATGTGAGGGTCAGGCATGGAGATGTGACATTCTCCATCAGCCCCTGTGTAGGAGGCACAGGCCTCACTGCTCACACCCAGCCTGGTGTGCAGCAAGGCTTTGGTGCAGAACAACTTGCTTTTGAAATTAAGACTTTTTTTTCCCCAGGGTACTGATGACTCTGAGGAAATTGTAGAATCCATATGTAGACTCCAGTAGGGTAATTTGAGGCCTTGGAAAAGCAGTCCAGTCAAAATTCTGTCAGAAGTCATCTAAGCAGATGAGTTACACCAATTAATCTCCTTCAGCCTATTATATTTGATATCTGATTGATAAAAACCCAAAATGTTCACACATTTTCTTTGTTAGAAAGGGATGTTTTATTTATTAACACACACACGCACGCATACAAAAGAAACAAATCTGACCCTACCTCTTTCAGCTTGCCTTTGACTTTAGGAAATCATGGTCATGCTGGGAACTTCTCTGGTAATTCTATCAGTGCTTGGAAACCAAATACCCCAGGGCCTTAAAAACGCCATCATCGGACAGGCTAAAGAGGTAAACAGACATTCATGAAGCAGAGGCTGACAGGATGTATTGGGTAGAAAAGTCTTTGAAAGAGATTCTCCTTAATAAAAGACAATTAGAACAACATGTGACCATAGCAACAGGGGAGAGAGATACAGAATGGAAGTGGTAAATATTCCCCATAGCAGATGGATGCTTCTCCTGTCTTCCATTGAAATTATGTGCTGAAAGGCTAACATTAAAGATTTGTTCAGCAAATTGTTCTTTCTGAACCCTCTGCACACACACAATTCCCCTGAGTTTCAGAAAAGACTTTTTTCATTTTACAGTGTGAATGCATTTGGATTAGGTTTTAGAGAGCACGGCTCCCCCCTGCCTGATCTCCCTCAGCAGCAATGTTAGGTGTCCCTGCCAGTCCCAGGATGATCCCTGCCATTCCCTCCTTCAAGTAGCTTCAACACCTTTGTCCCCTAAATTTCTGCTTACCACCTCCAAGTGTTAAAAAAGTGAGGTTATAGAAAAAGAGAAAGAGAACTCTTTGAGAAATAAATAACATAGCTGTTCTTTTGCCTTCATGCTATATTTGTTCCTCTTGGAATGACAGAGGGCACGGGAGTTTCTTTTCCTTCAGAGAACAAGAGCCACCAGCCAATGGGCCGGGTCTGCCGTGGCCACACAAGCAGAGTAAAACTGTCTCACTGGCAAAACGAGGTTGTGCAGGCCTTTGATTTCAGTATTTACTCTTCCCTTTCGATTCCCTGCATGAAGTATTTCCAGGTGACCCTGTGTGGGTCAATAAATAATATATCATCCCCAGATGAAAAAAAAAAACCTAGCTACGTCAAAGGCGCCTTTCAGTCTGAGGCTGGCTGGAGTTTATCTCTTACCTTCAACTGGCAGTTTAGAAACATTACGACAATCAGATAACCAGAAATGAATAAGCACTTCGATGATTCAATATCTCGCTCCGTGAGTGACAATAAAAAGCTCATAAGTTTTCCAAAGGCACGTTTACATGTGCAGCGAGAGGGCAGGGGAGGCAGAGTGGCAGACTCTGCTGATCGCAGGGAGGTGGCATGCACTGCCCACACAGACATGTCAGACACTTAAAGGAGAGCCCACAAGCGCTGTTCTCTGCAAAATGTTTAGGCTTCACCTGTAGACTTTCAGATCATGCCTCCTCAGCCTAAGGTTTGGGGATTTTGTCCTGGAGGCCTCGTTGGGCTGCAGGAGAAAAAGGTTCCCTTATTCTTAGTATTTTTCAGGTAGAAAAAAAATGAGGTCATGCCCAGGTGTGGCAGAACAAGGTCATGAACCGCAATTTGTGAGCCCCAGTTCAGCCCCTTCTCATGTCCCTAGCTTGTCCCTCCATCTGACCCGCCTGACTTTCCAAGGAACCTACAGTAGGAGTTTTATAAAGCCTCAAGGAAAAAGGCTGTTTCTCATGGAAACGGGAGAGGGTGAGCTGTGACAGGCTGTAGTCAACCCTGGTATAAGCACAGGAGCAGGAGATCTGCAGCAGCTCTGGCAGCAGTGAGTTTAGTTTGCCTCTGTGTGCAGATGTGCTCCATACAGACAGTGAGTCTGGAAGCAGAGGAGGTAGGAGCCTCCCCACCCTCCAAGAAGCATTCCTTGGGACTGTGCAAGAACTGGCTTCAGACAAACTTTCCATTGGGGGAACTTCATCTATACCAGAGAAACCTCTTTCTGATTTCTTGCAGTGATCCTCCTCTGAGTCACCTGTACGGAAGGAAATGTTGTGAACATAAGCAAAGACATTGCTTTCCGTGGTTTCCAACCCTTTTCAGGCCTGAGGGGTGGGAGGGCTTGGTAACTGCTTGAAGGGCAATGAGGACCAGATTTTGCAGATCCAGAGCTGCCCTTGCTAAGCAACAGCACCAATGTGGACCCAAAGACAAGTCATGTTTCTCCCCAAGCACGCGGGCAGAGCTGACGAACTGCCATGGGTTAAGATCAATTTGTGTGACACGAGCATGTCTGTCATGCTGCCTGCTGTTACAGTATAGGTTGCTAGTGAGGACATTAAAGTGCTCTTGAGGCTGTACCTTACTGGGAGTCTCAGGTCTCTCATTTATCCACAAAAAGATGTCAAGTTTTGACTGGGACAGAGTTAATTTTCTTCACAGTAGCTAGTTTGGGGCTGTGTTTCAGATTTTTAACGAAAACAATGTTGATAAAGCAGGGATGTTTTAACTTCTGCTGGGAAGTTGTTGTTCAGCCAGGGCATTTTCTGCCTCTCATCTGACCCCTCCAGCAAGCAGACTAGGGGACCACAAGCCATCGGGAGGGGACACGGACAGCACAATTGATCTCAACTGACCCAAGGGACTGTATGACGTTGTGCTCAGCAAACAAACAGCGGAGAGTGGAGTTTGGGACGGCGGGGCAGGGGAAAACTGTCCATACTGAGGAAGTGTCTGAGCATCGATTAGGTGGTGGCAAGCAAGTGCTATATTTTGCATCACTTGTTTTTATTTTCACTCTATTGGTTTATTTATTAATTTTTAGTATGTCTTTATCTCAACCTGTGATTTTGCTCCCTTTTTACCCTTCCATCTTCCCCACCTCCTCAAAAAAAAAATACCACCCCAACACGTTTGTGAGGAGGATTAAGCAACCATCCATACGAGGCTTAAGTCGCTCAGGGTTGGCTTGATCCCCGGCAGCCCCCCCGGAACGGGGCGGTGGGCACGGGGCTGGCGGCTCCCCCCGCGTCCGGGGCTCCGCCAGGTGGCGCCGCGGCACCGCGGCTCGGGCGCGCGCGGTTCTCACGCCTCTCCCAGCCGCCGCCAGCCTATGGACACGCACCGGGGAGCTGCTGGAGACGGCGAAGGGGTGTAGCTGATGCTGGAGGACAGGCAGGAAGAGACAGGGCTGTGAGACTGAGCGATGGGGCTGCGGAGAGTTAAGGGTGTTTGAGCGGCTGGGCGTGCAGACAGCCCTGTGCTGCACCGTGGGAACGTGCGCGCTAAGGGCACGCAGTGACGGTGTGAAAGCAGATGCCAGCTTTTGCAGAAAGGGAGAAGGGTGAGGAAGACAGAAAAGAGGCAGAAGGAAAAGGTAACCGAAAAGGGAAAACGGGTAATACTTCCCAAAAGCAAAGGCTGGTGCCAAGGTGGCCGCACGAAAGCTGCAGGGAGGGCAAGAGCTAGAATTTTTAAAGTAGGGCTTCCGAGGGCGTGAGGAGGTGAGATCCATCCCACTCAAAAAACTACTCTGTGTTCTGTGATGCTCCTTTGCCAAAACAAAGGGCCACAGGGTTGATGTGTTCATAAGGGTTGACATACTCTCCTGTTATCCCAGACATGGGTCTCCATGATCCTGTCTAGGCTGCACTGGCACAAAACTGGACCAACACTGCTGCAACTGGGAGTGCTTGAAGGATCCAATTTTTTTTTTGTTCTCAGAAAGTGGGAGCCTTTCCTTGAAAATTATAAAACCTTTTGAAGAGAAGGCCCATACATATTATGATCAGTCTTTCTGCCAGTGCTGAATTATCCCGAGAGCACGTTGTTATAGCTTTATTTAGTTATGTTTTATGCAGCCAATAAACCAAATTCACAATCTAATCCATCTTCCAGAAAGCTTGGAGAATATACAGCTTGAGTTTTAATTTGCAACTCTCATAAATATTTCTTATCCTCCTTGAGATGATTTGGGCTGAAGTTTAAGCAATACAAGAACAAAATTAGTAAACTCCCAGTCAGTTTGGAGTTTCAGTACTGGCAACACTTTGCTGCTGTTTAGGTTCAGCCTGGTGCAATGACTCTAGTTAACTCCAGTGATATCTCTAAAAACATTCAGTGTTACAAATACAAGCAATAGCAGAAAGAGCAATAAAAGGGATTCATCATAATCTGACTCTCAGGTTGGTGTTTCTTTGGGGAATTGCTTATTAGCATATAGAATGCCCTTCACATAGTACGTAATCTATCCTGGACTTTGAAAGAGCTGAAAATAAATAGACTTGGACTTGAATAAACTGAGGCTCACAGAATTTGGAGAGTGCTGTGAGCCCGGGACAGGGTCTTCCTGGGTGAGCAGGAAGGTAGGTCCAAGTTGTCTCCCTTGATGACCTGAATGACTTAGGGAAAGGATGAAGACTTTGTCAGTCATGACAGCAAGGGATGTGCTGTAGGCCTCTGGTCTTGGAGCCCCTTGGATTTGCTGATTAAAGCACAGAGTTACTCAAATGAGGAATAAAATGAGGAAGGATCATTCCTGCTCTCTGAGGAATGGAGAGTCGCATGGGCAGTACATTTCCCAGGTGCTGTCAATGCTCTCAAACATGTCTTCTCTGTCATTGCTGAGGGTTTGTAGGACAGCATTGTGTACATCCTCCTTTCTTCCTTCTTTTCCTCTCTAGAGCATATGCCAGCAATAATTCCCCTCTGCTGAACTCCAGGGACTTCACACAAGCTTTTGTTGGGGCTGTGTCAGCTGACTGCATGGCTTTGTGGCCAACAAGCTGTGTCAGAGCCCACGGGGGATGTCCATGCGCCCCTGCTCATGCATCCTGACCACTAACCCCACGCCATTTCCACCAGCTGATGGCAGAGTGAGGGGGGATTGCAGAGGAATGTGCAGTCTTTGCCAGTGCTGGGTCATGTTCCAGGTTTCAAGAAAGGAGTGTGCTGTACTGGTTACAGGCTGTGCTGCATCTAAGCTAGCTTGACCCCTTCTGTCCCTGTTGTCTCCAGCCTGTCTGTCTCCTAGTACCCTCCTTCTCCTCCCCCTATACCTTTTAGCCTTGGATGAACTTCTCTCTGGTGTTCAAACAAAGACACTTCCTTTCCCTCCTTGCTTCTCTGTGCCAACAGCAGAAGTATCAAAAGCAGCCGACTGAGAGGCTTCCTGGCCTCTGGTCCGTGGCACCCAGAAGCTGAAATAAACTATTGCTTAGGAAGTCCTGCTCTGACGTTGACCTGCAGAAGCAGCATGGGCAATAGTTCCCCAGAGATGGCCTGTGTGCAGGATGGGCAATGCACCAGGGATGTGTCAGGCCAGAGCAGGCTCAGTGCAGGCATAAAGCATCCACAGACAAGGTCATTTTGGAGAAGTTGTTGGGGAGATATGAGATCTGGAGGAGCAGAGGCTGATAAATTTCAAAAGCATTGACAACTTCTGGTGGTGTTTTGAGCCCAGAATCACACAGAATCACTGCTATGTCCTGTGATGTACAGAACAGTCCTCTGCAGAACACTTCTGCCTAATTTAGTTCTTGGAAACTGCTGAAACACCACAGTCCTGTTACTGATAATCAGCTCAAGGCAGACCATCAGCGTGGGAAAACTCAGTTTAAGTGGTGCTTACTTGGCAAAATTACAAATCCCCTGAAAATTATGGGGATGGCACAAATGAGAGCCTAAGCTACAGGATGCACCACGTGGAGCACACTTTGAAGTGGTAGCTACAAGTCTGCTAGATGCCATCATGCTCCCTTCATCCTTGACATCCGCTAGCTGTGAGTCAGTAATGGCAATTATTTAAATTTTAACAAACAACAATGAAACAACCTTTTATTAAGTTGTCAACAAAAGCACATTTTTCCCAAGCTGAGTCACCCCAGCATGACTGTCCCTCTGACTAACAAGGTTCTCATGCCAGCCCCTGCCACAGCATCCCTGCTCCACTGATCATCCCGCTGCCGAGGCTCGGGCAGTGACCTGCCTGCATTTAACACCAAATATGGTGTGGTTTGTGGTAGCTCTTATCAGCTGGGTGAGGTGTGTTTTCTAGATGGGACTGCAAAATAATAGGTAGAAAATAAACGTAGTATAAGCCTACATCTGGATACTTCTCCAGGATGGAACATAGTGTGGCTGGTGACTTCCCCAAGGAGACAAGGTACAGTGGCATTGCTCTGTCTGCATCAGTGCAGTTTACTTGTCTTTCTCCTGCTCATTTAAAGGAGAGTTGCTTCCTAGGAGCAGGACAGACTGAGTCTTTCCCCACTATATATACATTTCTTGCAATGAGAGTCTGATTTGTGTATAAATTTACCAGCTCTAACTCTGTGCTGGATTTTCCAGGGTAAGTATTACATTCAGGTGGACTTGGAACAGTCCGAGCCAAAAGTGCTTGGGTTTGTTTCCAAGCATGAAATAAGGGAACTGTCATGCTTTTCAGCATTAGCAGCTTCAGAGGAGCTGCTTCTGGAGAAACACTTGCACCCTCAAGGCTGCTGGCTGATGGGACTAGCATGGTTGGGACACTCACGCTGCTTTTGAACCCCATGCAGCTTTGGCCAACTTTTGAATCTCAGTTAGCACTTGTTTGGCAGAAAGGTCCTGGTGCCCCCCATCTTTTCTTGTCTGAGCTGTTCAGACACATTTCTCTGCAGAGCTTCTTTCCCTCACCCCCACTGCGATCCTGTCCCCATCCCACACGCCTGGGCCTGGTTGCTGAGCCACCATCATCTTCTCGGCCACCCAGGGCTCTCCCAATGGCTGTGGCCGTAGAAGTGAACTGTGCCAGGACCAAGCAGGGCTGCAGGTAGGGATCAGAAGAGAGTCCTGAGCACTGGGAAGGTGGCTGGGAAGAGAGGCTGAATTGAGAGGCAGGTGGTGCTGGGGCACTGGGGAAAATAGTGCCAGCGGGGAGAGATGGGCAGAGACAATGGGTACAGTGCTGTGTGATGGCTCTGGGGTGCTGGGAAGGAGTAGGGATGCTGGGAAGAACTGGGGCTGCCAGGCACAGACAGCCCTCAGGGCGATGGCTGCTGGCTCCTCAGAGACATGAATGTCCTCCTACCTGAGTGGGTTTGGTACGTGTTGTTTTTGTATAACAAATGTTTGCTATAAGGCCTGAGTGTGATGGGCTGAGTGCCCTTTAATAGGATCAGCTTTCCAAGGGATAAGATGATGTACTTTCAACTAATTGCCTGTGTGCTCACGTTCACTCCTCATTTCTCAACTGCTCCAGCTGTGGCCTTACCAGGGGAGCAGAAATACTTGCTAGAGCAAGGAAATGATACAGAGTACACCCTGGTATTGTTGCTATCCATACAGAACAATCTACTTAAAATAACATCATTAAAGGCCCCAATTACAAATTACACTGGATTAGTTGATGGATGTGAGCTTTTTGAAGCAGCAGCATATGTAGAGCTATTGCTTGTATTAAATCCACGTCATGAAGTGTGACTGAATATTACGTTAGCATGTGAAATAGTATGCTGTACTATAAGCAGTACTGAAAAGGGTAGCCCTTTTGGAAGATTTTCGTGTTGTTTCTCCCCACCTTTCTGCCCATGTAGTGAAAACATCAGTAGTGATGAAGGATACGAGCAGTGGGGGCTGCCTGAAGTGGTAAATCTTTACTGGTGCAGAAGAGTTGGCTGGTTACCAGGTGTACTCAGTAAGCCCAGCATCTCATAAATAAATCTCAGTTATTCTCTGAATTAATAGTATTTTTCATACAAGTGAGAAGTGTACAGCTTCCAACAGCCCTCTGTTCAATCCCAGACACTCCTGTTTGCTTGATGAAGGTCCTGGAGCTGCTGCAGGGCTGCATTTCGCACCCCTCAAGAAGCTGTGCCTGTTTAGGCTCTGTTACCCCACTGACCTTCTTATTGACCTTCTCCCTGTGGGCTGATCTGATGGGGCAATGGGAGGCAGCAGCACTGGCAGAAGAGTGGCTTTGGCTCCAAAGACCTAGGAGAGCCTAATGTGAGCTTTTCCATTCCCTGAGGGGATGAGGGAGGAGGTGGTGAGGGGGGAGGTGGTGTGGGACAAAGAGAGTGGTGCCCTGCCGGCAGTGCCTGGAAAGCCCAGCCCCTGCCCACCAAAGGCTATTCCTCATCCTCAGCCCTCCTCAAATGTGTGGCACATCATCTCCCCCACACTCCTCCCTACCTACTGCTTGCAACACAAAGAACTTTGCATTTCCAGAGATGCTGAGAAACCATTTCTTACTGAATAGATGTGCTTATGAAAGCAAAACTGGCAACTAGAATCCCGAGAGCCAGGTGACTCAGGCAGGGTTCAAAGTCCACTGGCTCGTGAGTAGTGCACTTCACATCTCCAAAGAATGTGTCTCTGGGCTTTTTTTTTTTAAGCCTAGGAAGCTCAAAGGAATATTTTCTACAGCATCATGTTCTTGAAGCAGCTACACGCCCCCCCATCCTGGTCTTGGCTAATTCATTTTTGTTCTGCTGGTGAAAATCATTCCTTACAATATAGCTTAAAAAAACTCTAAACAGGTGAACAGACTAAAAAACTACATATGACATCAGCAAAACAGATACTAATAGACAAATATCAAAGGGATACTGCCTTCAGCTACACACTTGAAATGCTGTTGACGTCAAACTGGGGCACATTTTAGCCTCCTATGCTTTGCTTTTAGGAAGCTGAAGTACATTACATATAATTGGTTCCACCTACATACAATTTGTTGAGGATAAAAGCAAAAAGATGCAGGTTTTCTCCATGACTGTAGGCACAAGGCACATTCCTGACACCCCAGCAGCTTTCCTGCAGCCCAGCCTCAGATGAGTGCGTGCAGGAGTGCCAGAGCTGTCACAGCTCCCAGCCACCATCTACCAGTCCATCCCCACCTGAAATGCACACAAGGACCGACTTTGGTCTGTGCATAGGAGGGACCATGGTCCTACATCCACATACCCTGGGCAGCAGGTTATGAGATGGTCAGAACTTTTTAACAGGGCCTGTAGTGAGAGGACAAGGGCATCAAACTGAAAGAGATTTCAGTATAGATTTGACATAAGAGTTTCGTTGTGATGAGAGTGGTGAAGCACTGGCACAGGTTGCCCAGAGAGGCTGTGGATGTGTTCAAGGCCAGGTTGGATGGGGCTTTGAGCAGCCTGGTCTAGTGGAAGGTGTCCTTGCCAACAGCCCATTATGGACTAGATGATCTTCAAAAGTTCCTTCCAACCCAAACCATTCTATGATTCTATGAACTTGCATTTTCAGCCCAGGAGATGAGTGAGCGCTATCCTGGACATTACAGATTGCATAAGAAAATCTGATATTGCTGAAGAGTTTTTCCTTACAGCTGTCCCAGTGCTGATGACACTGGCATACAGACCCAGCTGGGTGCCAGCTGACATCCATGGTAGACACAGGGCCAAGAATATGGAGAGCCCTGGTTGTTTGGATCCCAGGTTCCTGTGACTCAGCTGACAGCATCAGCAATGTAAAAAATGTGTTAAAGGCCCTTTATATGAAATGTGTGAGTGCTGGTTTGATTGATCTAATCAGAAAATGGGTGACTTGAAAGAAATAATATTGCTACTGTATTAACAGCTGGACAAATGCCACCCCAACAGGCAGGTCAGGATTCCATGTGAACTGACAGGAGAAAGAGGTAGACAGGAGCATGTCACCCTTCAAGATGAGGAGAGCAGACACAGCTTCTTAGCAAGAGTTGCAGCAAGAGGCTTCCTACTGGCAGGGAGTTGGCAAAAGCTCTGGCTTGCCAGTGTCCCCATCGTCCTAGAAAGTCAGAGTATAAATGTCTTTGCACTCCTCCAGCACCTTGCCAAGTCTATTCCCCTGGAGACTCCATCCCTGCAAATTTGTGTAGCAAAGTTATTAGCCTATTCTTTCTGTGCTGTCCCATACTTCCTCCACACGTGGAGATGGTAATGTCAGAGGATTTCATCAAAGCCTTAATGCTTATCTCTGGATTTTGAAGAAGCAAACACCCGGTTATCTTGAAGTGGTCCCAACAAAACTGTTCCCCCAGAGAGGTGTGAGGGATGTTGAAGTGGACAGTAAAAAGGAAGTGTGAAGGCTTTCTGTCTTCCCATTGCTGTGCTGCTCCTTTGGTTGAGATGTAGAAGGTATTCCACTCATGTTGTCTCATGTTAAGGTGCCCCTCCTCTTTTTTCTTTCTACTTGCTGTTTTTCCAAAGCAGAGTAGCTTCTGAGGCCTTTCCAGCCTCTCAACAGAAAAAGTATCTCTTGGAGGAGACACAAGTGGGGTGTCCCAGGGAACACCCAGAGAGCACCTGGGCTGAGCTGACAGACCTTAGTATTTACACATGTTTTCTCCAGGTTGTTCTGTGATCTCTCTCTAAAAATAACGACAGAGGCTCACAGTTGACTGTAGCCATGAGCTCTTGTGGCACACACGCCAGCAGAGTCAGCGTCTCCTTCCAAGCAGCCATGTGCAGGTGAACACCCCTCCACCCTTCCTTCACGAACCTTAGTGTGGCACAACAAGAAGAGCAGAACAAAAGACAGCCATGAATGAGCCACTGAATCAGACAAACCCTTTTCTCTGTGGGGATCTCATGGGATTTTCAGCTCTTGCAGATCTATGGAGAAAAGGCTGTGTGTGGCGTGTACGGGGCTCTGGCTCTGCACACACACTGGGAGCTCTGGACCTTTGCTGGAGGCAGCAGTTGGTACAGCTAGAGTCTTTGGAAAGCATACCTTTTACCTTTCAACTGTATCTAAAGGGAAGTTGGCCTATATCTTAGTACAACAGGCAGAAGAGGAAAGAATTACGTTAGGTTTGTGTTCAATCTGACCTACTAAACCACACATCCCAGCGTGAGCATTGCAATGAAAAATCTTTGCCTTCTACGGACTTGGATTTGAAAGAATGGTTTTGAACACCTTCCTGCAGGCTTTGCTGAATCTTTTACAAGTCTGTGCCTTAAAATAAACATGCTGCTTTAGCTAACCCAAGCTGGGCCTGGTTGTGTCTTTAGGGAAGCTCTGGCTGACACTCTGAAGAGCTTGTTCCCGCTGGATATGAACACCCTTGTCCAGATGAGAGCTTGGTTACGGAGCTGTGAGCAGCTAGGGCTTTGCAGAGCCATAGGGAGATGACCACTCAGTGGCCGCTTGTGGTGGGCACAGCTGTCAGGCATCACCAAGCTCCTCGGGGCTCCCTCCTGCATCTGCTGGGCATCACTGAGCTGCTTGTTGCTCCCTCCCACAGCTGCAGACAGCTTCCCCCTGCTCTCCCCAGTGGGCACTCATCACCCCTCTGCCCCGCCCCTCATTCCTTGATTACATCTCTCACATGAGATACCTGAAACAGGGACATTTCACAAGAAGTGGGAATAATCCCTGACCTCTCAACAATAGGCAATGCCTATGTCCATAACTGGCTTGGTGTTGCCACTGGGGCATGGCCAGAGGATGGGAGGTGAGCTAAGCATGTGGCCTGAGCATTCCTCCTGCTGAGCTGGGGCGCAGTACAGCAAATAACTCTGCATACAGGTGGAAACTGAGAAAGGGAAAAGCTCACACTCAACTGGGCATGTCCTCAGCCAGAAGGACAGGGGTCCTGTTCCTCATCTCTATATGTAGTTTATATATAATAGATCTGGGCAAAAACAGACCTGGAAGGGAGGCAATGGTTACCTTCAACTCTTAGTGAGATGGAGGCCCCTCTTCATGCTCACTCCCAGGGATTTTTTGTTTCATTCCAGATGAAGCATATCTCTGCTCAGGTTTCAGTATCACTGTTAGGGCTGCTTGCAAACAGTTTCTAGCATTTTCAGTACAACTTGATTCTCACAGGGGCCTTGACTACCATGGGAAAATATGGCTGGCAGCTGCTATGTGTTCAACACTACCTATGTTGCTCAGATAACCACTGCTTACTGCAGTTACACATGCACACACTGCTCAATCCAGCCCAGAGGCCTTTTCTTACTTTCTTTCTAGTATTTCTACCTTGAATAATGGCATAATCTATTTTTATATCCTAGCAATTTGTAAAACATCAACCAATTAAATAAGAGACTGGTTAACCACACATCCCCGGGCCATCGTGATGTTAGTGTGACTGTCTACTAAGGATACCATAGAGAGCTTCTCCTCCCCTTCCCGGAATGTCCCTGCAGTCATTGGTTTTCTAGGAGTATTTTCCAGAAGAACAGGCTCTATTTTTCAGAGTTAAAGAAGACAGGGATGGTCTGTTTGGCTAACAGCAGCACAAGGCGAGATGCTCAAGGAGAGATGCAGGCCACCAGGCTCTGCTGTACAGTCATGCTCCTCCTCACCAGTGGCAGTGAGCCAACAGGCTGCTTGCCTTCATCAGACATATCTAAGGGGCTGACACAAGCCTCTTACCAAGCTGGCAGGTGTGAACCATGGCAGGAGGGTCCTCAGGCACAGTGAGCAAGGATTTATGCCTGAAAGCCTAAATTTCTGCTTCCTCCAAACAGGCAAACTGTGGCAGAGTGGGCGAATAATTCATATTAAGCAGAAAATATCCATGGACACAACTGCAAAATACTTCCCATGGGTTTATCATCAGCTCTAAAAATAAATGACTGCCTACTCGGTTCTTTGATGACAGATGAAATATTTGTGGGACTTCAATACCTGTGTCTGGCCTCAAAGCAGGAGGTATGATTTAAGAAGTCAGAGGAGCACCTAAAGAAATGCAAACTCTGGCCACACTCTTCCCCTTCAGACAGCTGCTGAGAGCAGCAAGGCCCAGGTATTGCACTTGAGTGCTGACCTTAATTTCAATTACATTGTCTGCAGCAGAAAGCTCAGAGATCAATTCAGCTACAGGCTCCAGAGGTATTTGCTTACACCAGGAGGATCCTCCAGTTTAAGATGTTTCTGAGAGAGCTACACAGCAGCCAAGCACCGCAAGGCAGATGGACCAGAACTAATGCCCTAGCACTGGTACCAGGGTTGGCGTTGTCATGTCATACCTGGAAACAAAACATCCTGCTGATGTTTAACCACCTCTGACCAGCCTCCCCATGCTGAGGTTTGGAGGCCGCTAATGGAAGCTTCTCAGAAAAGAGAAGCATAAATGTAACAAAGGACTATAAATAATCAGCAAAACCGAGTGCTTGCATGTGTCTTGATAGAGCTGTTGGGGAAAGACTTTTTTTTTTTTAAATGGAAAATATGATCTAGGGTGGAAATCAAATGAGAATCAGCCTAAAAAATATTGCACAGTTCCCTCTGTAAAAGAGAAGCACTGTAATCAAAACCTGAACTATCAGAAGAGCTTAGAAGGGCAGTGATGGTAAGGAGACATCCCTAGGATTTGAGGCAAAGTCCCTGACATGTGGCTGAGAGCCATTTTTCCATCTTCAGCTCTAAGAGGTGGTTTTCTCTCCCCAAGAAAAAAAGAAAATTATTAAAACTTTACAATAAACAACTAGTAGAAAAATTAATTAGCTTCTCCTCCTTCACCCATGCATCAGCATGCATGAAGCATGAAACAACTTGATGATCTTTGAGATTCCTACACTGTGCCCAGGTTTGGTTCAAAAGTTGCTGGAGAAACAACATAGAGGAAAAAGCCTTTGCACAGTTCAGTCTGTCAAATAAAGGAAGCTGCCCTGTACCCAGGAGTCATCACTGGATGCAGAGGGTGAGGAGAAGATCCCATGGAGCCCACTGATGTGCCATCCAACACCCAGAACATTGCCAGGGACCGAGGGCCCAAACCCCACTCCTCTCCAAAGGAAATGCAACCTGTCTGCTGACTGGTCAAACTCACAGGTTCAGCACCTCCTGCCAACCTGCCTGCCATCACTCATCTGGGTTTTGTTCTTGCTTCTGTGCTAAACGTCAGGGGAAGAGGCAAACATCTTCACCCCTACTTTACCAGCCTTCAAAGCTGTGAAACATATTCCTCCTCCAGGACATGGCTGGCAGCAGCAGGGACATTGTGAGGGACACACTCAGGCCCAGCAGCACACCAGCAAGCCACAAGTAGGGATGCTGAACAGCCACAGTCCTTTTAGATCTCCTGGTTAATCCAATTTGTTACCAAGAACAGTAATGGCAACCATCAGAGTTTCCTTGGATTTTCAATCCATTGGAGATCAAGGATGAAACCTTTCCCTGTTGTTGATGCTGAGGCTTCCCCTAGGCTGGGACACTCACTTAGCCAGGGCAAGCTGTCACCCCAGGCCCCTGGGGATTCACTGGCTGGTGAGGAAGGCCCACCACAGCAGCACTCGAGGATCAGGAGCCTCCTGAGGTCCTGAGCATCCCTGGCATCTTGCAGACAGATCTCCTAAGCCAGACAGCCTCAGTGCTATTGAGTACCTCTCCCAGCATGGCCTGGATTTTGGTGTGTAGGCTTTCTCTTTGGAAACACGGAAGGTGAGAGTGTCGTTTAAAAACAAGAGTTTCTACAGAGAAGCAGCTGTTTCCCCTTCTCCTGAGATGCAAGCAATGAATATGGGTCGTCTGCACCCTTTTGCATCACAGCTTGTCAAAACTGCCATAAAGTACAGCTACAAATCCTCAAATGGCATCCACTTCACAGGAAAACTAAAACCCTAAAGATTGGCATGTTGAACCTTTCTGATGTGGAGGATGTTTCCAGCACTTGTGTTCTTGTTCTCAGCTGAGACAGAGAAGAAATGAAATCCAAACCCCCAAATCTCCCACAAGCTGGTAACATCCATTTTGCCCAGTGTGACAACCACCAAAGCAGAGCAAAAGGCCAATGTCCAACATCTTCATCCTGCCTATAAGTCATTAAGCACCATGTGCTTGCCTCTGCTTGAATTGACAGCGGGTAATTAGCACATCCCCCACAGTAACGCTTGCAGAGGCACCAGCTGGAGGGATAAATCACATGTCTGGAGCTGCTTCCCCAAGCAAGCTGTGGCAGGCCGGGGCTGGAGCCCAGCCAAGCAGGGAGCTGTGCCACCGCCATGGGCTGCGGGGAAACTGCAAGGGCAGCTCTCAGATGCTGTTGTAAAAAGAGAGAGCAATGAATTCTCATGTCTCAGTGCCCTTGGAATGAGTCCTTTTGACTTTGCCAGAGATACAGCATAAAGCAAATGAGTTTTGCCAGAACTTCAGGTAGCTGTAACCAAATGTCACTTTATTTATTCATTAAAAGGGATTTGTCAGGGGAGGAATACCACCTTCTGAATTGCCACTGGAGAGAGAGGTGCTGACAACTGTGCTCAGGTTTTTAGTACCTAATTATCAGCATGCTGGAACCCTACCTTCTCTCATTACTCCTGATTACAGCCTCATGCCTGTTTTGTAAAGAATTGGGGCAATGTTTACAGAACCCTTCCTGGAGAGTTTGTTTCTGAGGGTTTTTTTTTGTGTTGCTGCCAGCTGTTCACCCAGGGGGTGAAAAGAGTTGATATTTTGACAAGTAAAAGGGAGGTGGGAGGTGCTGGAAAGCTATCCCAAGGTCCTGAGAGCAACCTCTGCTCACCAAGCAACTGGAAAAACTCCATCATTCTCCATCAAAGGCCAATGCATTAAACTGGAGCGATATTAAGATATATCAGAAGATATATTCTCTTCATTAGAAGCACAAAAGCACAGCTTTTCAGGGGTCTGCCCTTTATCCTTTCATTACTTGTCAACAGAAACCCAGAAACTCTCAGCACTAGTCACGCACTCCTCGTTAGGCAAAAAGCACTCCTCTAGCAAGCTTGCTTTGTTACCTCAGAAGAGGTGGTACAGCCCTGCTGCTAAACCCAGCAGCAATACAGAAATACAGCAATACAGCAGCTGTACACAGAAAAGGTGCTGGAACACACCATTTGTTTTATGGCAGCTTTCCCTCCTTTCCTTCCTCAGCTGGCATCTGCTGGGCTTGGCTGGTGAATACTGTTTGAACAAACCACCCTGTCCTGAAGCCCAGGGTCATGACTGCCTCCCCAGGACACCCCATGCCTCTGGCATTGCTTAGTTACAGCAGCAGGAACCCCCAGTTTGCCCAGTGTGCAGGACAGAACATTTAAAATGGCAGTGCATGACATGGAGTCAAGGATGGGGAATCCCACAGCAGATGAAAATCCTCACCACTGCCAGAGGGGTGATAAAATAGAGCCGTTAGAAATAATACTGAGCTAATTTCATCACAAGATAAAAAACATGTTTTCCTTCACTGACATGGGGAATACAAGCAGAAATCTGAGCTCATTGACTAGGTAGTGAATGCCTCCTATCTGGGTGTTTACTGTCCTCCATAGATAATGATCACTACCATTGACCTCCCAAAGCACATAGGGCTTGAGCCTCACTGGACTCACGCTGTATCGACAGGTGGCAATAACCTGGCCCCTCCTGTAATTTTGGGACAGCACAATGACTCACTGGGAGACATCAATGGATGTGAGCAGTGCCAATTTAAAATCAGAGAATGAGGAAAATGATGATATTATTAGCACCAGGCACAGCACATCAGATGACTTTGCAGGTGAGTTTCAAGGGTAATTTTGCTTTCGAAAGAGATGATGAAGTCATCTTGCCAATGCTTTTAGATTACAAACAACTAAATTTTAAGCAGAGCATTGGTGTTACGCGTAAATGGAGATGAAGGCAAAGGTATTGTGACTTTGTCTGGAAAATAAAACTGACATGGTTGTCCAAGCCAGAATGTAGACAGAGATGAGGAGCAGACCTCCGATAGGAAGTCTTGGAACCAAAGCATAGAACTTTTGTATAATACAACAAAAACATTATAGAATCAGAGAATTGTTTCAGCTGGAAGAGACCTTTAAGATCATCATGTTCAGCCTTGATCCTAGCCCTGTCAACCACTAGACCATGTCCCTAAGTACAACATCCACCAGAACACATTGCACAGAAGACACTGTTTCCAGGCTGAAAACAGAGCAGTGGTCAAGTCACCTCTGGCAGACGGTGTTACTTGGGCTCTGGTGAAGGGTAACCATGTTACATGGACTACCCTGAGCCTGTAAATCTGCAGATTTCAAAGGTGGAACTTGCAAGTCACAAGCCAAATGCTGGGGTTGGAGATTAGACCTGAATCTGCAGCAGAAGCATCCTGCTGCTGAACGTGGGCACAGAGAGGCTGAACACTTCTTGTCTGAATGCAGAGAGAACCAGTCTCAGATCGAGAGTCAAATCACATTGGGGTAGGCCTCTGCCACGAGGTGCAGGTAGAGTTTGGAACTGGGGAACAGGTAATAGAAAATGACATTCACACAGAGAAACTGGGACCCGAGTCAAGGAGAGCAAGGTGAAGGCCAGCACAGAGAGCAGACACTACTCAGATGGGAGGGGAGGAAACTGATGGCTTGGACTAACCCTATATGAGGGAACACGAGAAGTGTGAAGGCAACAGGAGAGCAGGGTACTGAGTTCCTAGAAGTAGTCTAGTTGGAAAGGCCAGCAAGGCGCACCTTAAATGAAGAGTCATGTGTCACTTAGAGGCGTCCCACAGGAGCAGCTGGATGAAACGTATAGCTCTGTGATACACAAGAGGTCACATAAAGTAATAATGGTTCTTTGGTTTTAAACCACGGAAAACACAAGCCAGGCTACTCTCTGTGGCACATAGTGGGAGGATGAGAGTTAATTGTCATAAATTGAAGTGAGAGAAGTTCAGACACACAAGGAAAATCTTCCAAGGCAGGGGCAGTCACACAGCAGCACACTTTGCCCAGAGAGGTTGTAGAGTCTCTGCCTTGGATGTTTTCAAGATTCGAATGGAGAAAATCCTGAGCAACCTGGCCCACCACACTGTCTGAGCACAGCTCTGGGAAGGGAGTAGTTCCTGCTTTTACACTCACCAGCTGTTTAAATCTCTAGAGTTAGAAGTGCCATGAAAAAGCAATTTAAAAAACTTGCCATGGGCAGGCATGAGACAACAGAGGGTTAAACGGGGAACAATCTTCTACAGCCTGGGGAAGTCAGCAGCTCTCTCCAAGGTCATCTATTTTCTTCAAAAATTCTCTGTGAAGCCCACTTGCTACCTCAAACAACTCTTCTCATGCCAAGCTGTTCAGAGGGTGACCATCCTCTCTCTTGTTCTGTTAGCTCAAGTACCAGGATTCCTGGACAAATCCAAAACTTCCAGTCCTAGATACCAATAAATTACCAGCACAAACACCCACCTCTGCTTCACCCTGTTGCCTTTCATCAAAATCCAGAAAACTACAGACAAACCTCAGCAAATATTAGTGAGTTTGTAAAGTTGAGCATGCAAAGGGTAGAAATGAGGAGGCAAGCTTAACCCAATCTCCTAGTGCATACACAGTAACACCCAGATGTTAAGACTGAAGCCGTACCAGCTTGTGGAGACCCTAAACAATCACAGCAGCCTCAAGACATTTAAGTTGCCTTAAACTCTCATGACTACTCCTTAGCCTGTTGGGCTAAGGGCTCCACCAGACAGGATCTCCTGCCACTGGAGAGTCCACATAGCAAAGTTACACTCAAGTTCTAAAATCTGGGCTCCCTCTAAACCTGGCTGATAAGCTGGCAGGCAAGCAAATGGATCAGTCTTTGCTGTGCAGCTGTTTCACTACAAACTGGTGAATAACATAGAATGGTGGGGTTGGAAGGGACCTTCAGAGATCATCTAGTCCAATCCCCATGCAGAAGCAGGTACCCCTAGATCAGGTCACACAGGAACGTGTCCAGGCAGGTCTTGAAGACCTCCAAGGAAGGACAGTCCACACCCTCCCTGGGCAGCCTGTGCCAGGGCTCCCTCACCTGAACAGTAAAATATTTTCTTTTTTTTTATATTCCCACAAAAAACCCAGAGTTTTCACAAATCATTGCTTTCTAACCAAATCATCTTTGGTCTACTCAGTTGTAGCACTGAAGAAACAAGTGCACAAGTACAATAAGAGTTGATACTCCAGAAAGCACTGTACCCCCCCAGTGGGTTTCATCCTGGCCCTCGATGGTTTGGTGATCTCCATTCTGTCAAATCTAATCAGAGAGAGAAAGAGTGAGACTTGAGAAAGCTGAGGTGCATTCCACTGGTGCTCTGACAATCGTGAGTAGCATGAGGGATCTGAGCCAGCATCTTACTGGAAGCTAGCAGAGGGCTCCGGGCACCAGGGTGTTATGTTTACTGTGATGAGTGCTGCTTGGTAGGTGGCCCAGTGCATGCTCAACAAGCTGGAACTCCTTCAAAGCTCTCTCTTGCAACCCCATTGTTTGCTCAAGCAAATTGCTGGATTTCATTTTTGACATGGAAAGAGAAACATGTTTCAACAGAACTCGATTCCCTTTTCTCACAAAGCTGCTCTTGCAGGCCTGCTTTTAAAAGTGTGTATCTCTGACACGAATGCAATTACTTTTCCTCACAACAGCACTCTAAACCAAAAAATTCCCTAATATACCATTAGTCATCAGTGAAATCCCTGATGACAATCAAACACTTGGCACACACAGCATGTGGCCTTGCCTTGGGAGGACTGCTCTAATGAGAGTGTTTGAATTCTGTGATGAGTGTCATGTTTGTCCTCCCACAAGACAGCCAGAGCTGGAGCTGAAGCCCAGGGGACAGGGCATCCCAGCGGGATCACCTCCTCTCTCTAGTCAGCATCGCTTGGGAGCCACTCAAGGTTGGTCCCAGGGTGAACCTTCAGTTGCCTTTGCATGCAACCACAAATGTGGATAAATCTGTTCTGTTATCACAGTGTTTTGCCTCTTTTTGAGTAATTCGAGGCAACACTGAGCACAGTTTGCGTGACATTGTGTATGCAAGTTGTGTGCAGTGGCCAGGATTCCTCTTTGCTTACCAGTTCTAATCCAGTCCGAGGAACACCAGATTTGTCTTTAATTCTCAGAGCTCTTTGAAAAGAGTGCAAGAGAGGCGTGAGGGGAAGGCCAATATTTACATCCATCAACCAAAGCTTGATTTGCAAAGCAAAACATCCAAACCCTCCTTTCAGCCAGCCTGTAGCTCAAATTGCACTTTATTAATCAACATAATCAATGTTTGTTTCAGTATTTTATGAAAGATATACACAGTTTCCCAGAATGACATGTAGGTATTTATATAACTTGGCAATTTAATTTATTACATGTCACAGAAGGGGGCTTTTCTTCTCAAATAGCATGTGTGTTCATCAAAACAACAACAACAAAATGCCCAAGGTAAGGTCAAAGGAGTAAGAAAACGGAGTAAGCACAGTTCCTCAAGTATTATTAATTCCATTTTGAAGAATTCAAACTCTGTATGTAATAAGACAGCTATTAGGGAACTGTGAATGAACTAATTAAAACTGTGTTTGGCTACATTCCTCAACTCATTTTCAGTTTGAAACTCACTCATTTAAATGTATAAAGGCACCCAAATTTATTGTGTTTTCTTCAAGCCCCAAATGGTATCTGAAGGCGATCAGATTAAATTGTGGTGAAAGGTCTGTGCGATTAACTGAGCACAGTGAAGCTATGAGCAAAGACTCTTTTCAAAAGACTATTTGAGGAAGATAGAACTTCTCTCCCACACTCGGTATGTGAAAGCTGTTGATGTTAGTATTTTTGTGTGAATAGCATTAATCATCCATAAACACGAATGTGGAGGTTTTAATATGCTATTATGTCACACTAAGAACACTCTTACAGCTTTGACCATTGCTATTACCAGCTCTAGTGATTTGAAGAAAATTAGGATTTAATAATGCAAAAACTTCTTTTCAATTATGTGGAACCATAGATTTTCATCATCATCCAAGAGATTGATTCTTTACCTTATGTAAAGCTACTGAAAACTTCTATTGAGGTCAGGACATAATGGCCAACCCTGTAGAAAAAGTCTGTCTTCCAACTCTGTATTAGGCATCTACATTATCATAGAATCACAGAATGGTAGGGTTGGAAAGGACCTCTAGAGATCACTTAGTCCAACCCTCCCGCAGAAGCAGGTTCACCTAGATCAGGTTGCATAGGAACATGTCCAGGAGGGTCTTGAAGACCTCCAAGGAAGGAGACTCCACATCCTCCCTGGGCAGCCTGTGCCAGGGCTCCATCACCTGAACAGTGAAATAGTTTTTTCTTATCTTTAAGTGGAACTTTTTGTGTTCCAGCTTCATCCCATTACCCCTTGTCCTGTTGCTAACTACCATAGAGAAAAAGGGATGTCTCAACCTTCTGACACCCACCATTTAGATATTTGTAAATATTAATGAGATTGCCCCCTCAGTCACCTCTTCTCCAGACTAAACATCCCCAGTTCCCGCAGCCTTTCCTCATACAGAAGATGTTTCAATCCCCTGATCCTCTTGGTGCCCCTGCGCTGGACTCTCTCCAGAAATTCTCTGTCCCTCTTGAGCTGAGGAGCCCAGAACTGGACACAGGACTCCAGATGAGGCCTCACCAGGGCAGAGTAGAGGGGCAGAAGAACCTCCCTTGACCTGCTGGCTACACTCTTGATGCATCCCAGGATGCCATTGGCCTTCTTGGCCATGAGGGCCCTTATACTGACCTTTCTAAAGACATTGAGACTACTTAGCTCCTTTTCATTTCAGAGGACTTTTACTGTTAATATAGAATTATATTGAGAAGACAAGCAGAATTTTAAATCTGGTTGAGATGATGAGCTTCAGGCACTTGCATTGCAAAAGGTTTTGGTTTTTATATAGACAGACTGTTTCCCAGTATGAAAGTAGTAGTTTGAAAACATCCACATTGAGCTAGTGCAGCTCCAGCATTTGCATGTCTACATTCAGCTTACATTTGCACAAGTATGTCAAAATGTTTTTTAATTCCTGCTCACGCCCTAGGAGAAACATTCAAGAACTGACAGATTTGTGGAAAAACCCCCTCAAGCTGGCCATTAGCAAGAGTCAGTGATTTACATCTCATTATCTAGACATCCACAACAGACCAATCTGCCAAAGAAACGGAATGCTAATGTGACAGCTGACTTCTAGCCTCCACAACTTCTTTACTACAATTACGACAATAACAGCAACAATGGGAAACCAGCATTGACACAAGGAGACTTTGGAATTTCATTCACCAAAAATCATCTTTAGCAAGTATTTTGGTAAATGATGAATCACAAACTATCAAACTAATTTTCAATGAAAAACACCTCCAGTCTCAAAATTCATCATTACAGAATGCGAAAAATGTCTCCTTACGTTTCATTTCATCATAAAAGGGATATGATTGGTGTTGAATATGCATCTCTAAGACAACGCTGAGAGAGAAACGTTGCTTTTGGAGGGTCCATATGAGCCCCGGAAAGGTTTGTTCTCTCAGATGTTCAAGACCAGAAAATTTCAGCACTCCTTGCTTCTGAAGGAATTTGCACTATACTATCTGTGGTCCTTATTGGTAAAGGTATACACATAACTCCTATCAAATTTCATGATCAATTGGATTTTTGCAGTCTCCCTGCATGTTGACCCCTACAATCTTAGCTAGCCCTCCAAGGAGCTAAAGAGAAAACACATCTTTGCTCATAGGGCTTACGTAAATAGCCACAAAACATCAGGAAATGCCTTCCATCCATGCCGTGCCCACAATGGAAACTGGATGTGGACCACGGTTTATTGAGACACTCTTCATGAGCAGATGCTAAATGTCCCTCTGTTAGAAACCACCAAACACAGCAAGTTAGAACAAGGATGACTTGAATGTAAAAACCACCAAGGATATACATAAATAAGTTCTAGAAGCTGTTGTATCTGCTGCACACAAGTAAGTAGAAGAGCAGGCAACCAGCTTCTGCAGCCTTCTACCCAGTCTTACCTCTAGTTTTGCACAGAATGTTCCAGAAGATAAATTTTATGTACATTACATGCAGGTGGCTGCAACGTTAAGACTACGGCTGAGTAAGTGGCAGACAGGCCAGCGTCCTCCAAAGGAGATTTGTGGCAGCTCTTTGAAAAACACACATTTTCTTGAAAGAAAATACCAAAATGGGACAGGATTGTCCAGGACTCTGTAGAATGACACGTGGCATCCCCCAAAACCCAAGATCTTTTCATTTGGGGGACATGAGGCAACTGTGTTTCCACAGTACTCCTTCTCAATTTCTGAAACTGAAGTTGATATTTGTGCAGTTAAGGAAAAACATTCCTGCCTTGTAGCTCTTATCCTGGGTACACTCTTTATGAAAGTCTGCTGAATGATCAGCAGTTTCTTCTGATGTACGTGGATGCATCTGACATACAGCATAAACACCAGGAGAGGCTCAGAATGTGTACAATACCAACTGCCCCATCAGCCTGCACAAGTACCTTTTTCTTTCTTTCATTGTTTTCTTCCAGTCTGGTCACTGTTTTTAGAAGATTTCAAGGCTTTTTTTCATCTCGCTCCAATCTCTATCAACAAGCTTTCAATAAGCTCTTATCTTTAAAAATTACCAAATTTGGCCAAAAGCAGACTTTCACCACTTTATATTCTTTAGCAATTACTATCACTCACTGTAGCACAAAATTATGCCTTGTATTTTTCTTTTTTAAATGCCCAAGTTGTTTTTTAACCTTTCTTTCCTCAAATATATATTGTCTTGCACACAATACCACCATGAAGAAAGACAAAAGTCTTTCTTTATAGGAACCATAATCACTTTTGCCTCATTTCTCTTCTGCTGAGTTATGAATTTTCTATATGCAATGTGCAGAAAAATGGAGGCTAACTGGTGTTGCAACATAGGTGTGGAACACAATTCTGGATTTCAACCTGCAGCCTCTCCCTGTTGTAATACTCTGGAGTTCAGAAAACATTACTGGAATTTCGTTGCAAGAACCAGTGAATACACAGCCTGTGCATATCAAAACTCTGTCTTCATGATAGTCTCATGTTCATCTAAGCAAAGGGGGTGAAAAGGAGCAGTGGCTAACCTCAGAGCCTCGTATCTGATTAGGATGTACAGTTCTGCTGAATGCTGTCTTTCTCTAGATATTCACTGAAGGTTCATGATGGCTGCTCTGAAATATCTGGGTCCTGCTAGAGCACATTTGGATCAGCAAATTCAGTGCTGCCTCCCTGGTATCTAGCTCCTAAGGGGTTTTAACAGAACCCGCTGCTCATTCTGATAGATCTCTCTGTAATATCACCATGCCTCCACACTGAGCAATAAGCAAACTCAAGATTCATCCTGCAGGGGCTTGAATTCTGTAAAACAATTGTTTCCTTTTTCAAATTTACTTCTGGTTCTGTAACAATCTCAGGGAGAAATGCTGACTGTCTTTCAGATTCTCTTTTAAAAGAGGAAGAAAGTGGTATACAAATGATGTCTTTATTCAACCTCATGACTCCGAAAAACATTCTTGATATTGAACAGTACTTTCACCACAGAGGCATGAGGATTAGAAGACAAAAAGCTCCAGATATTTTCAGCGCAAAAACCTTAAAACATCGACCTCATCTCTGAAATAAAGCTCAGAAATTCAGTAAATGCTGCCCGTAGCATCAGTCATCTTCTTTGACACGAAAAATGAAGACTGACATGACATAACATTAGGATAATCAGCTTCCAGAAACACAGAAAACACACACGAATGCATGTAACTCGAGCTGAACGTCATTAGCACATCTCATGAGAGCTGATGAAAGCAGCCATTACAAGAAAGCAACATTTAGTGAAACAGAGTTGAAATAAGTAAGCATCACAGCTCAAAGCAGTTCACGTGCATCAACTTGTGTTATAATGTGATGACAGCAGCCGACGCTCCAGTGAGATGCAGAGATTTTTAGGCATTTTTTAATAATACAGTATGTCAAGAAAATACTTGAAGATCTTCAATTTATTTTTGCTTCTAACTTAAAATCAGTAACAGAAAATGCAATGACTCCTAGTGAATAGCTGAAGATGCTTTGTAGATCAGACTGTTAAAAGACTGTATTGCATTTGATTCACATATATGTTTCTGGAGGAGCACTCATTAATGTAATCATATCAACCTGAAAAAAAAATAAATCAGTGTACAGATAGGAATTTCAAATCTGGGCTCAAATAGCAAATTGAACACAAAGACAAGGCTCTTAAACAAACAACAAAAGCCTAGAATGGCAGGACGTGTTGAGCACTCCTTAACTTCTCCAAACACCGGAAAACAGCATTAAATTTCATATTTTGTCTTTGGAGGAAACACTGCTTTTGTCTTCAGCCTGTCAGTAAATAATTGTAAAGCTCCTTCTCCCTATTCTGTGTCAGATCCTGTTGGTTTCTCTCCTGGATTGCATAACCTGCAGAATGCAGCTCAAGGACACAACTGATGATTCTTCTGTAATTAAAGCTCCCTAATGCTGTACAAAGAGAGAACTAGGAAGTATCTTGCCCTTTTGTGAGCTCGTACCACCTCTTACGCAGGCAGCAATCACAAGTCATTAGAGAGAAAGAAAGAATGTAATTTATTTGCACTTTTGAGAAGAAGCTGGAAGATATTACTCAGTTCATTTCAAAACTGGTGATGTCTGCAAACAATCCTCATGTATCCAACATGTTCTTACACAAGCTCCCCCAAAGGGATTCATCAACTCTAACAGCGGATTCTCGGGTTTAGCCTAAAAATTGACTCACTTAAAGCTAAAATTGTAAGAGGCAGACAATATTGCAGACAGTTTTAATATAGACCAAAGAAAGTTTATTTCTGCCTCACCACACTCTGGTTAAAACTGGAAATAACAGCTTTCAGAGATCTCTGTATTTAAAAGACAAAGCTTGTGTTCATTTGCATGGTAGTTGACTTGCATAGTTCATTCATAACAATCAATCAGCAGCAAAGCTACTGCAAAAGGAGCAACCCTTGAATACAGATTATGTAGAAAATTAATTTCGGTAATAATTGAGTACTGGAAGAGTGCATGTGAAGAGACTAATGTATTATACTCTCACACTGTGCTGTGAGAGGTTAGAGGACTTGGAAGCTTTAAAGACAGAAATGATAAAATGTCCATATTGCATTATCAAGAGGGAAAAACAAAGACTGAATTTCTAAGAGACACAAACTTAAAGTCAATCCATCTCTTAACTGGAAGAGGGAAAGTGAACAACTTACACTACAAAAACATGCTTTGAAGGCAAACAAACTCCAAGTGAAGAATGACTTGATATCAAACAATTCATGGGTACTGTAAACAGCTGCATCTTTTTCTTCTAATGCTGGACTCTTGTTCTTTGGTCACTGTCTGTCATGTATCAGTGCTGTAAATACTCCCATTTTTCCTTCTGTGTTCTCTCCCACAAACCAGTGATGCAAGAAATCCCCTTGGGAACTTGGATGTGTATTTTATAGCAAGCTACACAGTTTTTTGGGGGTTTTTTTTTGAGGAAATGCAAGTCAAGAAAGAGCAATAATTCAAAACATTCCCTTCTTTAACTCAGAAAGCAACAACTGACTTGAAAACTAATTCTAGAGAAGCACACCATCAAAAACATGTCTGTGCCCGACCTATTTTCATAACAACACATCTAGAAAGACACCTAACACAGCATGGTTAAACACCCTTCTCCCTCCATGGCTCAGGGCACTTTGCTCAATACAGGAAATTCCAGATACATTTTAGGTTTGGAAAGTCTGGAAAGCACAAAAGGCAGCTGGCTGAGCGTTCAGGCTCCACAAAGGATACAGTACTTACCTTTAGAGAACATACTTTATTTAATAGAAGTTTTTTGCTCCAATATACAAAATAAGGGACTGTAGTCCCAATTAACATTTACATAGTTACACAGCAAATAATTTCCACCATTTACAACAACAGACGACTTCCCCACACTCCCCACTGTATCACAGCCAAGAAAGAAATCCTACAATGTTTTACATACCAGTCACTTAAACTTTGTACTTCCCTGCCTCTTTTTGTTTTTAAGTTGCAGTTTCTGATATCAGTTTCATTAAGAAGTTACAATTACTTTAGCTGCACTAAAAGAAAAAATAAATACATAATTTGGAGTGCTATCTCCAAAACCCTATACAAAATAAAAGTCAGTATCTTATAAAAATACAGAGCAGGAATAAAACCAGTGAGACAACCAAAATGTCTGAAGTTTTGTTAGGCTATAAAATATTTAGCAACTAGCCCCAGCTTTTAACTACATCAACAGAAAAAAAAAAAAAAACAAACCAGAAAAAAAGAGACCAAATATTTTCAATTAGCAAGAAGTAATGTGACAGTTCTTTTACAATACTGTACCTTTAGTATGCAAAGGACTTCATCCTTCTAACACGCACCATTATTCCAACTGATTCGCCCCTCAACCCTTTTCTCACTGAGAGCTGAGAAAAGGTTTTCAAATTATTTGAATCCCTTAAGAAAAATCCAATCCTATTTTCTGCATCCCCAACACTATTTAAGCTTTACTTTACAATGCTGGTAGTTTAATCATGATGCATAATTTTCTATAAAAGAATTCTAGCCAAACCAAGGCTTTAGAAACTCTGCATTTTACAAAAGCAATTTGTTACAGTATGACAGTTGCTAAATAGCCCAATTAATTTAGTGACCCTGGTAGAGATTTGTTTAACTGAGTGAATAGGTGAAGTCATTTCCTGAGCTAAAAGATACAGGTAAGTTAATAGTCAGTTATAGCAGCAGACAGGACACATTCTTTTTAACAGTTGTAACAGTATCAATAAAGTAACCTCAGAAAATTACAATAACATAAAAATCACTAGCTGAAGAGGGACTGACAAGGACGTCCAAGACCTGATTGCCATCATCTGGAACACACATCCCCTGACTTTCCAGGAATTACATTCAGCTACTGTCAGGCAACGTACAGGCAAGTGGAAGAATATCAAATCACAGTTGTTCACATTTCTTACATGTCAGGTGTTTTGTCAAGATTTAATTCCTAATGCTGTTTCATAAACCTAAAGCAAAGGTTTGCTTAGTTTCAGACATTTTCACCCTATAGGACTTAAGTATTATTACTTTCAAATCAAGGTGGTACCTTCAGTCTCATGAAATTCCAAGCTTTTTTTCCTCTTGTTACTCAGACTTTAATTTCTACTTGAGACCTTGAGTGGTTTTTGAGATAGTCACCCATGCCATTCGGAACAGAAGTGGATCCATTTATAGGAGAGGAAATAATATTCTTACAATGGTTTGCGTTGATCCTAATCATTCTGATTTGCTTAGAGTTTGAAATATTAACAAATTACTAAGGAACTGTAAAGACCACCACTGCACCATCGCTTTCTTACAATACGTATCCTTCAAGGCTTCTGTGTAATAGTTTGATGACTTTTTTCACCCAAAGAAAAAGAGGCTGTTTTAATTTAATGAAATATACTACCTCACTCAGATACCAGTTCCTCCAGGAGGAAATCTCTCTTCTGCGTTATTCGTTTTTTTCACCGATACTGTAGGCATTGTTTTTAGAATCTACGTTGGCTCATCTTTATAATTCAAAATGTTAAAAAAGAAAGGTTTTAATTCAAAACAATATATAAAATCTCCAATACTAGTTAGAATAAAGGACAATACACACGATCCTAAGTCACAATAAGTTATAAATAAAAATATACTATTACAAACCAAATCTTTCCCCATACGGGGATTAAAAGCCATAAATCTTGACTGATTGTTCCCGAGCATACTTTATAAATAATGTAAGCTTCTTCAGAGAAGCAAAACATACTTGCCTCCCTGACACCAGTTTACACCTCCAGTTAAACTACTACCATCAAGAAGGCAATTGTGTTGGGCCCACATATATCTTCTCGCTTACACGTTAACCCTCCCAACCTCATTCTTTTAAACTTTAGCACAGGAAACTAAGTCCACAAGGAGTCATTTACCTTTCATACACAAAGACTGTATAAGATACAGATTTCTAATCCTCCTATTGCACGAGTCTGGCAGTGCAGTTAGAACCTTATTCAAATTCCACTGAAGTCCATGAAAAGTTCTTCAGTGACCTTAACAGGCTTTGAACTAGGACCACAGAGATGGTACTACGTAACAGAAAGCTCCTGCAAGAGTGGCTGGTATCTCTCTTTTTGCTTATGGGATGCAGTGGAGATGTGTAGTCAGCATGATACCTGAGCAAATAAAATGAAAATTATACAAAGGTTCTAAGAATCCCAAACTCTTTGCTTAGTTGTGTGCAAACTGTGCTACTACCCCAGGAGATCCCTGCTTTCCTTTTTTTTGTTCAGTGCTTGCTCCATTCCAAGATAGAGAAGGCGCGAGACACAAGAATTTCCCTTCGCTACCGTTCCCCCTCAATCCCGGGACTGATAGAAGAGGATGTAACCAGACTCAGAGTTCTTTGAGATGTCTGATGTCAACCCGTAGAATTCTTCAATAGCTTGTGCATCGATTTTCTGTGTGTGAAAACCAAAAAAAATCTCAAGTCAGAATATCTTGCTTCACAAGCACGTGACATCAAGTTCCACCCCAAAAATCTATCAACAAACAAAAATTACTTTCACATAATTACATAAAGCAATAAAATCCAAATAATTCTTAAACTTGGTATGTTTTGGTTTCAGCACAGAAGGTAGTGGTTATATATATTTTTATTTATAAATCTGTAAGTGCTAAAGAAACCCACTATGAGTGCAATCTTTTGTGCCCTGCTTGCACGTACTTCACACAGAAAAGCTTTTAAATGACTATACCCCATTGAGACTTTGTATCGATACAAAGAATCTAAGCACATACTCTAATTTCTAACTGCAAGTGACGTGAGCCAGTCAAGTATAGAGTAGAATAAGGAGAAGGCAGGGAATGAAGGCTAACTTTTTCTATGTTTTCCACACAGAATGTTTTCCTGTGAGCCTGTTAGCCCCCTATAACCACGATTTTGGGGGAGAAGATGCAAAACTTCTGTTGAGAGTTGTCTGGTCTTGTCTGGTTTTGCCTGCTATTACTTGTCATCATTTTCAGCTACAAAAGAAATAGAAAGCAAGCTCTCTTGCCACATTTTAAATCAAAGGCAATTAGGCTACAAACAACGTAAAGGTGGAAGGATAAATTTTCCTTCACTCAGGCAGATTTTATTTCATCTCACTCATGATTTGGAATAAAACCTCTCTCAGGAAGGAGTGAGCCACTCCAACTTAATGAACCATGAACCTAAATGTTAGTGAGACGTTTTAGACTTAAGAGCAAAAAGATTCTTTCCTTCCTTTTTCCAAGGACTTAAAAAAAAACCCAAACCAAGTCATTACTCCCAGGTCTTACTGCTTTGGGACTGGAGAGATTGTCCCTGACATTTGTGATGTGAGCTCTACCACAACACTCTCTGTTTTCCCTGAAGGAAAGTAAACTTTTGACCCGATCGAGACATTTCAGTTAACTGTGGATCTTGATAAGACACAGAGGCAAGCTTTTCACTTTCCCAGCAGCTCTGTGTATTTCCATGTTTGTAATTTCCTGGGTGAAAAATGGTTCACAATGTGGCTTGGAGAGAAGAACTCTTCAAATCCCTTGACTCATCCTGACACTTAATAAGCCTAACACCTGTCTCACTCATTTTTCTGTTTTTTAATTATGCAGGTCTTGTGTATTGCAAGGAAAAATGTAACCTATTCATTTTATAGATTTTATTAATTCAAATACAGTTGGGAAAAGGATTTGGACAGCACAATCCTAATCCTGTTCATGCATAAGCATAGACAAGGAGGTAGGAAAAGCAAGATAACAGAACAAGCAAAAAAAACATCATATAACATGGGGAACACCAGCAGCTTCTGCTCTTTTGCTCAAGAAAGGCTAAAATAGAAACATTACAAAATAAAAACTGGTGAAGGGAATTCTGCTGTTCCAAGAAATTTGTTAGAAACCGGAAAAGAACTGCAGTAAAACCAATTTTTCTGTATCACTATTAGCCATGTCATCTGGCCACAGAAATAGCTTGTTAAACAAAGTTGAACGACAGTGGCCAGAAACAAAGAAGCTTCTTTAAAGAAGTACAAAAACCAAAATGCAGATAAAAGCATTGTACAGTCAAATTGTAAGTCACAGCTCTGCACTCACTGTTACTGCTCATTTAGACTGGGGTTGAACCCCCTTTTCATTAGTATACCAGTCCCTTCCCTTGAAGCAATCATATACACAAGGTGGGGTTCATGCGCTCTGGTTGGTACGAGAAAAAAGTCCAGGGCTACACAAAGCTTACCTCAACAATATCATCATCAAAAAGCAACCAAAAATCATGACTCTTCACTATTGCAATATAATGTCCTCTGTTAGGGCCACTGTAAAATAAAATTAGAAAAAAAAAAACCACAAGACAATAACACACATGTATGCAGAAATGTATCTCATTAATTTGTGGGGGTTTTGTGGGAAAGCAATACTTAGCAGTAATTAAAATGGCTACCACTACAATTTCTGTTTGGATGTTTGGTTTTTTTTTCTTCTTTCACCTCCACTTATCTTCAAAATAGTTATTTCTACCTTTAATATTGTGCTAAGAAAAAGGATTACAATTTCAAATGAGGAATAAGCATCACAGGCACCGACAGTATAAATGATTTTTTTTAAAGAAAGAATGATAGAGAAGTGAAATCAAGAAAACACTTTGATGTTTCATAGGAACAGAACAGATCTCAAACTGTTGCTGATCTTCAAGAGAAAAAGATGTAGAGCTGCTGTTCATCTACAGTCTCAATCAGGTGTCTCTTTATATGGCCTACTGTAAATAAAAACTGAATTAAACTGACAGTTTAGAAGCTTCAAGAATGCTCACAGCAATGAGAAGTGCTTCCAGTTAGATTAACACTGTTAAAATGCACAGATCTTCAGCTTATGGGAGACAAAAAATTTCTCCACAATTGTGATATAACCACACTCACTCAGCCCCAACTTTAAAAGTGTCCTATTTCTAAACAGGTTTCAAGTAAGGAAATGTTTCACTTTCTGAAACAGCTGAACCTTGCAATTGGAAGTGGACAACTAGTTAAAGCATCTCTGTAACTGCCTTAATTGGCTAACAGCAGTCCTACTATTCTTATGTCTAGATCAGGGAGGGAAGGTTGTTACCTGGGAGAACCATGTCTGGGTACCAAACCATATAACTTGATGAAAACAGGATCTACCTCCTGCCATAGCTCTCTGCAGCTTGAATGAGAGAGACAGAAATGGTCAGAACTGGACAGAATGTATTTTCCCTAAAATCCAGAACAAGAGTGTCCCAGAAAACTATGAAACAGACGTTTGTTTTCCCTAACTGTCCTGGTCATAGATCTAGGATTACTCTACTGGAATCCTAGGTTTACACAGGGAGGAATGGGGACCTGGGTGGAACAAAGGGCATTAACTGGCAACTAGAGGGCAGATCTACCATCTAGAGAGACATTGAGAAGCTGGAAGAACAGGCTGATAAGAACCCTCATGAAATTTAACAAGTATGAACGTAAAGTGTGGGGCCAAACTAACTCCATCCAACAGTACCAGCTGCAAGCCAGGTGGCTAGGTGGATCCAGGAGGGCAACAAGATGAGCTGTTAGCCAGTGGCACATCATTTGGCTGGCAAGGCTGAGAGTACGTAGAGCTGTAGTGTAAAACTTTGACCAGCAGTGAAGTGATAATCCCTGCCACACTGTATTCTGGGACCCAGAACAGGACATGGGATTCCAGACATGACCTTGTCAGTTTAAGGGAGAGACTGATAAACTGGAGGAAGTCCAATGGTAGGCCACAACATTTCTCTGAGATCTACAGCACCAAACGGATGAAGAGAAGTTGGGAGAGCTGATTTTATTCAGCTTGGAGAAGGCTAAATGAGGAATCCAACTTCTATCTTCCACTACTCAAAAAGACAGAGTTGCAAAGACAGCAGAGCCAGGTTCTTCTCAGAAACGTGCAAAGAAAGGACAACAGACAGTGGCTACAAAATGCAGCAAGAGAAATTCTTACCAGATATAAAAGAAAATAACAAAATCACTGCGAGAAGGACAGTAGAGTGAAACAAACTGCTCAAAGAGGCAGTGAAATTGGCATTCCTAGCCATGAAACTGAGCCCAGTGCAACCTAATCTAATGTCAAAGCTTGCTCTGCTTGGAGCTCTAAGTAGCTGACCTCACAATGTAAATTATTCTGTGATTCTACATGTCCAATCATCACAACTTTGAGGCTTTTATGTGCTCAATAAGCAGCTTGTAGAGCAAGCCCCGACCTTAAGACTTGAAGCCATGAGAATATTTGTTGAATACACTGCAAAATTAAGTACAAATCTAACAGTCATACTGTGAAAGCAAGCTAACAAAGCAATCAACAAAACTCATAACATGTGGATTAATTTCAGAAAATGTTGCTCAAGCCCTAAAAAAACCCCACCCTACAGAAAATGCTTTATAAAGGAATCTGTTCTATAATACTTTCCTTCCTAAGAAACCTTATTTAAAAAAAAAATATCTTTAAATGTTATATGATATCGTGTGCTTTGATGTTTGGGTTGTTTTTTTTTTTTTAAATACAGTGCAGTTCACACAGAAATCCATGATGTTTAACATACTGTTACCACTTTTCACAATGAATTACCACAGCCAAAAACACACACGTTCTATCGGGATTGGTGGCATCTCCCCACAATGCTTTCTCTCCTAAGAGACTTTGCTTTAAGAAATCTTTAAATGCCATTAGGTTACGTGATACTGGATGCTTTGCTTTGTTCTTTTAAACACTTACACAAAAATCCCTTGTGTAAAATAGACTTATTACCTTCCACAATGAACTACCACAGCAACAAGGTCATACATTCTGTCAGGATTGGTGGCATCTCCTGAGGTGTTAAATAAACGAAGCTCTAAAGGAAAAACTACTCTATAAGAGAGTTTTGTATATCGATGCAGCTGATCCATGTATTTAAATCTCTTCAAATGGAGAGCTAGAATCATAGGCAGCTTTTTTACTTTCATCCTGGAAAACAAAACAAAACAAACAAAACAAAACCAATAGTATTTCCAATATCCATCCAAAACATTCAGTAGATATCAAGAAACAGGAAACCTGACTTATTGAAGTCTTTAAAACATTTTTCAAGGCATTTAAAGAAGCTCAAATAATCGTTTAACAAATGTGTCCTGTGTTGCTAAACTAAAGGTCCATTTTAACAATTGAGAGAATTGTAAATATATTTAAAATCATAAACTATAATGTACAATAACAAGAACAGCCATGATGAACCCACATAATAATTCAGACATAAGGATTGCAGAGGATAGAAACTGATTTTTAAATACACCTACCCGTGGCTTTCCTGAGTTTCCAAAAGCAAACCCCAGATACCACTTAGTATACAGTGGAGGTATTGAAACAAAGTTGTTCCAGAGATCCTGTTCCAGGGGAATTTCTCAGTAAATCAGCCAAAACAAACAAGCTTTCAAAAATAAGCTTTGTTACAGCACTTCATTACATATGTATTACTTCAAGTTTTCATATCAAACCATTCATTAACATCGCTAAAGGATACAAATAGCCCACTGTTACTCACCTCATGCAACCCAAACAAGATAATGCTGTGCTCTAGCACAATAATTTTGTACAAATGTTGCAACGTTCTTTTATGGCAGTTAAAGCCAGAAAGTGATAATCTCCTTTTACTGAGGGCTCTCTGGCCCCTTTCCCTAGTTTAAGGTAATGAGATCTTGCATCAGTGCCCACAAATCCTGATCAGCCAACCTGGCAGCAAACACAGACTTCCACTCTCTGGGCAATAAACTTGCCCATATTAACAGAAACCAAGCTGAAGTGCTCTGTTTCTTGGCACAGCTAAGTGCTTTGCACCAGCATTACACTGAACTTTTCAAACTGCCTTGAGCCCCAAAAGCAAGGTCAGAAGTCTCAATGATACAGCCCAGGATTCAGATGGGTCTACTAAGACATATTTTCAGAATGTCAGGAAGAGTGTTTGCACGAGACAAAATCCTGGAAAACTCCCCTTCCTTCCCTTTTTCTTATTAAGCCTAGACTGACAGTAATCTGTAAGAAATTCTGCCAGACTCAAAGTTTCTTCATGGCCCACAAGAGAACTAGGAAATGAAAGAAGCTAGAGAAGGGCAGAAAGGTAAGACACACAACTATTTTTCAGGAGAGATATCTTTTTATTATATTACTGAGGTATGGGTGTAATTCTGCCCTATTATTTTTTCAAAATGAAAGTCATTTTCTTGTAATGCACTCGTGTTTGATAACAGGAGCTCTCTCACTGGAGAACAAATTCAGCACACCACCTGTGCTAGCTGAGTAGACACTATCATACATTACAGAAATGGAAGCAAATTATGACTGTAGTAAACCTGAATTTAAGCTCTGCATGAAAAGTAAAATATAAACAATAAAAGCTGTGTTTTGCCAATATGGCAGCGCCTACAGTACAGGTTTATGTCAACACAGCTTATATTGGCCAGGGATCAGGTTACATCCCACACAGAAAAAGAGCTAGGGCAACAGCAAACAACAGGACAGACCTGGCTTCCCAACCCTCTGATACACACCAATTAGTAAGCTTTGGCAACTGAATCTATGGTAAACCAAACAACCAGAGTCAGTGGTATAACCAGTAGAGCATGTCAGTGCTCCCATCCCTTTGGCTCATCTGTAAGCAGCCAAATGCTTTTTCAGGTAATAAATAATTACAGTACACAAAAGCACAGGATTTTCAAAGGTGTAAACAAGATGAGAAGAATTATTAGGCAGATAAGAATTGGTTTTAAACATAATGAATTTCAGGCTCCCACAGACCTTTTGATGCTTTTCAGGAGCACTGCTGAGCAGAAACTCAGTCAACAAAAACCATTAAAAGCCTCCTTCTGACTTCACCAGGGAAGGACTACCAAACTGATTTCTTACAGCAACTGGAAAAATGATTTCATTATCAAGACAAAACAAAGTTTTAAAAATCACCTAAAAATCACCGACTTTTCCTCATTATCCGTATTCTTTGATTAGCCAGTAGCAGTTTGTTTTGTGTTTGTAACTAATTTTTGGTCCTAAGACCATTCCTTTTTTCATTCATAAACAAGGATCAAGGGACTCCCAAAATGTCTTACAAGGATTCTCATCAGTCATGGAAGTAGGCTCACCGATTTTAAGCAAGAGGGATGCAGCGAGGTTACTGTTATGTGGAAGAAAAGTAAGCAAAATTGAGGGATAAAAGGTTCTCTCCCTGCTTCTTACACACACACACACACAGGGAAATACAGGAGTATTTTCATAAAGTGCACAGGCTATTTCTCCCAATCTGTGCCTGATGTACCTTTTATGTGCTTCTTGCTTACTGCGACATTCTTCACAGTAATATTTGTATTCACTGCACAGAGTTTCTGTATTGCTGAAACCCCTGAATAAAGAAGAAGAAGAAAAAAGCTATAGGTATTAGTTTCTTATCTGAAATACAGTATAAACATAATTTTATACTCTTTAAGTCTATATAACCTGAAATTTGCTAATCTTGTAAGCTTTTAGTTTTGCTTCCTGCTTTCTACACAATAGATACAAGATAAATTACGAAAATTCAGATTTTTGTACCTACCTTAAACAATGAGTGATTGAAGTATTCTGCTCCACATCAACTGAAAGGTCTAAGAAGTCTTCATCTTTGCTGCTTATCTGAAAAAAAAAAAATCAAGAAACAATAGGTTATAGTTAAAAGCAGCTGCACTAGTTTCCCTCTCGTTTTCAGTACCATTTTCAATTGACATGTCTTTCTATTTCAGAGATTTGCTAGATCCCTGTGTCTGATTTTGTTCAGAAAGAGGAAAAGGGAAGTGTGTACGTGTCTGTGGGGATACATGTCAGCTGTCACTACGGCATGATTTCAGCTCAACAATGCCAAGTTCTTTCAACATCTCACTCTTCAAAAGAATATAGCCACTGGGATTCGTCTATTTAGTCCTCTCACCTCTGTCCTTCCTCTACGATTCCCTCCGACTGACAGTTCTGATATCTGTATATCAAGGAACACAAATATTTTGAATCCTCTTCCTGGCTAGATTAACACTCTTAAATTAGCTGCAGATGGCAAATTTGTAGGTGAATGAGAGTTTGGGACTTGGTCTGACAGAGGCAGAAAAGTGCACAGTAATTTTCTTAGAAAAATGCAAGAATAACAATTAAAGTTAAAAAAAGAGAATCCTAGAAGAAGAGAATAAATTCATAGAATCATAGAATGGTAGGGTTGGAAGGGACCTTTAGAGATCATCTAGTCCAACTCCCCTTTGTGATTTCCATCACAAATCCTGAAATGTGGGGATGGACAAAATCCACTGCTGCCCTGAAAATCATCTATGTTATTAAAAGGTTTAGGAAATAGCAATCTGCGACCTTAACTTTTGTCTGCTAATGTTTCCTGTCTGTAGAGATACTCAGTGCCACCGATGAAAATGTTCCTCTGCCTTGGATGACTCCTAGGTACAAAAGTAAACGCTTTTAGGAAAGATGCCTGTCTTCAGCTTCTTGACTAAGAGCAGGATAAATTAAACAGCTACAGGAGAATTAACCTAAGTTGATATTTAAAACATATGAGATTTATGTTCTCTTTTCAGCTCAGAATAAAAACAAGTTTGGAAAGTTTTTCTCTGATGATCAAGAGATGACAAAACCACAGTTTTTAAGAGCAGCATGCATGGAGAATAAAAAGAAAAATATAGATGGTCAAGACAACTATTTCTGAGCATTAATATCTGTGGTGGTTTAATCCTGGCAAATCCAAAAACTTAGGAAATTAAGCGTGCTGCACATTTCCTGTCTTCAGGCATCTACTATGGTTTAGGTGTGTGGATAATTCTTCATCTTCTGGATAATAATATCCTATTGCAAACCACTTTTGGAATTAGCAAACTTGAGTTCGTAATGCTGAGAACCCTGGTGGAAACCATTTCAAACTAGGGATTATGAACAGCTCAGAAGAAAAAAAATCAGTTCTAGAAATCCACTGTTGCACTCTTCAGCTAGGACAGCTGGAATTAAGGAGACGTGAGCACTGTTATTCAGACATGCAGTTAGGTAATTCTTCCTCTCTTGGTCTAATCAAAGAAAATTCTATGAAAGAGTTCACAGGCAGCTTTATCTCATGTGAGAGTCGTATGGGTGGGGAGAAGATGGAGCAGATGAAAGGGATGTGTTGTACTTGGTTAAAAAGGGGATTGATACTGAACCCAGAAGTTTGCAAAAAGGAATTCTTCCATTCTTACAGATAATACTGATAATACTGCCTTAAAGAACCTCTCTCAGGTTAGCACTTAGGATCATGAAGAATCATTCAAGGCTTCACTGAAACAACAGCCAAGTAGATTTTTTTTTGTTTATGTTGACAATTTAGAAATTGTTAAATTAGAAATTGTAAAGATTTGAACATGAGTTTTTGAACAATACCTTTTTCCCCAACGTTAACTCACACATTTTCAATTAAAAATAAAAGAAAAATTACTAAAAAGTCACCCTCCACTCTAACCAGGCCCCTTGTCTTCTCTAGAGGTTCTGTTCAAATAAATGTCCCTAAGCTCCTTAGACTGAAGTCACCAATGCTATACATCTCAATTATCTACAGAATAAAAAAAGACTGATACGGTCAGAAAACCTCATCATCTGCAGAATCAAGCCCTGATGTGTTCAAAAAGCCATCTGAGTGTTCCTAATACAAGTATCTGAATACTAGTGAAGAATATGGATGTTGCAATACCCTGGCTAAGGGGGATGGCATGCTGCTCTCACCTCAAGGATGGAATCCACACACAGACAGCACAGCTGTAGTCTGATGACCAGTGCCACACAAAACAGAAAACTCAGAAGGTTAACACTCATGGAATCTGTATTTCCTTCAGTTTGGAATTTCACTAGCAATGTGAACTGGCTCACTGACAAAAGAGTTTTTGCAGTCATTGGCTCCCATGTGTGTTAAGACAGAAAATATTTTTAAATGAAATTGAAACAAAGGGTACGATTTAACTTGGTTTTATGACAACAATGGGAAACAAAATGAAACAAAAGAAGTAAGGCATTGCTAATGCTTCTATAGCACTTCTGTTACAGAGACCACTGAGATTTTGCTTATTGTCTTCTCTCAGTCTAAAGCAGAATTGAGCCAAAGAATTGTCTATCTGGTAGAGTCATTTGAATACAAGAGCAAGACTATCAGCTGGAGAAAAACTTTATTGCTATGTTTGCTGCTTTTGACCCAAGACCATTTCCCTGTAGGTTTGACCAGTTTGACCATTCTCATTTAGAGCAAAGATATATTATCCTTTATATCTAAGGATGCATTAAATTGCAAATGCATCTCATCATTAGGAAGCATCGGTTCATCCTCTACTGCTGTGTAATCTTCTACGTGAGCTATATCCAAGTACTCCTGACATTTTAAGTTATATTTCTAAACACAGAAAGACTCTAAATGCCAACAACTTCCAATAAACATTTAAACAATAATATAACCTCACTATATTTTAAAATAAGACACCATTCACATTAATATGACTTATTTAATGTGTCTAAATGTGTTTCTAAGTGCCCTGTCCATCTTCAGGACCCTGTGTTCTAATTAGACACAAGCTGATATATTGAATAGACAGAAGTAGATACACTAGTTTCCATATTATTAAGGTTTGGAAAACAAAAGCCCTAATGTATCAAAAGGAAGCATGGTGGCAAACAGACGTGGTGCATTCTGTTCAGCAACAGTTAACAGAAAAAAAGAACTGAGCAGTATTATTAGAACTCTCAAAATTGTGATAGGCCTGAAAATTAATAAAATATGCTGGGAAAGGGCATATCAGCATTTTAGAATTCTATTAAGGACTGTATCCACATCAAAATCTTGACAGTGGTAACCCACTGTGCCATGGTGAGGAAAGGTAATGAAGTCAGTCACGTTAAAGAGACTAATCTAAACTCGTGTTTCAAGAAGGAAAAACAAAATCAGATACAGAATTAAAAGAGAAGCAATTGACAGTTGCTATGAAATAATTATTAGGGAGGGATGATCTACCAGGAAAGAAAATACTGTAGCTGGAAATCAGCACCTAAATTACTCAGCAAGTACTATGATCTACTGAAGTCTGCAGTTAGGTTGCATACGACATTAGCGAGCTATTTTCTTTGAAATGAGAGAGGTGGGTATTTCCAGAAGATGGAGAAAATCGCATGTAAAATATATAGATTTAATCTGAGTAATTCATCCTTCCCAATGTCATGCTGAAATATGTACATTACCTAATTAAGGAAAATATGTATGAATACTCATTAAAAACACAGTCATTTAGTTTCTTACAGTAATCAAGACACACATCATGACAGAATTACTGTAATTTTCAAAATGTGCTGCTTTCTCTCTTTTCCAAGCAGGTAAAAATGAGTAAGTTTTTTTCTGAAAAACATGCTTTCTCTTATTGCAGAATGATGCTCAAAGAAAACTTTAATAGAGTTTACTCAAAGAAGGGTCTTACTTCTCAGGGTCTGGCATTAGAAGAATTCCTGCAGACAGATATTTAGGGAAGGATTACTTCTCCTGCACATTAAGTTCTGTTCTTTGAGAATCACAGTCTACTGTCTCAATGCCAAAAGGCAGACATAAGTATCTTGATTTAAACGCCTTTAAATTTAAAAACCAGAAATTGGTGGAAATTATTCAGAATGCTTATTTATGGAATGTATCGCTAAGCATGACATTAGGTTATGAAAGCATTAAGTTTGAGAGGAACTCCACATCCCCAAGCAGCAGACTTCATTGCTCTTACGAATACATCAATCTGGAATTTTCCAATCTAAATTCTGAAGTTGATCAGGATCTCACGGACAAACATTCAAGTAGGCAATTTCTTAATATTGATCAAGAGCCTTCTCCTAGAATTCATGCATCAGCTGCTGAATTTTTATCATCAACAAAGAAAAAATGCAAAAGTTCACCAAATGTAAGATTTCTAAAGAAAGAAACTAATTGAGAAGGTTAGTCCGTTGAATCAAATGAATCATGAGACGTGAAATTCTGCAACTTGGAAGGAATTCATTTTATGAAGTATATTCAGGACTTACAGTTTCACACGTAAGACATCTGGTTTCATTAGTTAATGTTCCCTGAAAGATTTCATGAACCCAGGTTGGGTCTGGCGGGCTGTTGTTTTCATTGTCGATGTTGCCATTAGGGAGGCGGCCATTTTGCTTCTCTTGTTTTCTTTCTTCTTGCAAGATATCCGCAATTGTGTTTAATAGATAGTTTAAGAACTCATGTGCATCCTGCTGCATGTAGTTATCAAAAAGCTCTACAAGATAAAATGACAGACTTATTTACAAAACCAGAAGTTTTTACAAGCGGAACTTCAAAGCCAGTCTTTATTTCACGTCTTGAATCTTTCCTGACAATACAACACCAACATAAAATGCATACTTCAGAAACTAAGCCAAAAATCTAGGGGCTGGGAAGACAGTAGGGCAAGTCAGCTTACTTTCACAGAAATCTCTCAGCTGATCACTATTGGCATAAGAGTGAAAAAATCTGCAAGAAAACCTGGGCATGATTCAAGCACCTAAACACAGGCATAGAGCCATTTGAAATGTTACAGCTCGTCCTGTCCACCCTCCAGATGCCAGCCCACGATGACTTGAAACTCCTGCCAGGAGTATGCTAACTCTGCCAAGCTTAGGTCGATGTCTTGGATAACACAGGGCATCTCAAATGGCTTTAGATGTTGATATTTCCCAGAAATGAACTGAGAACTTACGACAGGAAACATTTCACTGTCTGTATGTTCTACCACAAGAAGAACATGAACAATAAATGCACAAAACATTGCTTTATTTATTTTCACTATCAGGGTTTCAAGTCCACTGCTGCTCTGTCATAAGTACTGAGTCATCAATACCAGTCATTAAATTAAGACTAAAAACTTCAAAATACTGATATTTTTAGACAACTGTTTTCTTTCTCAAAGCTTTTTCAGTAAAGTACTGTTTGCAGAGGTCATGTCAAATTAGCCTGAAGTTCTAGACACAATAAGAGCAAACATTTCAAATTAAGACTTCAAGTAATCAATAAATCTGTCTTTCAAGATCTGAATTGCTTCTGGAGATTGGAGTATGTGGCACCCTTACTATCAGTGGACTTGTTTGATAGATAATAATAGATTCGCTATGTTTTCTGCATCAGGTCCTCAGTTTGTCAACATTACTAAGCAAAATTCTTATAGTTGACTCTACGGAAAGGAGTAGCTTCACTGGCACAATACTTGCCATGCATAGCAATGATACAGATTAAAGTATAAAACTGAACTGTCTTTCTTACAATTCTACTCCCTTGTTTATGTTCAAGTGGTATTACCCTGAAAACATCGTTTATTGCAGTCGTCTGGGATAACAGCCTGAGAAATCCTCTGCTAATACAAATCCTCACATTAGGGATGAGTCTAGGGAAACCATAAAGGCATTTAATCAGACTTAACACTAGCTACTTCTCTCTCATGTGTAACAAATTGCAAGGTGTTCTGCTACGTTGACATCAAAATTAAATCATAATTGCTATGATTATCACATGAAAAAAAAGTTACCATTTTCTTTTCGTAATCTTGTTATAAATTTCTTGGGAGGTATTACTCCAACTTTTTTCTTCTGGGTGGCTATACTGTGGAAGAGATCAGCTAAGCATGTAAGGAGATTCTCTTTTTTTCTTGGCTGGCTCTTGTACGCTAAGACTTTGTCTCGAAATGGTCGACAAAAATAAAGTGCCTGAAGAACAGAATTGCAGTAGCATGTATTCCCGAACTACAAAACAAGAGAGAGATCTATTAGCTTGCACTGTATTACTGTAGAGAAGTACAATTAAATCCAAAGTATAAGAGAATGCATAAGCAGCTTCAAATTTTCTGCAAGTGACTTCTTGACTTTAAGACAGTAAAGCTTATTTCTGTTTTGCAAAGGATTAACAAGCACACTGTATGTAAATGCAAGAACAACCTAGGTGAGTTTGAACAATACTATATTATTTTCTTTCTCACTTGTAAATTTAATTTCTTACTAATATTTTGCATTTTCCTGGGTCAAAATGTTCAACAAATACCACTAATTTCACAGCTCCCAAAATATGTGCTGGAAAAAATATCTATCTACCTACCATGAGTCAGCCACAACAGTATAGAACTGTAAAGAACAGCCATAGCATGGCCTTGTACTGTAAAGAGATTCAGCTGTAAATTGATAGCTTCTCAGGTGCTTCAGAAATTGGATTCCCTGAATCTTATTAGTTGCGATAAAAGTCACAAATAACTGCTTTAACCTGTTCCTGCATTATCAGGTCTCATTTTAGAGTGACAGGATTGGCATTTGGGAGTTTTCTTAGAACAACGCAACCTGGCTTGTTTAGGATTCAAAGCTCTGGCACAGTTGGTAGTTTCAAATTGAGATTGAAAGGAAAACAATGCAGAATTTGGACAAGCATGCTTTGAAAGAGGCATGTCATTGAATTGAAAGAGGGTGAGCAGAGTGTGCAAGAAAAGTATCTGTAACTCGCCTTGTACCAAGACACTCCGGATGTGTCTCTTTCCCAGACTTCTATCTCTTAGGCCCTGGAGTCATGGAATCATAGAATGGTAGGGATTGGAAAGGACCTTTAGAGATCATCTAGTCCAACTTGCCTGCTCAAGCAAGTCCACCTAGATTAGGTCATACAGGAACGCGTCCAAGCAAGTCCTGAAGACCTCCAAAGAAGGAGACTCCACACTCTCCCTGGGCAGCCTGTGCCAGGGCTCCCTCACCTGAACAGTGAAGAAGTTTTTTTCTTATGTTTAAAACAAAACTTTTTGTGTTCCAGCTTTCCAGCTTCATCCAGCTAGATAACATCAAAAAAAAAGTGATGACCCAACCTCCTGATACCCACCCTTTAGATATTTGTAAATATCAATGAGATACCCCCTAAGTCTCCTCTTCTCTAGACTAAACAGGATCAGGTCCCGCAGCCTTTCCTCATAAGGAAGATGTTCCAATCCCCTGATCATCTTGGTGGCCCTGCGCTGGACTCTCTTCAAAAGTTCCCTGTCCCTCTTGAGCTGAGGAGCCCAGAACTGGACACAGGACTACAGATGAGCCCTCACCAGGGGAGAGTAGAGGGGTAGAAGAACCTCCCTTGACCTGCTGGCCACACTCTTCTTGATGCATCCCAGGATGCCATTGGCCTTCTTGGCCATGAGGGCACATTTCTGGCTCATGTTCAGTTTATTATCAACCAAGACTCCCAGGTCTCTCTGCAGAGCTGCTTTCCAGCAGGTCAGTCCCCATCCTGTACTGGTGCATGGGGTTATTCCTTCCCAGGTGTAGGAGTCTGCACTTGTCCTTGTTGAACCTCAGAGGTTCCTCTCTGCCCAACTGTCAAGCCAGTCAAGATCCTGCTGAATGGCAGTACAGCCTTCAGGGGAATCAAGCCAGTCCTCCCAGTTTAGTGTCACCAGTGAACTGGCTGAGGGTACACTCTGTCCCTTCATCCAGAGTCCTGTGATCACTGACACAGTCTCCAGCTCACCGCAACAGCACAAGCCTCCTCATCCCCTCTGTGAAGGCATTACCAGCTGTCAGTGGACAGAGCCACTCTCGTTTTATGCTGCCCTCTTCCAGTGAAACCTATTATCAAGCACTGAAAACGTGAGAAAAATCTTCATAAGGCCCTCAGCAAGTAATCTAACCTTTCAGCTGCAATCACTCAACCTGCAAATTGAATCACATACCTACTACACACATTCTGTAAAATGTGAAAATAATGTTGGTATTTATGTTTTCTATAAAGGTAGTAGCATATACGGGTAGCAAATTCTAAGATTATATTGTGATGGAAAGACTGTTACAAAGCCAAACCAGCACATTTAGAGCTATTTTAAGAGCAGGTTGTTTCAATGAAGAAAAAGAACTAAAAGCTTTTATACCTTAGGAATAACAGGGAAGTAACTGGCTTTTGGTCTCTTCTGATTGAGACAACAACAAACAAGAGCATGTGCAATTTAGTCACAAAACTGGAAAGCAATTTGTTTTTCTTTATATTAAGTTAATGAAATATGAAGAACTGCTTTCTAAATACCCAAGACACACTAAAATTGAGTAAGAAGTGTATTTTAAAAAAGAGATATTAAGAAGTCTTAAGATCTCAATATTAAAAAGTGAGGAAATTAACATCCATTGTTTTTATTTATTTAAGCTAGGGAAAACATGTATATTAGCTTCTTATAGTCCAAATCTGCACTCAAGTAGGTCAATGAACTTCAGAGGAAAACCAGGGCTTTTTTCCTTAAAGGAAGCAGATGAAATCACTCTGCTTTAATATTGTAAGTTATATCTGAGTTTATGACTACAAATAGCCATAAAAGAGAACTACATTAAAATGTTAAGAAAGTTATTAAAAAGAAATGAAACAGGAAAAGTGCTAAAATTTCTACAGCAAGTGTCAAAAGATGAAAAGGCAGCAAATTAAAAAGTTCGTAACATTCCAATTTTAAAAAGGAACGGTCTGAGGATAAATTAATTAGAGTGACAAGTATGCAGTGAGAGGTGACCAAAATACAAAGCAACAGAGAACACTGAACAAGATTCAGGAGATTAATTTCACAGGAATGTACCTACACGACAGGGGAAAAAAAAGGCAAAGAGATTAAGTTCATAAAAGGTTTTCTTCAACCAAATTCAGAGTAGTCACTAGAAGAGTTTGAAAACAAACTCCCAAAGAAAATGGAATTAGCTCAATGTTTGGTTTAGATCTAAACCATCAATCTTTTCAAAACCAAAAAAAATGTTTAAAATTAAAGTTTCTCATCATAGAAATATTTATAACTGTACCTGTACTAAAGAACAAGAGGGAAAAGGTGGGGAGGTGTCTTGGTTAAGCAAATAGGGAATTTGTTACATGAATAAATGGTGGTCTTACCACCATTATTACTTTATTTCCCAACAACTCTCATTTAGAAAACAGCCAAGACCTTGCTCCAATCTCCCCATTCTCCTATGAACCTACTGAATACCTTTGCTTCGCTTTCTAATTCTGCTTCCTCAACACTCAGCTCTGCTGCTGACCTGGCCAACAGAACCCTTTCTTCTCCCCTCTCTTGGCAGTTGGCACTGCCTCAGAAGCACGACACTTGTAAGACGTGTTGTATTGTTCTTCTGATCCAAATTCCTAGAAAGCAGATTATTTCCTTTCACAAAAATACTGCACTCTTGGTGTTTCCCTCATAAAGCTCTTAAAAAAAAAAAAAATTACAACACAGATCTATGTGGAAATAAAAAAGAGACAACCATGAAAGTTGCAACAAACCCACCACACACTAAGGCTTATAGCCTTGTAGTTTACTAGTTGTCATGGTTTAGCAAGGAGTTGCTTTTGCTTAGTAACAGGGGGAGCAGGTTGCAGTGAAGACCCGGTAAAAGTTTTTTAGACTCTCCCCCGACTCCTGGGTTCAGACCCACCCCCGGCCTGGCTGGGCCAATCTGGCGCCTCTGCGATCACTATTTAGGGACGGGAATTTGAGGTGCCAGGTAGGAGGTGTAAGAGTGGCACAA